>CM042141.1:77239907-77604902 GCA_023376005.1 Doryteuthis pealeii | reverse complement strand
AGTTCCAATCATGGGTCCAAAGCGACATCACAGGAAATAATACACACAGCAACCTGTACCCACAGCCTATGGCTTAAGTGAAAGAAACAGGACTACCCCTGCTGGATGACATAAAACGGATTGTTCAAATTCTGTTGAGACCCCAATTCATAGACAAGAAGGTTCCCCGAGTTTGAGAAGGCTTCAGAGTTCTTTCTTTTCTTTGGGAACAAAGAATTACCTTGAAGAAGGTCCGGGACACAATCACGAAATGTCTGTACAGATAAACATTAAAGATGAGGATCTTAATAGTCTGCAATAATCCAATAATACTATAATAATAATTTTAGAAATCAAATTCATTATCATAGAAAATATACACATTTTCTCCTGAATTGGAGGCAATATTGGCGTGATAATGTTACATTACCTGGAATGGATCTCACCAGGGTTAGTTACTGAATGTGGTTGCATACGAAATGTCATAAAAATTGGCTGGATGCCAATTGTCCATAATTCATTTATATCTTGTACAAACTCTTCGCCCCCCCATGGATATAATAAAGGTTAGCTTCAAAAGTTCCCGGGATGGCTCCCAATACGACAAGACAATCACCGAGTCTCGAAAAGAAGGTTCCCGAAAGCAAAGATGCTCTGGACGGTCCGACAAGATAATACCTGAAAGAAAGCGGAGAGGTACTATCGCTCAAACATCATACAAAAATAACCCATGACGATAGAGACCAATATGTCCGAATAATCACTCATAATACTAATCATTGCTGTCTTTTCTTTACCATGTCACATATTAAGTATTCAATAGGCTCATGGCGCTTAACTTCAGAATCTAATGAGAACAGGCTTTTAATGTGAAAAGCCAAAATAATTAAGAAATCCATTAAACAGACTTGAAAAGTTGAATAACAGAGGAAAAGAATTTTCGGTTAAAAAGAACAGGTTTATATAAAAAGTTGAAGTTTTACATAATTACTTTTTTTGATCTAAAAGAGTACTATATACAAAATTTCTTATAATGTGAAAACTACAGTGGTTTTGATTTAATTTATAGGCCTTTCTACTTTCACTGTGGTTTATATAACCCATGGTTTAGATCGCGATATGTATATATGGCATATATCAAAAGAAGTTTAAAGAGGTCTTTTTATGAGCCAACATTAAGTGTTGACAGTGACATAAAATAGTCTTTCAGAGGACAAATAGCGACCCTGTCATATGTCAGTTGAAATGTCCATTAACTTAAAATTCCTTTGTCTTATCTAAGAAATGTTGAATTGTCTTTTCGTGCATATAAGTTCAATTAGAGGAACTAATTTCGAGATAACGGTTCATTTTTTCAGCATCTTAGTCCAATCTGCTGTCGTGTGTGGTGTTGTACTTTGCAAAGGTATTGATCTTCGATAATAAGTTTAAACCGGAAGGCCGGTGTTCTGTGCTCGTGTTTGATTATAGTTATCTCTCCAGGGTTTTACTTGGGATGAATGACTTTTTTAGCGCTTAATCGTCAGCAAAGCTCGTGAAGACTCGTTAGTTTGATCATTATCGATTTAATTTTTGTCTATTGGGTTTGAAAAAAATTGCTAATTCTCGGGTTTGTTATTGGCAAAAAAAAAAAAAAAAGTCTTGATCAGTTATTATTTGCCGGGGGGAGTTCTTGCCCAAACTCTGTATTGCAATCCAATTTAAGTGGGTTGTAAATCTTAATGATTTGTTAGTTCTATTCAGGAGTCACAGTGATCATTTAGCTCCACACATACATCAGGAATCAAATCTTAAATAAAAATTTTAATAGAAAAACTGTGATGGTGGAGTTTGGGATTTTTATACCCAAACCTCAGTGGAATCAATTTTAGCTTAAGTTTTAAATAAAATATACTCCAATTTTTTATAATAAAACACACTTTTTTATTAACCCATAGATGGGACCCACAGGAGCAATAGTGGATTAAGGCGGTGCTCCACATTCCCTAAACCTCCAGAACATGAAATAGTCACCATACCAGATTTTTATAAAGTGCAGCCTTGAAGACCAGCCAACGATCGGGAAAGTGGCCCTCTCCTAACTGCATCCAGCCTAAAGTCAAGCTAAGCTGCCGATGTTGATGTCATGAGCTGCTCAGCACCTGGCTTCATCCTCTAAGCAATACAGCGTTGCCCCAACTCGCCAATAGGTGGCCCTATTTAGGAGGAGTCTTACCCTTACTGCAAGAGTATGCAGCTTGTTATTCTAAATCCCCAGCTGACAAGGTGGGGGATGCGGCGAATTGTTGTATACATGTGACTTATGTGTTAAACTGCAGCTTGTGGATAAAGTAAGTGTTTTTTAACTGTCTGGTCACCCACTATTCTGTTCAACTTCGGCCTAATACCCTGGGAACATGTATGAAGCCCCCCTCCATACCCCCAGCTATGGTTTAATAAGTTCCACTACGATTCTTCTACCCAAACTGACCTTGCATAATAACCATGAAATGACTATTCTGTTAAAACAAAAGAAAATCAACCATATGGTTAGTCTCTACTCTTTGTTGAATTAATTATCAAGTCTCTGTGCTTTTCAAATTGTTTATTATATATTTGTTAAAACAATCTATATTGGACATCGGAGTAGCAAGAATATGTCTGTCAAAACCCAACTGATATTGCTTATGTATATCTATATACAAACTAACACACTGAACAAATGAAAGAAAGACAAAATAAACTCAATTACATAATTACAACATGGAACAATTAAACTCCAGTCTTCCCAATTACTTACACTTTAGCTTAATAATCTTGAGAGAGGAAAAAAAAATCCCCTAGTCTAATGGTCTTAAATATTCTATTAACTATCCGTTAACAAATTTTTAATATTGGAATGCTGGAGCTAGGCAGGATATTTATGGTTGAGCACCCACACAAACTTTACACTAGTATATCTATGGAGTTTTGATCAAACGCATTTTTAAACTTCAATTTCATACAAATTTATTTTTATGTTCCCTTCTATTAAAAAAAAAATCCTTATCTTAACTAAGGTATTTATCTTTCATCATAGCATTGCCTTTTTGAAAATTTTAAACTTGAAACCGTAATCATTTTTAGAACTTGGAAATATTCTGTTATCTTACTATTATTGGTAAAATTTAATATTCAAAATCCAAGGCTATCAATTGTTATTATTACATTCCATTCTGTCTCACTATATTCGCTGCATGTTTTTGTTTTTTCATCTTCTCTTCTCATTAAATTTACCAAAGAGTATTGTCCATTGAAAAATGCGGGTAGCGCATATCTAGGGTTTGATCATCCTAAAGGCGTGGTCTAACCTGGCAAGGGGTTACTTATGTGGAAGAACCCGAAAAACCCCCAATCGAACATATATTACAATAACATTTAACTGACAGGCTTACCCAGCGAGATTTATTCCAGCGTAAAATCCACAACAGTAAATAACATGAGGGAATTCAGCTGACCATTTAATGAATTCGATTTCACTGGGCATTACCATTAATGTGGGCCCTTGTGCCACATTCTACAGCGCCCGACATAAGCGGATCCAACCGCGACATATGAGAGAAGTATCAATCTAGCCTCTCTGACACCTGGCATAAGCCTTTAGTAAAGAGCTATCTTAATATCTTATTTACTTAAGATATCTAATGAATAAGAGTTATATATCATGATATATAATAATAATATTGGTCCTTAAGTGGGGACCTTCAACTAAATATTCTTCCTCGACACCAAATCATGTCAAATAGAATCTTTAGAATTCTGCTGCTAATAGAATAATCAGTAAAATTGTCTAAAACACAAAAATGTGTTTATTAAGATTGCAGGCAAATGTTAATATAAACAAAAAACATGAGTAAACACGTAAAATCATTACCGTCTTTCTTAATTAAACTGTTTATGCTCATACCATGACCAGAAAATGTAAACAAATCATATTGTTCAGTCTGTTGGTTGATTTCCCAAAACAAAAAAAATTTAACTGGACAACTATATCTCAAATATTGTCTCCACTTAATTATTCTCCCAGGAGGTCGATTATATATCATATAACTACTTTATATATACTATATCTATCATCATCCATCTCCCTGTCAGCTCGTCAGCACAGACATATTCTGACAAATCTACTCGCCATCCCTCCTACACTCATTGCTCCTGGATCCTCTGCTGCAGCAATCCAAAAGCATCACGCAGAGTTGACTATGTATATTCTTTACTGCGCGCGAACCCACTCTGCCTGCCCATGTGCATGGCTTCCCAGGGAGAATTCACTTATGAGTTCATCCTTGCTTCTCCAGCCATGCCAGTGTATCGCTTGTTCACCTCAACACGGATGTCTATGTTAGTAGATATGTGGCATCCATACCAGTTGTGTTTCTCATGGTTGTTATATTTATATACTGTACGACGTTTTATGCTGTAATGGTCATATCCTTCATATGGAAATGCACATATGTCCATAGTTCAAATTGTGGACAATTGCTGTTTGAATTCCCATCAATAACATCCTTAGGCTAACATTGTGCATACCAACTATTTTCCCTCCAGCTATGGAAATACGATAGGCAATTGGCTTCTTTAACCTGGACACTGTCTAAGCAGAAGCAAATTAGACTATAACTTCTATAGTGCTAGTGGTGGTAAATAAAAATCCACACAACCACACACAATATAATATATATAATATGTGCTATATACTTATATATACCCACAAAATAGCAAAAAATTTTTAATTCAAAGCTTAAAGAGTTTTCTTTTAATTTAATTGTGAATTAAAATCCCTTTTAAAAAATTAAAAACTACTGCAGTTTCTTTTGCATAATTGTCAATGTATAATACACACACACATACATAATCATAATATATGAGGTAATGTAAAGAATATATATTATATATATACATATATATATGAGTAAGAAAAAAAAAAAAAAAAAATATTGATATATCTATATAAATATAAATACACACACAACACACAAACACACACACACACTCAGGCACATGGTTATTTTAATAATTTTGTGGATGAGTCCGCACTGCATCTTCATAACTAAATGTTATTGGACAAGGTATGTTCCTTCCTCTCTTCTAACTATAATTAAATAGTCAGGCAATAGCTGGCTCTTGAGCCTTGGTTTTAAATTGTAAAACAAAGAAGGAAACTTCTGAATATCAAACCAATGTGTACTTGACTTAAAAATAGACCATAATTATCATATACAATCTTTGAAGAAACGTCAACATGAAAATGTTTTCTCAAAGAGACAACATTCTCAGAAAATGAGGTTAATATATTCCTTATTTCTTGGAGTGATCTTCTACGACTGATAGTATTACCCAACGTCCCCAGGTAGAATGAGACACAAGTCACAAGTCTATAGCTGTATCCACTGCAAGGTTCGACTCGCTATTTCATATAAAATCTGTTCTAGATCAGTTTGCTAACTATTACACCACAATGAAATGTATTGAAATATTCAACTGAGAAACATACTTTCATAGCATAAATAGATTGATCACTGGTCCAAAATATCAGATTTCGATACCACCTCGTATTATACACGTCTGATTCTTTTACACATATAATATTTATATCTTTAATAATAAATAACATACCTTACATATATACCTGTGCAAATTAATTTAAACACCATCTTTACGTTCCTTTCTTTCACTTTACGACAGTTTATTAGACCCACTGGGATTACATAGGTATAAACGATTCAAAATCTTTCTCAGTTAGTTTGTATGGTGTGCCACTAAATATGAATCTATTTTAAGGTGTAATGAATCTGTTTGCTTGAAAATATTCTGAAATTAGCATCATGATTTTTATCATCCCATACACATGACTTGATTATTGTCTATGGCATTTCTCAATGATATTATCAAAGGAAGGCAGAAGAAATGCTGCATGAACACAGGCAGTTGTTGGCCCAGGTAGGATCATGATGCCTTAACAGACAGAATCCCTGGCATGACGAACATCATGACTGATGTTGTCCCAACCTTTCCTTATGGCAACCCTCCAAACCCTTTCGTATCATTCATATGTGCTAGGAAGCATTGGCTGAGCAGGTCTTAGCTTCCTGCCGTACACATGTAAACTCCTATCTCGATGTGAAGTTCCAATCTGGAGCTCTGGCATGTTCATACCCCTATCATCCAGCAATTTACTTTCCTATTGTCCATGTGACCTGGACATCGATATTTAGTACTCTTAGGGTACTCATTAGAAAAAAAATGAGTCTAAAAAAAAATGAGTTTAAAAAGAAAATTGTCATTGAATGTAACAAGAAAATGAATAAAACAAAATATCTTCGGCACATAAAATAACCCGACATGCTGTTAAATCAATCAATCAATCTTAATTTTAACAAGAAGTAGTAATAATTAGCCAATTTATACTAGGCAATATGTCTGCGTATACCTTGCTGATATCTAAAAATAATAACTCAAACAGTTGCAGAACTTATTGATTCACACAGTACACTTACAGACGAGATCGTTACATATTATAATGTAACTAGAATTCATTTGTTGTCAAATTAAATTTATACAAGGGTTTACACGACATAACATACAAAAGAAGAGCCTCTGTGGGTATAGTGTTATTTCATATATTAGTACATTTCACCATACGCTAATATCTTGAAGGTATGAATCCCTACTGGTAATAATACGCAGAGACTGAGCTCTTAACTTTTGATGTGGCAACCATTAGTAGAATATAATATGAATTCAAACCTATAAACACTGTTTAAGAAATGAACCTTAATCACATCAGACTTTAGTGAGGGTAGTATACATACATACATACATACGAATCTAAATATACTGACATGTTGATAAAACCAAATATAGCATACATGCTATTCTATTATGTTATATGTCTATATTTAAGTTGTACGTAAAACAAATAAATGTTTTTTATACTTGACACACTGACTATATATTATACTTTATTCATGTTGTGGTGTTGTGTTGTCGTGCAGTACTATATCATATTCTGCAAGATACCAATCAAAATTAACTCTCATTTCTTTCATTCCTTTTTGCGAAAGGCTGTTGAGGAAAGAACATGAAAAGAACCTGAAGAATCGGTACCGGCAATAACATGAGCGGTGAAGTGTAACCAGTGTCATAGTGGCAAAAGCAAGAGACAAATGAAATTGACTACAGAGATGCAAGATAAGCAAAATTACCTCCCTAAGTCAAGCTTTCTCACTACTGCGTAGCAGAATAGTTGCCTGCTCTCCCCCCATCACTCTTTATCACTCCAGAAGAGAAGAGAGAGAGACAGAGAAGAGAGAGAGGAGAGACCGAGGAAAGAGAGAGAGGGAAGAGAGATGGGAGTTTGCCTCCTGCTCCCTCCAATCACTCTAGAAGAAAAGGTGGGGAGAGAAGTAAAGTTCAGGAAAAAAAAAAGGTAAGCCAAGTAACAATAACAGGAAAAAAAGGATCCAATAATTAATGAATTATAATAATAAAATAATATATAATAATAATAACAAATATTATTAATGAGTTCTAGCATTATTACATATTTTGATAATAATGTGATAAAATCCGTGATTGATGATGACGACCATATAATAATCACTAGCTAAATATCCGAAGATATATGAATGATTTTTATTTGTATTTTTATACGAGATGATGATATGATGATCTAAAAAACAGATTGTGATAAGCTCTCTTGTATATTTCACTCAATACGCTCTAGGGTAAACAGTAATACTGCAAATTACTGTGTACCCAGAACCAGACAATTGACGAACATAATTAGCAAACATACTGCTGACTGAGCCAAGTTCTCCTAAAACACTGACTACTTTTAATGCTTAGCCAAAAAAAACCTAAGACTCTTCATATGATATGCAATATAATAATATAATAATATTTAATAACAACTAGAAGTTGTACAAAATTGTACTCATTGCTTGATATGGTCCCGCGAAGATTGAAAATCAGAGGAAGAATCAGCCATCAAACCACAGCATTTAGATCGAACTTATGCCAATACACAGAAAAGGCCTGGAGACTCCCGGAGGATTCAAAATCCAAGAAAATCAATCATCCATAACAACAACACTGTTAAAATCGGATAAGTTACACAAAGATTCCCTGAGACCCGAAGCAACTTGCTGTCACTCAGCATCCAGCGAAAGACCACCAGCTATTGCTGTGAATGCGTAAATTCACAAGGAGTGATAAATAAGCTAAACACATGCCCAAGGCCAAACCACACAAGAGTTCAAAGACCAAAGCTGAGCCCATTTGTAATCTTCAAACTTAAACCAAAATAAAAAAGAAAAACATTTGATTATTTTTTTGAACTATATAAGCCTCTAATAGAATTATTATTAAGGCTGAGTTCATTTTACTAATGCACATAAGCCTGTATTTCAGCTATAGAGTTAATCATATCAGTTCTATAATAAAAAGTTTAATATACAGGATTATGATTAATACCTTAAATATATATTTACCAAACCCCTCCGCACGAGCATCATGTGACACAATCAATTTTTTTAAGTGCAGTTCTGACAGGTAGTCAATCAGGTTTTCCTCTCCCAAGATGGTTGGCCACCAATTAAAGATTCCAGTCTGCCCTACTATTTGCCATAGCTGGAGGAGAGTAGATTCATACCTTTCCCAAGGGTAATTAGCTGCTAATGAAAATGCAAACCACGTCCAGGATTTAGAACTCGGAGGCGACGAGTCCATTTTCCGTGATTAGATACCTAATAGCGAGTTCTTTATGAAGACTACTCCAAACAAGAGTAAATAAAAAACTACACATTCCATTAATCAGAAAAAAAAGAAAAAAAAAGAAAAAGAAAAAGACAGACAAGACTGTTAAATTTAAAAACATAACTTGAGTACGCAATTTTCAACCAATCACCAAAGTAGGGACCAAAATGTTCCAATGCCGAATGTACATCTTGTCTATCTTATATTGACCAACAAGGAAAAACAGCCAGTAACGAATAAAGCAAGCGTTTCATGGAATGAATGCAATAGTTTCAAATATGTCCTGGACACCTTTAAAGAAGTTTGAATGTGTCGTTTGTTTGCTCCAATGTACCTTATGTGAAACTGACGCCTTATATTGAGTCCAAAAATTAAATACTAGAAACCAAAACTTGTTAAAAACTTGATAAATATCATACTGTGGAATAGCCAGCGTTTTTCTTGGTTCTATGTTACTTCTCTTTTACTCAGCTGAGATTTTTCAGCACAATAAAATACAAATGTTTAAAAAAACCTTGCTACAAGAAAATGAGGACAAATAATTTGAAAGAAAGAGATTGAAATAGAGTAATGCAGAGAATTAAAAAAAAACCTTAAGTATAAAATCTATGTGAAGGGAAAAAAAATTCGTACACAGAAAAAAAATGTACTATTATGATTAGATCAGTTTGTCTAGTACCAAAACTATTCACTCTTAAATTCCAAATACCTCAGAATTGGTGTAACGTAATATCAATTTATAGTCAAAATCATTAATACATTGAATTGAAAAACTTTTATTCACTTAATATTCTTTATAAAATTTGATTGTAGATTGCCCTCAAAAAGCCCTTGTTATCAATGATTAATAATCCCTCCAATTGTCCCTATTAACCACTAAGAAATAAAGCTTTACTATTAATATTATATGCTGGTTAATATGATACTACGTTTAACAAAAACTGTTTAAAATAATTAATCTCTAATATTATTTTTTATTTCCCCAGCATTTTAAAATCTTTTAATGAATTATCTATATAGATTATAATTAAAATAATGTGTATTTTTTTTCCTTTTTTTCTTATATGGTGTTTTTTTAATTTTTTAGTCTTTCAAAATTTAATGTACTTTCATACATTAAAACTGAAATACTCACACCCAGAGGTGCACTATTCGCCTAGAAATTTGTATACATGGAACTATGAGTTGAATAACAGAAAGAAGTAGGCAAAAATAAAACTTTTTCTCAAATAATGTTCCAATTTACTTAACCATTGCCTAGTTCTTTATTTACTCTAGAACATTGGGATTAATTCTAGAAGACCTAGCTCTCAACCTGCTTCTAATCAAAAAAATAATACAAGCGCCAACTATTACTTTAACCTTCCCCAAAATCAACACACCGTCTGTTTTGTGCAAACCACACACACACACCACTTATACATGATAGGCTTTTCAAATTGTTAAGTTAAATTAAGGTATACAAGTGACACAAACACCCCAAACATTTATATTACATTTTGTGTTCTTTCTACATCCTACAGAAACTATTTGAGTTATTTTCCCTAAAAAACCTCCAATCTGAATTGACATACAAAGTACATCTAACAAAAAATATTGGGACTAACCACGCCCAGTTTATACGCCTCCAGTCAGATATACATTTTGGTCTTGGACCTAAGGTTCCTGTCAATACCAGCCCCTTCCAACTCAGCATGAGTACACAGGATCTGTCAGTAAAGTGTAAGAGCTTCGATGGTAGTGTGGCACTCTAGCTTCAAGTTTGCTAAAACAAACAATCCATGGTTCATGCTGTGAAAAGGGGATAACTCCCTCACGTTCAAGGCTAGATACCACTTCAGGCCACCACCAACACTATTAAGCTACAAATATGTATTTGACAACCGAGAATTTAAAAAAATGATATAAAAGATTATAATTTTTCTTCAAAATATCCTTGCCATTTTAACACACTTTTCAGTTGAGTTTCAATTCGTCAAAGCCCCTTGGAAACACCTCTTTCATATCTACTCCATGTGAAATACACAGTGTTTTTTATTTTTTCAATACTCCTTACATATTTCCAAACCTACTCAGAGAGAAAAATTTTCAGTATTTAAGAACAAGAAAAATTCCCACAACTTTGTCTGACACAGTTATGAGGCTCTTGCACAATGCAACAATCCTTGTTTTGTCAAAAATATCATTCAAAAATGATCAAGATGGCTCATAATTCCTTTTTTAAAAACTTAACTGGGCTATCGAAGACATCATCAATTATTAAGATTGTCAGCTGAAATACATTGTTTCAGAAATTGACATATTTGAGATGTACAAGGCTTTTCAGAAATTAATATCATTCATTATCTAATAACTACCTTTTTCTTTTTCTCATTTGGATTTTAAGAAGTAAGGGCCGCTGGCAATGTTCACTTTAAAATATTGACTTCCGAATACCATTGACCACGCCGTTTGTCCAATCACTCGCAGTGCCTCTCTGCTACACTGCGTATTCATATATCGCTAATTCTCAATCTTAGCTGATACACTTATCTTCTGACGAGACCTTAGAGATTCACCTAAAGGATTCTATACCACAACGACTTATTCACTTATCAAAGATACTATATCACCGGACTATTCACTACCAAATCTTCTATAACTAGGCTCACTTAACTATTTAACCTATTCTTTCCAACACTGCAAGGATGCGGCCAGATCTTAAACAACCACTAAATTATCCTCAAATTTCTAACAGCAGAGTAGAACCATTTAAAATTCAGATTTTTACATGTTTCATCTCTCTTTTCTTTCATTATAGAAAATTCCATTCACTTGGAAGAGAAAAATGTTTAAACATCAAACATATAAAATTTGATGTTTCTACACATGACTGTTAAAATTGGACCATTTAAATGAGATTACGGTTATCAGAATAAAGAAATCATAATCAATATTCCTCAAAAAACATTATACATCTCACAAATGATATCAATTTATAAACACACTATCAGAATCGATAGGGTATGCATTCTGCGTCTCTGACATGCAAAATCCGAAATTGACGCAGTAAATCAGTATCTAGTTCCCAGTGTTTTTCTTTTCTTCCCTCCACATTCAAGCTAACTGTAAATCTACATTCCAATAGTTCTTAGAAATGAATTACACGGATAATTACAAAAGCGAGATAGACAGCATTAGTTGGACCCATAAATTCTCCCGGGACACAATTCAAAGCAAATATCGTGCATCCAATACACGAAATCAAAAACTATCAGCATCATGTCACTTATATATCTCTTTAAACTAAAAAATTCTGATCCCACCATCTATATGAGCCTCTATTTCAGTATGTCACTGTATGGCACTAACTGGATCCATTGATTTAGCAATGCGATCTCTGGAAGTTATGAATTCTCCTCCACTGCCATCATCACAGATCCCCCTTTATTGGGTAGTATCTGTTAGCGATCCAATCGATTATGTTTAAACAAAATCTTTAAGCTATCTTGAAGCTAAATTGCTCTTAAAACAATGATCATTTATGAAGTACTTGAATTACCCCAACTCTTAAGTTATGAAAGTAATTCCACTAATTAAGGACTGCAGGCATATTCTATTGTAACCACCCCCAGTCGAGCTTGAACCAGCGTATTGAAATTCAGAAGTTTTTGTAGTGAGATAGCAATGCTGTTTCTCATTTAACATATGTGTATTACAGCAGAATATATAGAGACTGTTTAGAAGACCTGGTATCGAACATGCGACTTATGCTAAGACCTGGCTAGATTACGCCCAAGTATTATTATACTACTACACTGAGAAATACGAAACCACACACTCAACAACAGTTTTACTTTTCATAGACTGTCTATCCTACCCAGTTAAAAGAGCCAGTCGTGCACTTAATATTTTACCCACTGAGCTGGAGGGAGTAGTTGAAGCTATAAGTATTAGCGCTTTATGTGAACCTTCAGGTTGTCCAGGATTTAACTTGTCACGAGTCCATCTTTACTAGGAACCTCTAACCTATTTACACCATACACCTCCAACACATATGAAAGCTATTTACCAGTTAAATGATTGTGAAGAACATAATATTTGTAATCAGTATCATAACTTCGCGGACCATAATAAAGGACAACCAAATCACCCAAACAATACAAAATAGCTGAAAATAAAGAATAAAAATAATAATGCCACACAGGAAAATGAAAAACGTTATTAAATGACAATATCTAATTTTTCAACGAACGATTCCAACAACTCAAAAAGAGAGGATGCCCCGAACCAAATCAAATTCAAAGACCTAAATTCCACCACGTATAGTCCCCGCGACATAGAAAAAAATACCCAAAAATTCACGGGAATTAACACAATTTAATAAAATTTTCAGGTTATATATTAAGAATAAAAGATCAAGCACTAGTATATATTATTAAACCTTTTACATTTTTTCAGCTCAGTTAACTTTGACCACGTATCTTTGCAGAATCTTGTTACCGTTAAGAAAATGAACATCGTTTGCACTTGGCGCATAGGTCTTATTCAAATCGTAATTACATTGGTTTGTTGTTTTTATTATGCCACTATCAACTACATTTTTGGCGTCATTTAATGCCAAAATCCAGTGACTTATAAATTAAAATCTTACTTAACATTCACAAAAAACAATACATCGCCAGTGTTCCGTAAGAGTCAAACACCTGCTTGACACGGACAGTTGAAAAAGCTCCAGCTGTAGTCACAGAAGTCAATGAACATTAGAAAACTGCTACACAATGGAAGTATTTTTTTTATTTATTAATTGTCTTTGCTACTCTCAAAGAGGGCAGCTTTCAGTCTCAGTCTTTTCTCATATGTCAGTGAGTGATGATGAGTGACGTTAAAATGGTAGAAAACATAAAATTCCTTCCCATTAAAAATTCATAGTGTGAATCAGCCAATCAAAAAGAAGACGGAAAAAGAAGATCAAGGAAAGAGCGCCAAAACAGTATGACGAAGTGGGTTTCTTTTTTAGCTGCAATAATTATTCGCGCACTTTTCACAAGTATCCTTCTTCAGTTATTTACATGGCGTCAACAGTATTTATTGAAACACCCTGCACCAACCTCTTGCTTAAGGGAAAGAAACTCCTTAGTTATTAATATAACGAGTCAATATTTCAGTGACACAAAATCCTCTCCGCTTTTTACAGCAATGAGATCTTGTTAAACCAACTCTCAGTGATTAGTAGAACTCCTACTCTTCACTATTAAGCCAAATGAAATATAAATAAATTCTACCATGACAAATCATTCATCGGGTTTCCAAGATCTGATATGATACAAAAATCGCAACTGATTAAATTTACGCAAGTTAGGAGATATCTTAGGATATACTAGCAAAATAAACACCCTCTGCGATGTAAAAATACATTTTTGAAAAATATTGCCTGGAGTTAAAAATTCAGTTATCAGAGAGTTTGTTACCATAAGTAAGTAAAATCCGTCAATATTATTAAAGGTGTAAAAAAAAAAACCCCAAAAAACGATTTGAAATGGAACTTATTTTGATAACTTTAAATATATATCAAAATAAAACAAACTATAATATAAATATATAAATAGGGCTGCATCTACTTATTAAAAACTTGTTTTAAAAAACAATGGGACTGTCTAATGTTGCAGGATCTAATTTTGAGTATATTTATTCTGTTTATGATGATTTTGGGTAATGTGACAGTTAAGCAGTGAATAGTTTCGGTTGCAGACAAATAGAGACCTAACCTCCATTATTAATAAATGATGTATGATCAAAAATCTATCGGACTTTACATTTTTTAAATCTAAAAATTTAAATGCACAGCATTGAGCAACTTTTATGAGGTGCATGGGTTTAATGGTTAATTCTCCATAAAAATTAAACACAGCAGACCAAAGCTTCGAATCCTGGATCAGGATGGATGCATTGCAACTATAACGCTAATGGGAAAGGTATGCATACAATTATTCTCCTTCTAGCTATGGTTAAATAGTCAAGGCAGACTGGCTCTTTAACCTTGGTTATGCAACCGGTATAGAATAGGGAAAACTCTGAATTTAAACCTGTTAAACTCTGCTAAATAAATTGACCCTGTATCACATCTTACCTCATGTGGAGGGCTTGTAGAATATGTATATAATTAAGTCTAGTTATGGCCAATACCAATTTGGAAAGAAAAAAAAAGATGAATATTTTTTTAATGAAATATTTTGGCAAACACAGGTTAGTTTGCAAGGGCTTCGTAGATATGTATAAGAAGTTACACAGACCAATAACTTGGGTCTGTTGTAACTTCTTTGTTGTTTCCTAAACTAAATTTATTCAAGGATAAGATTTGAGTTTCCTTCACCTAGACTGGTTGCCTAACAAAGGTTAAAGAGCCCAGTGTACACTACTATTTACCATAGCTGGAGGGAGAATAGTTGGATTCATACCTTTCCCAAGGATATTAGCGCTAAGTGAACTGTGGCTTCGTCCAGGAATTAAACTCAGGTCGTCGAGTCCATTTCCAGCAACTCTAACCAGTACACCATCTCGCTCTCCCATGTCAACCCGTCTAGAACATTCTTATGCCTTAAGGCTAGAGAATCGTGTTAATTGTATGTTTATATTTACATTCATACTGTATATGAAAGCATATAAGTCCAACTCTCCTGCGCCACCCCTCCAAAAATATGGAAAAATATATCTCCTGGATTTATATCCAAAACTGAGGTATCTAGTAGGTTTGTCCTAATGCCATAAACTACTGGTACTTGTATCAAGTCTGACTCCATAAATACTCTAATATTAAATCTCCTATCATGAAGTAAGGGTTAGTAGATTCATTACTACTGAATAACAAGTTCAATCCTCATTGGATGCTGCGATCTTGCATCAACATCCTACTTGTGTTGAATGGGTTGGGCAAATACCTATTTAATTAACTGTACCTTTTTTGAGATGTTTTACCAATTAAAAAAAAAAGAATATGCATACTTTAAAATGTTTAAGTCTTGTTAAAAACAAATTAGAAAAGGATTTTGTATACAAACACTTTCATTGTGTTTACTGCGAGTTTTATGAGGTGTATCCAAATGTCAGATGCACAATACTCTTTGATATGATGATTTGTATATGAAATACTTTTTTTTTTTCAAAGTTGTTTTTTTTTTTAAAAGTTAAAGTTTTTTTTAGTTAAAAAGGGGTTCACATATTTATATACCACCCATGATTTCAAGTTTAATATTTTCTATCTACATCTTTTTGTATATAAGCTGTGACCCTCTCAAATTAAATTTAACATGAATAAGCATACCATTACAATCATTGTTTTATGTAGTTAGTATTATTATCATCATTGTCAACATAAGCAGTTGTAGAGCACTGATGATCTGTATAACAATCTAATTTTTGTATTTCTTCAGAGGCTTTTTTTTTGCACATGGTCCATTCAGATGTAAATCATTTTTGAACAGCTTTATTTGACCCATAGATGAGACCTTAACAGGTACTATCACTCCACCAAAATGGCTAAAATATATCTCCTGGATTTTATATCCCAAACTGAGGTATCTAGTAGTTTAATGTTTTATTCAAATACCATAAACTACCAGTACTTGTATCTAACATAATATCTTAATATTGAATGTAAATGTGATGAGAGACTGATATATATTTACCCAATCCTTCTGCATGAGCAGGGGGATCCCATGGAATACTGGTTAACCACGCGCTAAAGACAGGAAGATAACTCTTCGGACCAAACAGGGGCATACAATCACAACAGAAGTAAGATTTGGCTGAGTGATCTATTGTCGGTAACAGTCGGAAAGCGAGGGAGTCTATCCCCCCTTTCCTAGTGATAGATCGTAGTTAGCGAGTTTGAACTCCAGATTCACTATTATGTTCACTTTTTTGACTAATACCCTTGGGAAAGGTATGAATCACCTCATCCCCCAGCAATGGTTTGAAAAGTCCCACTATGATATTCTACAAGGATGGCTTTGGCACTAAATACCCCCGCATAGGTTGATATGCTATTAAACAAAGAAACCAATTCAAATATGCACCAGTAGGATGCAACACAAGGTCAATTTTTTTAGCAGAATTTAACAGGTTTAAATGCAGAGTTTTCTTCTCCAAGATTGGTTGCCTTACCATGTTTAAAGAGCTCAGTCTGCCCTAAATGGTAAGAGAGACGTACATACATTGAATATAGGACTGTAAGGGGCCGGAATAGCTCAGTCGGTAGAGCGTTCGGCTAGAAACCACAAGGTTCCTAGTTCGATCCTAGTCCTCGCCAACTCAGCGTATGAGTAGCACTGGGAACTGTGCGGTAAAGTAAGGAGCTGATGGTAGGTGTGGCGATCCACCTCAGATGCAAATAACAATCTCCTTGGTCTGGCACTATGAAAAAGGAATAGACTCCCTCACTGATTGGCTGATACCGACATTAGGCTGCCCCGACGTCTTTACTTTTTTACCATTGAAATATAAATCAGCATACTTTTTTTTCAATTAAAATTAAAGATTAGAAACATCTAAATGTATGAAAGTAGGTATTTACCCAACCCATTCACAATAGGTAGGATGTGACATAAAGTCACAAGTATGAGACATCTAGTGAATACTTAATAAATCTTTCAAAGCCTCCATGCTTCCTGTAATCCACCAACACTATACCTGATGCCCCCATGCGCACACATACATGTATATTATTACTGTATGCTATTCATGTTCCTGACACTAGTAAATTATTCTATGTACTAGACATGAGACTTTGATGAGTTGTGCTGCACCTGAGCACTGTATACAATAAATTTCATTATTAGTGAGTGAAAACAAAGAATTCATGTTTAGGATGAATCTACTTATCATTGCTATTCACATACATATATAGGATTTAACTTCATGCATAAATTGGTAGAAAAATTTTTATGTTGGTTGGTTATTTTGACTAATGGTATAAGAATCCTTGAGGGCCTTCCAATGTCTTCATATATATATGATTTGTAAGTGAATAGTTTTTTGGTAAATGTTTGGTTTGGTTTGGTTTTATAAACTGGTAGGAATAATTTATTAACTCAATATGTATTAATATATTCGTAGAAATTATTTCATGTTAAACTTTTCATTAACTTCATGTGTAAGAAAAATTGGTATAAATATGTGTATAAATAAACTGGTGGTTACATTAGATTTTTTCATTAACTTCATGTGTATCAACAAACTGGTAGAAGTAATAGACATTAACTTGAAGACAGGTCTATTTGACCCATAGATGTGACCCTAACAGGTACTAGCATTCCATGTCAGTGGATCTGGGAGTAATGACAATGAAGGGATACTCCACACTCCCCAGAGCTCCAAAATTGGAACCTCACCACTAGATACAGTTTAGCAATATACTCCATCTGAAATAACAGCACAGTTTTATAAACAATTGTACAGGGTGCCCCCCGCCAAAAAAAAAAAAAAAAAAAAAGACAGAATTTGGGTTCTGGTAATCGGCATCAGTAATAATATATACAGAAGGTGACCAAAAAAAAAAACAGAATTTGGGTTCTGTTTTTTTTTTTTGGGGGGGGGGGGTCACCTTGTAGAATACAGTTTTTCCTTTTTTACTGCCCTGTTGGGAGGGAGAATATGTGACTGGGTCAGAAGGGTAAGTACCTCCCAAAAAGTGGTGTACTGGGTATGACACTAAACTATATCTGATGGTGAGATTCTAGTTCTGGAGATCTGGGGAGTGTTGAGTATTTTCTTCATTGCCCTTCAGTCCTCTTTGAGCCAGCATTGTAGAACCTGTTAGGGTCCCATCTATGGGTCCAATAGAACTGTTTAAAAATTATTTGTATTCAAGAAGACTGTGTATAAAAAACTAAAAAAATACTCTTACAAAACAACTACACAAAAATGTAACTATGAACATACAATGATTTCCACCATGATTCTTCTGTATAGATACACACACACATATATATATATATATATATATATGTATATATATATATGTGTGTGTGTGTGTGTGTGTGTATAACTACTTGTATATATGTGCAAATAAACAAACACCTGTACTTTAATGTTAGTTATATACATGCATACATTGATATATATATGAGCATATGATTAGAAGAGGGAGTATATATTGGATGGAAACTGATATACATGAGTATGAAAATAAAACCTGTGTGTGGGTTGGGTATAAAAATAAATTTGCTAAACTGTGCCAACTTTGACACAAATTCATGTAAATTAAGGGGAAAGAACTCACTATAATTGTTATTGGATATATCATTTTGCTAACCATAGTATTATGGCAAAATTTATTTCTCTCTCTCTTTCACAGATTATATATATATATATATATATATATATATATATATGTGTGTGTGTGGAGAAAGGTAGACAAACACGGGATGTTGTACAAAATGGATGTTTATTGTTTATTGTAGGTAGTACAACATCCGTGTTTGTCTACCTTTCTCCACATACTGTCGGATTGATTTCCTCTTATATCTCCCTATATATATATATATATATATATATACAAGTTTTGTTGAACTGTACAGACAATTCTTGCCAGACAAGTTTTTGGTTGATCCTTTTTAATTTTCGGGCCATCTTTTTGGTGTCGGGGTGTAACTAGTGTAACAGTTCACCAAATGTTTCAAAATGAGCACTTTCGGCAATACAGTTTGCCATCATCAGGTAGGAAACGATGGTATGGTTTCGTGTCTCGTTTTTAACAAGAACGAGTAGTAGCAAGGAATTAGAAGTGGGAGGTAATAACAATTGGTAATGGGAGGTAGTGTATTGCCGAAAGCGCTCGTTTTGAAACCTTTGGTGAACTGTTACACCAGTTACACCCCAACACCAAAAAGATGGCCCGAAAATAAGAAAGGATCAACCAAAAACTTGTCCGACAAGAATTGTCTGTACAGTTCAACAAAACTTGTATAAAAGAAAAAATGCTGCCAAAATACACTTATTTTAATATATATATATATATATATATATAAAATTATCAAAAATTGAAAAAAAAATGGATAAAGCTCAAAACAACTTCATTCAATTGATATTTCGCCTTGGTATGTACATGAAGCTTTGTCAGAAAATTTATATACGACAATGAAACAACTGCAAATAAGAAAAGCTTTCATAAAAAAGTGCTCAATACATTTATTGCAGAGCAGCTATAAAACCTGAATATTATAATTATGAACACTAGAAGTTTCATGTGGTGTACACAGTCATCAGACGGAAATATACAGGGTGTTTGGGATAAATTTGACATACTTATATTTGGTTATTTTTCTCTATAGGTTGGGGGTATTGATGCACACAATGCATCATTTAAAAGCTTGGACCCTTTTTCATTCATATACGTAATGACAGATAGAATGGATGACTGGAACCTACTTGTATCATGATTATCTGCGCTGGATATCAAAATAAGGATATTATGGTTGCTGCCCAATGCTCCCTGAACACTGTAAAAACAATCAGGCATGAACTGGAGAATTGCAATGGAGACTACGAGGCTGTGGCTAGAAGAAAGCAACATAACAGACAATCTGATTGCGTTCATACAGCAGAATTCCTCGAAAATCTGCAGAAAAAAGTGTTGGAGGACCCTGGCATTGGAATTCGGGCTTTGTCATGTGAATTGAATGTTTCAGCCTCTACCATGAAGCTTGCACTCAATGAAGACCTTTGCTACTACTCATACAAGTATAGCAGAGGTCAACTGCTCCCAGAAAAGGTCCTGAAAATCATCTGACAAAGGCGAAGAAACTTCTGAGCAAAGTGAAATATCCTGCTGAACCACAAACAATCTGATTCTTTTCCGATGAGAAAAACCTTTGTCAAGATCAAAAGCACAACACGCAGAATAACAGATGGCTTGCATACAGTCCAAAAAACACTCCTTGTGTCATGCAGACTAAATTTCCCCAAACTGTGATGGTTTTCAGATGTGTGTCCTCTGAGGATGATGATGTGATGCCTCTGCATTTTTTCAGAGAGGGTATCAGGTTGAATTCAGATGCCTACGTGAAGTTGCTAAACACTGTAGTCAAGCCCTGGATAACAATGGTAGCGAATGGTAGGCCATATGTATGGCAGCAGGATTCGGCCCCCTGCCACACCTCTGGGAAAAGCCAAAAATGGTTGTCGGTGAATTTTTACGACTACATCAGTCCCAATGTTTGGCCTCCGACTTCCCCAGATTTAGACCCCATGGCGCTGTTGAGAAAGACACCAATCACCATGCCAGTACTACAAAAGCCAAGTTAATCGACAGAATTAAGGTAGTTTTTGAGACCCTTCCCAGGGAAACTGTAACATCAGCTTGCTCTAGGTTCTGGAGCAGGATTGAGGCTGTGATCGATGCTAATGGCGGTTACTTTGAGTGAAACTTGTTGACAGTAGTGTAATTTCTGTGCCTGTTGAATTTCTTTACAATCCATTAAATTTTCTAGTTATCAAGCACTTTTCTTTTTCCTTATGAAACTGTCAAATTTATCCCGAACAACCTGTATATGCACATACATATATAGTAAAGTATTGTCAGTCATAAGATGGGGTTTTAATGTTAGGAATAGGGCTGGCGTGTAGTATTCCCGACTGGAGGGGGTCCAAACT
Organism: Doryteuthis pealeii; assembly: GCA_023376005.1. Lineage (NCBI taxonomy): Eukaryota > Metazoa > Mollusca > Cephalopoda > Myopsida > Loliginidae > Doryteuthis > Doryteuthis pealeii. The sequence goes on along the minus strand of CM042141.1, from coordinate 77,583,518 downwards.
GGCTTGGGGACCCCGGAAGGGCAGCTTTCATGTTTTTTTATATGGATACTACTTTATGAAAATTGACAAGTGGTATAGTGAGGACCCTGTATCCTAGATTTGGAGGGAGCTAATGACAGCCTAACACCAGTCCTAGTTAGGAGTATACTTTTGCAGGTAATAGTCAGGTAATGTTGCAGAAGATACCAAAATTATACCTTTTAAATTCTCATGATTTTTATCTTCTATTCTTATTTCTAACAAGATGATAAAATGAATATCAGTTTTTAATGTGAAAATATTCCTTAAAACAAAATTGCATGAAATAAATTTTACTTATTTATATTTTCAATGAATGAATGTTGACTATCTATTATAATACATTCTAGTAATCAACAATATATGTTGGTTGGTTGGATTTCACAGCATGTCAACCCTTGTTGGGTTATTTTATGCCAAAGACATTTTGTTTTATTCCTTTTTGATCGGTAAACAATTTTTTTTCAAACTCATTTATTAAAGCTCATTCTTTCTATTTAATTCATGGATGGGACCCAACCTACCCTACTATTTATCCATAGCTGGTGGGGTGGGGGGCAGAGAACAGACAGATTCAGACCTCTCCCAAAGGGGCAATTCTATGTCAAATCATCCAGAAAAAACTAAAATTGTCACCCACCCCCTTTCTGAAATTTTGTCCAGGTGTGGATTATGTTAAAGTTAGACAATCCTCAAAATTTAAACTTTCGATTCCAAAAATTGGTGGAGTTATGTTGATTTCTAGCTCTACAAATTTGAGGGGGAAGTTGTGAAAAATGGCGACTTTTTGTAATCTATTTTTGTCTGTAAAATGAGTTCCAGAGTTTCCTTACTACTAACAATTGGTTTATAAAAGCATTTTGGCCCAAGAAAACCAAAAGTCCTATCAAAAAAGTCTAAAAGTTAACCAATTTTAAGTTATTGATGATTTCTGATTTTTTCATAACAAGATCAATATCCCGATGTGGCACTGAATCTATGACAAACATTTTTTGTTGTTGAAGGAGGTTGGATGACATGGCCTGGATGATATGACATGGAATTACCCAAAGTGCAAAATCAAATGCAAACAACTTTGTCCAGGATTTGAACTCAGGTCTCTGGGTCCATTTATCAATAATGTAAATTCTTTTCTTTTATATCACAATCAAGATTCATGTCATTTGTGACAGGTGTGTTGCAGGAAACACCACACTAATCAATCATTAAAAGGTGAGAACAGGTAGAATATTTCCAGGTATTTTTAACTGGATAAAAACGTTATACACATGTCAATTTTTGAAATGAGACTAGATACATTTAATTTTTCAAACTATTGTACACATCTTTATTGTGGTATGCAAAAATACAATATTTCGGCCTCTGTATTTTTATGTTGCATTTTTATGTACCACAATAAAGATGAGGACAACAGTCCGAAAAATCAAAATTAAACGCATCAACCCGTATCCCCAAAATTTGGAGATTTGTCTATTTTGAGATTTTATGGGGCATCTTTGAACTAATTTGAAACAATTTTGAGAATTTACACCCCTCTAGCTAGATTGGGTCTTTAAAACTTGATGGGGTCCTTTTGGAGCGGTCCCATTTAGATTTGAATGTATCTTTTTTTATATACGTATAGGTTTTTGATGTAGCTTTTGTTTTTTCAAATTTGTATCCCCTTTGCTCAATTTACACTTCATTCTAAACTAAAAAAATATCATCTAAAAACTTTATTTTTTTTATTGACACAGTGGGAAGGTTTACATAAATAATGAAGGGTTCCAAATTTTAATAGCCTATATGTGTTTTGTCACATATTCCTTTGGGGGGAACATTTTGTTTTTCATATTTACATATATTGTATGTATATATATCTATATATATATAAATATATATATCGAAGAAATAAAATGGAATCCATTTTCTACATCATCCTTGTTTGTATACCTTTCTCCACATAAATATATATATTATATATATATATATATTATATATATATATATATAGAGAGAGAGAGAGAGAGAGAGATAGAAGTAGTTTTTCATATTTATATATATATATATAGAGAGAGAGAGAAATAGAAGTAGTTTTTCATATATATATATATATATATATATATATATATATATATATAAGAGAGAGAGAGAGAGAGAGAGAGAGAGAGAGAGAGAAATAGTATTTTTCATATATATATATCGATAAAAGTAGCAGTTTAGTAGCAGTCTAGTCACACTGATGAGACATAAACTTTGAAACACAGTGTCTGTGAATGACTATATATATATATACATATTACGCAAACAATGAGAATTATAAGTATAAAAACAGTTACACACAGACACGCATATATATATATATATATATATATATATATATATATATAAAAACACTGAGAATTTTAGTTACAGAAAGATACAAAAACAGATATGTATCACAGCAAGTACCAACCTGCTAAGTAAAAAGAAACCTTGCCACAATGACCACTTTTAATGATTGATTTTCTAAATAAACAAAAAAGGGTAAAGACAGAAAAAAGTGAAAGGTGTATTATATAATAATAATAATAATAATGGAAGCTGCTAAGTATTAGCTGAAAATGAACCATGGTAATAGCTAATATGAAACCTATAATATTAAAGATCATAACACCATCTGTATGTGTCATGCTGAGCTAATATTGACAAAATTAACCTGCTTTGTAGCTTAGCTGTATACTTCCTCTTCTTAGTGCCAGTGTTTGGTAATCAAACCCAGGGAATATTGAATGCTGATTTTCAAAGCAGGCTGGCTTTTTCCACAATACAATCATACTACATTACATTTCTTTACATTTTACTCTGTGCCTGACGAAACTAATAAATACAGTTAATAATAAAACTGGCATTTGGTATTCTTTTAATGCACTATAAGAAAATTATCAAAGTTGAAGTAAGTCAGTCATCAGGGCGACCTAATGTTGGCATGAGCCACACAGCAAGGGAATCTATCCCGATTTCACTAACACTAGACCAAGGAGATTATTTTAGCATCTGAGGTGGAGCGCAACACCTACCATCAGCTCCTCACTTGACCGCAGAATCCCTGTGCTACACATATGCTGAGTTGGCGAGGGCCAGTATTGAAGCAGAAATCTTGTGATTGCTAGCTGGACGCTCTACCAACTAAGCTAAACCGGCCCTACCATATACATCTATACATTTATAAAGGGCAGTTGTGTGTACATGTATGTCCAGAGGAACTTCAAAAATAAAACAATTAACGACAAAGTAAATATATATTCACATTACATATCACCAGGGCTTGGTTTTTCAGCAAAGATAATAGAAATTTGATTTATATTCGTGAAGATAATTAAAAAATAACATTTAAATGATAACAGCATGGATTTTTTTTCATTTAATATTTTAGATAGTAGGCTTTAACATTTCTTTTGAGAGTAGCTGGATCAATGAAAGGTCTATTTTTTTACATAGGGATTTAAATGGGCATCCCAGGAGGATTCAACTCAGGATTCAGTAATAATGGACCTGCAGGACTAACTTGAAAAAATCCCCCTGGTAGCCACTGCTAGTTAGAATATAAGTCAATCTCATGTATTAAGGGTAGATTATTTTATTTATGGCAATGAAGCCATTAAGTTATGGAATTAATCTTTGAAGACAACAGTTGGTCCAATTTTTTCAATTTGAATTTCAATTTTAACAAATTATCACTAACCTACTCATTGATGTCAATTTTTTTATAAAAGGATAATCTTGTCATATCTTCAAAAAGTAAACAAAAGGATAATCTTGTCATATCTTCAAAAAGTAAACAAAAAGGATAATCTTGTCATATCTTCAAAAAGTAAACAAAAGGATAATCTTGTCAAAAAAGTAAACAAAAGGATAATCTTGTCATATCTTCAAAAAAGTAAACAAAAAGGATAATCTTGTCATATCTTCAAAAAGTAAACAAAAAGGATAATCTTGTCATATCTTCAAAAGTAAACAAAAGGATAATCTTAAATCCTTAAAAGTTAAACAAGAAAGAATAATCTTTAAAAATTCTAGTTCAATCTCAGACAACAAAGTCAAGACACTTGTTTTTAGCTGTTTTTGTAACTGTAATAAAAACATCAATAATAAAACTTCAAGAGTTGAATTTTTATGTTTTACGAAAAGGTTTTACCATTTGTACAATGTGAGTTATTAAATGTTCAATTTTAAAACTGTTTCAACACTTTGTGGACACCCTGTATATATAATATATATATATATATATATATTGGGGGATTGTGCTTAATTGAAGTCATACCTAATTTTGAAAATTAATTAGTTGATAATTAATTTAGGCGGGCATATATGTTCAAATGTAAGGCTAAACAAATCGAGAAAATGTCAATCCCTGAATGTACATTTCGACCAGGGATTGACATATTCTTGATTTGTTTAGCCTTACATTTGAACATATATGCCCGCCTAAATTCATTAATTATCAACTAATTAATTTTCAAAATTAGGTATGACTTCAATTAAGCACATATCCTCCAAAAATTGTTGGTTTAAAGCCATATGAAAATAAACACATTTGTTTGTTTACTTACCCTCATATATATATATATATATATATATATCATCACCATTATTATCATTTGTTTTACTACACAAGTTTTGGCCTACAAGAACCAGTGGAAGGAATTTTGAAATAATTTTCTTATCATTTGTACATTAGTTTTGTAGTCTTAGGTTTTTTTTCTCATTGCAAGTTCTAACAAACTGGTTTATCCCACCTGATTGAACAACAGTCTCCTGAAAGCCTTCTCAATTGACCATCTGAGTCTCTTCATTCCTCTCAACTGACCACCAGGACTGATTCCTTGCATTTGATTGTTTTGCTAGATTTTTTAAATTTGTAAACTTCTACTTTCACATTATTTTTCTTTCATTGAATTTACAACATTATATATATATATATATATATATATATATATATATACAAAACAGATGATATAATTGATTACAACTCAGAAGGGCTGGGAATTAGGCAGATACGACACACTGATCTTAGATAGAAATGCATAATAGCTATACATAAAAATAAGAAGAAGAATTGTATAAATGATGATAGCAATTATAAGAAATAACAAAATCTATCATGACTCATTGTACCATTATAGAAATAATCATAACATAGAAAAGATCAGAAAAATGTATTGATATTGTATTATTAATAATGTGCAGTATTTTTTGTATATAGTAATAAGTACACACCAACCAATTTTGTTCTAATAAAATGTTAACTTTTTTTTAAAATCAAAAATACCTGGATTTTATTAAAAATGTGTTTTCTGAAGATAAGTACAGATTTTATATATACAATTTTGATTTTGGTTACAGAGTTTTAGTGCAATACAGTTTGGTAATAAATAATACCTAATGATACTAGTTTTAATTGTATAATATTCCACTAAAAATAAGAAAATCTTTGGTTTAGAAGAAAATTAAATTTATATAAAAAGAATTATAAAGTGTGTATTTATTTATTGTAACAAAAAACCCAAATATTTACAGATTAAAAAAAAAAAAACATGTAATTTTTGTCAAAAGTTAGTAATATCTTTCATAAACTTAAAGGTTTTAAAAATATAGCTAGAATTTTTTTAAACACTTGCACTAAGGGATGATTTTGTTTTATTTCTGTGAGTGCAATATACCATATTTCTATCTCATTATTATTAGGTCACAAATGTGTATAAAGTCCACAAACAATGTCTAGAACTAATAGACATAAGCTAAATGAAGATAAAAAGGGGATTACTACAATGAAGATTTTAATATTTCTAATAAGACTTGTATACAAAACACCTCAGACCTCAGATAATTGTAATTACTTAGATTGTCTTCACAATAAATTCTTAGGAAGCCTCACTAAATAGCGAAGCGAAATATGAATTGAATTTAGTTGCTGTGTTGTTATATCCACTTTTTCCTCTATTTTCAACCACATAACAATAACAATATAATAAATATAAGGAACATGATATGAAGAATTCAGAAAGTTTGGTTTAAAGTGAAACAAAGTGAGAAATTATAGCTTCCAAAATAAAATGCCAGGTAATACTCTCTGTGCAATGGAAGGGTGCAGTTTAGGGTCCAAGCAATTGTAAATACTGAAATAGCACAAACTGAAAATTTTTGAACAAAATACATAAAACCTCAGGGAAATATTATCATAGAAAATATCATTGCTTAAGGTTTTATGATATCAATATTAATGGTAACGATATTAGAAAAAAATAAATTGATAATAGCAACAAAAAAAAGAAAAAAGTATTTAGTTATTTAAAATTAATTTATATTTCAATAACGAGTGTCACTCAGGATGGCCTGAACAGCCACTTGTGCATTTAATTTTATTTATTTATCTATATATATTTATTTTATTTTTTGGACACTATGCCATCGTTCTTAATGGACAGAAAGGTGCCAACAACAATAACTTAAATGAGAGTATTAACTCATAATGAAGATAATGATTAATATGAATAACAATATCATAATGACATTATTAATAACAGTAGTTATCAACTGTATTATTATAACATTATTAATAACAGTAGTCATATATCTAATAATAAATGTATAACAACATTTATTATTGAAAAGCTAAATAAAAATAAAATGAAATAATGAGAGGAAATGACATTTTATTGTAAGATTTAAAAGCAAAAATATCAATAAAATTATCCAATTTGATGATGATAATGATAAGACATTTCATATATGCTGATAGGTATGCGTCCTGTGTCACTGACACAGAAAAATCGTAACCATGTGTTCCAGTGTTGTTTTTTTTTTCTTCCCCCACCATGTCCAGCTAACTGTAAATACAATTCAATATTTTCTTGGAAACGAATGTGGGGTAAAAGGTAGGGGTTAGACGGCTTTTGTTGTTCATAGATAAAAACTCTGCAATTTATTAAAAAACTTTAGTTTGGGACTCATTCAAATCAAATCTCTGCATTTTATCATTAACTAATTAAACCAATAAAAACGAAATTAGGCATGAAAATTATTCTACTTATTACAATAATAATTATAGTATCAACTTGATAGATAATAGTAATAATAACAATAAAATAAGAGCACAGGTTACTTTGCTACCCAAATTGTTAACAACTCACAAAAATAAACATTTAAAATAATGGCTATGAATAAAGTTATTAGAGACTAATTTGGATTGTTATTGTTATAATTGTAACAAACAACAACACAAATATTTTTTTATTGTACCTGACAATGAATTTAGCCAACGAATAACGCTTAGAGTATTTGGCATTTAACATTACTTATTGTACTCATTTAGTGGATTTCATTGCAAATAAAGTGACAGCAAGTTTATGCAGCATTACAGGACTTTGCTCAGTATTCTAGCAGATTTTAGTAGTGTCGCCACAGTTTTACCTGACCGGATATGGGCTTATTGGTTTTTTGTTTGTTTGTTTCTTTTGATTATTTTTGTTTCTTTTCATCTCTTAGTTAATCAATAGAATTGTTAACGCTGTTTGTGAATATCAAATGTTTTGTAATATCAAAAATTAATAATGCCAATCGATTTGTTATTGCAGATTGAAAATAAGACTACAATGAGATTTTAAGTATTTTATTTTGGAACTATTTAACAAGGATGCAACTATTAATAATATAAGAAATAGTCGTCAATCCTAATAATCTTAAAACTTGAAAAAGAAACTATATGCAGCCATTGAAAATAAAATTACTTAAAAATTATATATGCAGTTCTTATTACTTAAAAAATTATATCTGCAGTTTTATTACAAATAAAATTACTTGAGTAAACGATATGCAGTTAAATGAAAATACTATAAACTATATGCAGTTATTACAAATGAAATTACTTGCTTAAACTATGTATGCAATTGTTACTAATTCATCATAATACTTTTTTAATTAAAAATTATCATGCAAATTAAATAATAACAATGAGTGTGGCAAACTCATATTTAATATAACTTTTTATCTTAAAGAAAAACAAGTCGATAACATACATTTGGTTACGGTGAAAGAAAAAAAAAAGGTGAAAATGAAAGCGAATTTAGCATATGACAAAATAAAAACAAAACATCTACCTGTTTTGAATGATCCTCCATTGTGTAATATTTTGTTTTTAAATCTTTCGTTTTTAAAGAATAAAAGTTTTGCGCTGAAACTTTAAAAATGTATCTTTCCTTCCTGGTTTTTGTTTTTCTTTTTCCTTCTTTTTTTCTTTTTAATAATTTTTCTCTTTCTTTTTTGTATTTCTGCCTTTAGACCAATAATCTTTCTGTCACTGTAAATAAAGTGAAGGGTTTTCTCGACAAACTCCTGTAGATTCAGGGTTTAATTTTTATTTCTTTTTTTTTAGTAATTTCAAAATAAAATAAAAATATTTTGTTTGTACATGTTTTCTTTCTTGATATATATATAGATTTATAAAACTTTGCACGTTTTTATATCCTTTTAATTCAAAACCCTTTTTTTTCCGACTTTTTCCGCGTGAAAACAATTATTTAAAAAAAAACAAAAAACAAAACAATCTCAGTCAGGTATCCGTGGCAAGTATTAAAAAAAAAAAAAAAAAAAAAAAAAGCTATAAAAAAAGTGATAGAGAAAAAAAGATGCCAGTCCCTTGTTTGCCGGACTGACTACTGCTGTAATAACGGAACAGTTCTCTTTTTTTTTTTTTTTTTTCAACTGCAAAACACATCAACCAACATCAGAACTAAAAAGTTGTTGGTAAATGGTGGTGCAGTAAGGTTGGTCGGGCTTAAGTTGTCAGGCTGTTGTGCTTGTCGGTAAATGTGATAGATATGTGGATAGGTAGGTAAATTGGCTCCTTTTCTGCAGTAGGTAGGGCAACATCCTGCCTTTTTTTTATTCTTTATTTTTTTTATTACTTACAACCAGCCAGAAAGAGGCATCCTTCTCTCTTTCTTTCTCTTTCTGAAGGTTGCCAGATATATATTTTCAGTCTCTCTCTCTCTCTCTCTCTGGTCTTTGAGTTCGCGAAAGAAGAAGAGTTTTTGTAACAACAGATGGGGAAATCTATACCGGCTGATTTTTTCGAGAAGAGAAAGAGAGGCGAGTAATAGAGAGAGATAGACAGAGGTGTGCACAACGAGAGAAAGAGAGAGAGAGAGAGGGGGGGAGAAAGAAAACTAAACCGTGATACAGATTTGAGAGTTAATAAATATATATATATATATATATATATATATATATATATATATATATATATATAGAGAGAGAGAGAGAGAGAGAGAGAGAGAGAGAGAGAGAGAAGTGTCAAAAATAAATACAGGTAGAAATTTAGTGACAGAGGAGACAGAATCTAACCGTGTGAGATAATATATATATATATATATATATATATATATATATATATATATATATATATATATATATGATATTTACTCTTCTCTTGTTTGATCTACAACAATCATATAATTATATTAATAAAGTTTGCTATGATTGCATAGGTAAGAAACTGTCAGGCATCGAGTGCCATTGACTATGTCAATGCTATCCTTATATATATATATATATATATATATATATATATATATATATATATAGTGTGTGTGAAAGATGTCAAAAACTAAACAGACAGAGAGAGAGAGTGTGTGAGAGGTATTAAAAACTAAACAGTGATATAGATCTGATGAGAGAGTGATTATATATATATATATATATATATATATATATATATATATATATATATGTATATGTGTGTGTTGTAAGAGAGGTGTCAAAAACTAAAGAGAGGGAGGCTGAGAGATTGTGAGAGAGGTGTCAAAAAAACCCAACTAAACAGTGTATGAGAGAGATAGTGAGACAGGTGTAAAAAAATTAGAGAGAGAGACAGAGAGAGATAGTGAGAGAGATGTAAAGAAAATAAAAAATAAAATAGGACTGGACTTTTTGTACATTTTGAATGTGTGATCATCACATGTAGAAAGGTGCAAAGTTAGGAGACAATACAAGCAGTATGCATTTTTTGACTAGTTTTTACTGTACATTCATAAAAAATAGACGCATGCACATACTGTGATATTTTGAAAATGCACGTGTGCTATCAATGTTATGTACTCAAGGTAACAGAAATATGTGTGTGTGTGTGTGTGTGTGTGTGTGTGTGTGTGTACTAAAAGAAATGTGTGTACATACAGGAATCTAGGTAGAAAGAAATACTGTATTGTGTATACATAGTTGCTGTGAATCCCCACCCACCAAAAAAGAGAGAGAGGAGGAGGAGGAAACCCTTGTTTTGTGTGTGTGTGTGTGTGTGTGTGTGTGTGTGTGTGTGTGTGTGTGTTTGTTCATTCATATCCAAATAGAATAATTGCGTGTTCATATATATCTTTGTTATGAGGAAATAAAGAAACTCGACCCATGTGCATGTTATGTATGATAGTATAAGTGTTCATAAAATATATATCCACTTAAAGAGAATGCTTTAATCTTCCCTGAAAGCACAGATACATACTGAGAACTTATGCATCTGTGTATTTCTTCAGCTAAGGCACAGGTTGTGTGTAAAAGTAAATCTATTGATAAAAAAGTATGTATATATTTATTCAACTTTTCCGCAATGGACAGAATGCAAACAGAAGGTCAATTTGTACAGCTGGCTTGAATACAGAATTTTCCTTCTAGTCTCATTGCAATACAAAGGCGAAAGAACCAAGTCTATCCTACTGTTTACCTGTAATTTTTTTTTGTGAAACACTGGATTGTGTGAGAGCAGCACCTTATATACTCACCAGAGGAAGGAAGCAAGGAAGCGCGTGGTGTGATGGTTAAAGTCATGGGAAATGCACTCGTCGCTCCAAGTTCAAATTCTGGATGTGGTAATTGCATTTCACTTTGCGCTAATACCCTTGGGAAAGGTATGAATCCTACTCTACCTCCAGCTGTGGATAAATAGTAGGGCAGACTGGGCTCTTTAACCTTGGTTAGGCAACCGGTCTAGGAGAAGGAAAACTCTGAATTCAAACCTGTTGAACTCCGCTTAAAAAATTGACCTTGTGTCACATCCTGCTTGTGCGAAGGGGTTGGTGTGTGTGTGTGTGTGTGTGTGTGTGTATATATATATATATATATATACTCACCAGACTGAGATAAAAAGTATTTACCGAACCTCTGGACAGAATGAAACATATGGTCAATATTTACAGAACTTTCCTTCAAGACCTATTGTACTACAAACGTGAAAGAGCCTAGTCTGTCCTACTATTTGCCCATAGTTTTTTTTCTTTAAACAGGATTGTGCAAAAGCAGTGCCCTCTATACTTACCATACCTAGATAAAAATAAAAAGTATATATTTATTTAACCCCTGGGCAGAATGCAGCACATGGTCGATTTTTACAGAATTTTCCATCTAGACCTATTGTAGTACAAAGGCAAAAGAACCAAGTCTGTATTACTATTCATCCATTGCTTTTTTTGTGAAACACCAGATTGTGCAAGTGTAGCACATCTCTATACTTACAAGACCTAGATAAACAGTATTTACCTAACCTCTGGACAGAATGGATTATGTGGTCAATATTTACAGAGTTTTCCTTCTAGACCCATTGGATTACAATAGTGAAAGAGTCTAGTCTGTGCTACTATTTACCCATAGCTTTTTTTTGTGAAACACCAAATTGTTCAAGAGCAATAGCATCTATACTTAACATACCTAGTTTAGAAAAAAAAGTATGTATTTACCAAACCCCTGGGCAGAATGCAGCACATGGTCCATTTTTACAGAATTTTCCATCTAGACCCATTGCAGTACAAAAGCGAAAGAGCCTAGTCTGTCCTACTATGTACCCTGACCTTTTTTTTTTCAAACAGGATTGTGCAAGAGCAGCACCCTTTAGAAGCTGGCATATACATGATTCCTTGTGCAGACTGCCACAGGAAATATATAGGCGAAACCTCAAGAAATTAAAAAAAACGCCTATACGAACACAAACGCAACATAAAATTGGGTGACAGCAACAACTGTTCATTCCAACACATATCAAAAACACAACATAGGTTTAATTTCAGCAATGCATCCATGATCACATACATCCACAACAAAAGATTACAACAAATATTCAAAGCCAGTGCCATTAGCAACATACCCAACATCAATTCTAGATCTGGCTTCTTCAATATATCCTCACACCTAGGTAAAACCATCATAAATAGTTACAAACCAAACAGACAACAAGACAACACTTAGCATAAAGCCAATAATAACAACAACAATACAAAACACACACAAAACAATAACAATGTTAATAACAAACACACACAACACACACACACACACACACACACACACACTTACAACCATTCGAAATATATTACCATACCTATATAAAAAAAGGATATATTTATCTAGCCCTGGGGCAGTATGCAGTACATGGTCAAGTTTTACAGATTTTTTTTCTTCTAAACCTTTTGCAGTACAATGGTTAAAGACCCTAATCTGCCATTATATTTACTGATAGTTAGAAGAAGAGATGAGTCTATTACTTTCTGAAGGGCATTGGCACAAAGTAAGATACAAGTATATTAAAAAATATGAGGACTGATTACAATTTATTTCCACAGGAACTACAACAGATACAAGGAGCACAATAAACACTGTTGGATAGATCAAGTTTTCTGCTACCAAATGCTATTTTTCTGTATAGTCACCACTAGTAGCTATCTGCATTTTATGAACAAAAGCTTGTATGCTGTGCTCTTAAGGGGATTGCTCTGAAAGCAATACCATTTACATGGTGCAATAAAAAATATCAGAATCTAAACTTTAAAATCTAAATAAAGGCATGTATACTAGGGTAGGTCGATTTTTTCACTTTTTTAAACTATCAAATTGTCCATCTATGCAAAAGTTGTGTGTTAGTATACTGAATATTGGTACCAAAAATTAGATCTTTTACTTGCACCATTGTTTGAGGAAATAGCATCAAAGATCATCTACTAAAATGCACTAAAAATCCTCATTTTCTTAAGGCTAAATTTTGCGAAAATTAGGATTTTTAGTGCATTTTAGTAGACGATCTTAGATGCTATTTCCTCAAATAATGGTGCAAGTAAAAGTTCTAATTTTTGGCATCAGTATTCAGTATACTAACACACAAATTTGCATAGATTTTTTATTTGATATTTTAACAAAGTAAAAAATTGACCTACCCTAATGTACACAGCTGCACAACTTCTCTTAATAATAAATATGAAAGTAAGGTTTTTCAACTTTACTCCTAGAGGCCGTAGCTCAACATATCATATCATTTTGGAATCAGGCTGACTCTGTGAGCAAATTATAAACATTCCAGGCCGAATTTGAACCTACAATCCTCAAATCTTAAATTCCCAAGTTTTAATTACAGCAATTGTTTTCAGCGATTTTTTACAATTAAATTTTTTTGTACGAAAACAATAAAAAATAAAAGATAATAAAACAAAGAAATTTTATTAATCTATACATAGATATAGATAAGTGATTTATTTTAACTTTTTAAATCCCAAGCAATGCCAAGTAACTCTGCTAGTATATAATAAAGTGATGATATCTAGACAGTAGTCTAGACCAGTAAGTGCCAATTTAAGAAAAAAAATTAGGAAGCCAGTCTCAATACTTTTTGAATGAAATGTTTTTTGGTGAAACACAGTTTTGTGAAAGTGCAATGCCTTCTATACTGATCAATGAAGCTAGCTCCTGTTGGCAGAGATTTCTTCTTGCAAGACATACTGTTGTCGTATACGATAGGCAACAATAAACTACAGAAGAAATGAAAATTGATCACTGCATTTAAGTATTTAATTTCTATTTAAGCTTACCTTTTAAAAGTTCAACGATAATTCTTCTGCTGTAAATTAATTCAAAGGCAATTTGATGTACATAGGTGTAACGTAGTAATATATTCACGGTACCAAAATAGATATACGTAACATTCTAATAGCGATATATGTTGTATAGTGGGTCTTGTCAACGTGCCTCCAAATTCATGACACTAAAATGGTGTTCGGCACGTGGCGGTCATCTTATCGATAAAAAGTACAATGCGAGAAATATATCATCACAAGCTGCTTAGCTTTTATTTTCGGGTTCGTCTCGTGGGTTGTTTCGGAGAGGAGGAAAGGCAGAGAGAAAGAGAGAGAGAGGACACTGTTAAATTACTGTAATCCCACACTAGGGACCAGAGGCCGGTCTGTACACTACGCCTCGGAAAGCAAAAAGAGGCCGGTATTTTTCTTCATCGTTCCACGTCACCACGTGACTTCCGGTTCCGGTCAACACCTGAAACTTCCGGTTGGCTTTCAATTCTCCATTCGGGGGGTCACGCCCCAGTCAAATTCATGACAAACCGTTTTATGTTCATCACTTTTTTAAAAAACCTTTACTCCCTCTTATTTCTTCTTCTTCCTTTTCTAATAGTAGTCCTCGCAAAACTCGGGACCTTCACCATCTCACTACAGTAGGTTCTTATTTTCTATTCAAACAATTATTTCTATTTCATGGGTGACTTTCACTGGATTTTGCAATTAATTTTGATTATTCCCAAATTTATTTCTAACTTATAAAAATTGTTATTGTACAAAAAGATTTGTCGCACAAAATCTCATAAAAATGCACATAAACATTTTAATCTCTAACTCATCCCTGTTGGGTAATGGCTAAGGTTGATATGCCATTAAACAAAGAAACTGTTCTTCTACAAGGATGGCTTTGGCATTACATAACTCACTAAGGTTGATATGCCATGAAACAAAGAAACTGTTCTTCTACAAGGATGGCTTTGGCATTACATAACCCACTAAGGTTGATATGCCATTAAACAAAGAAACTGTTCTTCTACAAGGATGGCTTTGGCATTACATAACCCACTAAGGTTGATATGCCATTAAACAAAGAAACTGTTCTTCTACAAGGATGGCTTTGGCATTACATAACCCACTAAGGTTGATATGCCAAAACAAAGAAACTGTTCTTCTACAAGGATGGCTTTGGCATTACATAACCCACTAAGGTTGATATGCCATTAAACAAAGAAACTGTTCTACTACAAGGATGGCTTTGGCATTACATAACTCACTAAGGTTGATATGCCATTAAACAAAGAAACTGTTGTTCTACAAGGATGGCTTTGGCATTACATAACCACTAAGGTTGATATGCCATTAAACAAAGAAACTGTTCTTCTACAAGGATGGCTTTGGCATTACATAACCCACTAAGGTTGATATGCCATTAAACAAAGAAACTGTTCTTCTACAAGGATGGCTTTGGCATTACATAACCACTAAGGTTGATATGCCATTAAACAAAGAAACTGTTCTTCTACAAGGATGGCTTTGGCATTACATAACCCACTAAGGTTGATATGCCATTAAACAAAGAAACCAAAACCTACCAACTTATATGTCCTATAAGTATGAAGACATGGTATATTAAAAATGTCTGAATTTATGAAAACAATGTAATCTAAACATGCATTTAGAAATTATGCCCCAATGAGGATTGAGGGGATATCTAATAATCATTAACACCTATCTTGTCTGGTGTATATATATATATATATGTATATATATATATATATATATATATATATGAAAGGTAAAATGGATATGAATCCGACAATATGTGTAGAAAGTTTGTAGAAAAAACAAGATGTTAAAAGTTTGCTGACAGAAATCTGTTTCGACCGTATGAAGAGGTCTTTATCAAAGCAACATTGTAAATGGAAAGACAACATAAATATATCATTAATCACGAGGCACAGAACATATATATATATATATGTATGTATGAATCTTGGTAAGGATTTATATGTACAAGCGTTGGCTGAAAAGTTTATAGCCTGACCATGATACTCTCATAGAATTTGACCAAATGTTAGTTTATTATTCAACATAGTCCCCCTTGCAGTTTACACACTTTTTTCCTCAGTGTTGCAGTGCTTGGATCCCATTGGTCAAGGAAGACATCAACAATAGATACAATGTCAGCCTCTGACTTTTTCAGCACACCCTCATAAACAGAGGATAGTTGCTTGGTTTGGTTGTTTTGTTTTATGGCACATCAACCCTTTTTGGGCCATTTAATGCCTAATCGAGTCATCTTGATAAAAGTTTCTCTTTCAAGTTCTTAATATCTTCAAATCCAAAAGTTTAGAAAATAAAACAAAATTTGGTTGTAAAAAGTAAAACTGGCAGAGTGGCCTATTGTCGATATCAGCCGGACAGTGAGAGAGTCTATCCTCTTTTCACTTGCACTAGACCTGGGAGATTGTTTTTGCACCACACCTACCATCAGTTCTCCACTTTACTGTACAGACCCAAGCTGTGCTACTCAGGCATTGAATTGGCATGGGCCAGTATTAATGCTATAAATTACTAAAAGCATAATATTTGTTTATATGTAACCATAACATAGCAACTCTGAAATATTTTTTTTAAAAAGCTTTAAAATTTAAATAAAGGCATGTACAAAGTTGCACAACTTCTCTTAATAACAAATATGAAAGCCAACTTTACTCCTAGAGGCTGTAGCCCAACATATATAATTTTGGAATCAGGCTAACTCTGTGAGTAAATTAAAACCATTTCAGGCTGAATTTGAACCTGCAATCCTCCATAACATAGCAACTCTGAAATGTTAATTAGAATCCTTCACTCCTTTTTAAACAAATGCATCATTATCATGATGGGCCACTGTTAAAAGGTGAACTCATCAGCATCATGGAACTTCTCATGTTATATACGTATCCAAAAATAACTCCTGAAGAATGTTTTGATTTGCAACATTAAATTTTCAATTAACCAGTGCTATAAATATATCTGTTTTAGAATTATGTCTTGAGACTAGATTTTGTATCCGTATAAAAAAAAAAAAAAGGAAGAAAAAAAAAAGGTGCTAAGTTTCAAGTTCCATTTCCAGGGGGCAAGGAACGGAGAAAAGTGCCAAAAAAGACTACCTGTATATACAACCCAGGAATCTATTTACCATTTCTGCTTCAATGCACACACACGTACACCACTTTTTTTTATGGATCTTAAGTTTAATCATATACACATACATGCAGGGTCGGTGCTAGGATCACTTAGGGCCCCCTCTGAATCTATGATTTACTCTACTACATGTCAATTTTCATAAAGTAATATTCACAGAAAATATACGAAACCCACTCTGCTGTGACCCCCAAGGAGGCTTACCCCCTACAGGTCGAGTGGTTCAGGGTATTACACACCAGCCCTGAATACACATTTTTTTCTGTTTACAGTGGACATATACATATATAGTATCTGTTCTTTCTTGACTTCCAATTAAAAATATAATGACTTGATGTAAAAATCTTTTAAAGTTAATGAATTTTGATTGGAAAGTGATTTAGGAAATTATTTACAAATGGCACTAAAAAGTAGTGTTATAATATACAACTTGATGAATACCCCCAACAACTTAAGATAACTGAGATAAAGAAGACAAGAGAGCTCAACCCAATCTGACCAGCATAGAAGGGTGGCAGAGATAGAAGATATACCCAAGATAAGTAGATAATAAAAATAATAAAGAGGCTATGCAACACAAGTTCAAGCCTCTGGACATAGGTAGAATTTATCTTATATATATATATATAGTATAATAAAAAATTGAAAAAACACAGGTTTAAATGAGTTAAGTGGTGAGTTTATTGGTCGACGCTGCAGTGTTTCAATCTATTAATTAGATCATCTTCAGGGCTTTTGTTGGTATGTGGAAGGTGATAAAGTTTTTTATCTCAGAATAAGGAGAAAGGCGAGTAATAGTCCTTGTTTATCGGTCTGTTTAAAATTTGAAGTTTGAGAAAAAAGAATGTTGAAAAAATACCAACAAAAGCCCAGAAGATGATCTAATTAATAGATCAAAACACTGCCGTGTCGACCAATAAACTCACCACTTAACTCATTTAAACCTGTGTTTTTTAAATTTTTTATTATACTACATACTGTCGGATTCACTTACTATATATATATATATATATATATATATATATATATATATTTACCAACTACTCTGCACGGTCAAGATGCGACACAAGATCAATTTCCTAAGCAGAGTTTAACAGATTTGAATTCAGAGTCTTCCTTCTCCTAGACTGATTACCTAGCTAAGGTTAAAGAGCCCAGCCTTCCCTATAGCTAGAGGAGAGTAGTTGGGTGCATGCCTTTCCCAAAGTTATTAGTGTTATGAAAATGCGAACAGTATCATGCAGGATTTGAATTCGGGATGATGAGTCCATTTCCTACGACTCTAACCAGTACTCCATGCACCTCCATATAAATATATATATGAAAATATATAGATATGAATATGAGGATAAGATATTATATAAATATGAGGATAAAGGTCTGCTCAATGATTACGGTAAGAATGGATCAATCTATGATCAAAGTTAATTGCTGGGTTAGGTTTTATGGCATGTCAACCTTTGTTGGGCTATTTTATGCCAAAGACATTTTTGTTTTATTCATTCTTGTTGGATATTCAAATAAAAAAAAACAACTCATTTTTTTATCTATTTAACTCATAGATGGACCCTAAAAGGTACTACCACTCCAGGTCAGAGTAGACCTGGGAGTAATGGCAATAAAGGGGTCCTCGAAGCTCCAGAATTAGAACCTCACCACTAGATGCAGTTTAACGTTATACCTAGGACACTAAGACCCTCAGACACCGCCTTCTAGCACATATGATAAAAGAGTTGAGAGTTTGCCATAAAGCAATATGGTTGGGATCATCATATACATGCTAGGGTTTGACGTGACCAGCCAATTGATCAAAGGGTGCCTCTCCAGCTACCTGTCTAGCCAAAGTAAGGACCAAAGTGGAGAGTTGCATGTCTTGGGACTGATCAGCCACTAGGAGTTCATCCTTAAGCAACACAGGTCACTACCCATTGCCAACAGTGTCCCCATTGGGGGGATGGAGAGTTTACCCCTCTGTCAGGAGGCAGTCAGCATATTGTACAGCCCCAGCCAGCAGGGTTCTCTATGATTAGATCCTTTGATTTTATTCACAGAAGATTAGCCAATCACACACCGATGAACTGTATTAACACATCCCTCCTGCCCTGATTTTTATGATGCGGCATGTTTAATTTGGGTAACTCTATGAATAAGAATAACATGGGGTCATGCTTTTCCCAGGATGCATGTTTATACTACAGTATACAGTCTTCTTGAATTTCAAGACTGATATGTACGACAAGGAGTTTGCATGATACTAACAGCTTGCAACAAGCACTACAACAGAAGATATGATAACTCATGAAAACTTTCATTCACTCAAATGATAATACAAGCTGACAATAAAATTGACTCATGAATATTTATAAATGGTTTCAACTATTTGTGTGAATTTTTAGAAAAGACTTAATAATTTGTATTATTTAGATTTTTTGTCTGTTGTCCTCATCTTTTTTGTTATATGCACATTTCGTAGGACATATGGCATAATGGATATAGGCATTGAGTTAATACAGTTCTAAGTTATAATCATCCAGAGGCTGCAGGTTCAATCCTGACCAGGTGAAAATAACATAGAATACTTAATATAGATGAACACTTGTACCCAGTCATGGTTAATGGAATGAAAACAATCTACCCCAATGGGTTTGGTTGGGAGTTCCCTGAAGGCTCCTGATTCCAACATGAAGGCTCCCAAGTTTGACAATAAGGTTCCCCAGTTCAACAAGAAATATCTGAAGAAGGCTTGCATTGGTTAAAACATTGTGTATATGACAATAAAGATGAGGACAACAGCCCCAAAATGTAAATATTGCAAATGATTTCAACTAATTTTGTGATGCTGGTTTTGAAATGTAGTTCATTTTTATCCATTTGTATCCTTTTTATGTGATGGAAATACTGTATATCTGGTAAAATCAGAACTGTTATGAAATTATGTTGCCACCCGTTCACACTGACTCTCTGATAAAGAAAAAGTTCCAGGCACAGTAATTAGAAAAGAAAGTAATACAAGGACCCATCACTATTGATTTCCATGAAAAAGGTGCAAATGTAACACAGTACTTTCAACATCCACAGGCAAAAAATGATTTTTTTTGTTGTTCAAATCAGCACCTTGAAATTGTTATAAAAAAGTTAAAATGTCTCATGGGGCAAGATTTATTTTTTCTGCAAGCATATATATATATATATTAAATCCTTGTATTCTGGACAATCCCTTCAGTAATAACCGTGTTTTTGCTCATGTCTGAAGATGCTGTGATTATGCAGTTAAAATAAATTATTACAAGAAGCAAATTTGAATTTATTCTCTCTCTCTCTCTCTCTCTCTCTCTCTCTATATATATATATATATATAATGACCCAGCAAATACTGAATCATATTAAGAAATTCATTGGATATTATTTTACTATAAAAATTCATTTTTATTATAGATTTGAATACAATAGACATTATTTCACTATAGGAATTTATTGGGCATATTTTATAATAGAAATGAATTGAACATTAATTTACTATAGAAATTCATTGAATATGATTTTTGTAGAAATACATTGGAAATTATTTTACTAGAGAAATTTATTGGGTATGATTTTATTATAGAAATGAATTGGACATTATTTTACTATTGGGTATGATTTTATTATAGAAATGAATTGGACATTATTTTACTAGAGAAAGAAATTGGTATGATTTTATTATAGAAATTGGACATTATTTTACTAGAGAAAGAAATTGGGTATGATTTTATTATAGAAATGAATTGGACATTATTTTACTAGAGAAAGAAATTGGTATGATTTTATTATAGAAATGAATTGGACATTATTTTACTAGAGAAAGAAATTGGGTATGATTTTATTATAGAAATGAATTGGACATTATTTACTAGAGAAAGAAAGAAATTGGGTATGATTTTATTATAGAAATGAATTGGACATTATTTTACTAGAAAGAAATTGGTATGATTTTATTATAAAAAATTGGACATTATTTTACTAGAGAAAGAAATTGGGTATGATTTTATTATAGAAATGAATTGGACATTATTTTACTAGAGAAAGAAATTGGTATGATTTTATTATAGAAATGAATTGGACATTATTTTACTAGAGAAAGAAATGGGTATATTTTATTATAGAAATGAATTGGACATTATTTTACTAGAGAAGAAATTGGGTATGATTTTATTATAGAAATGAATTGGACATTATTTACTAGAGAAAGAATTGGGTATGATTTTATTATAGAAATGAATTGGACATTATTTTACTAGAGAAAGTTATTGGGTATGATTTTATTATGGAAATGAAGGACATTATTTTACTAAAAAGTTATTGGGTATGATTTTATTATGGAAATGAATTGGACATTATTTTACTAATAAAGTTATTGGGTATGATTTTATTATGGAAATGAATTGGACATTATTTTACTACAAAGATGCATTAGAATTATTTATTTTAAGGGGTAAATTGAATCAGTTATTACATTTCTATTTCAACTTCCAACATTGGAACTTGGTAAATGGAAACTTTGAGATACAAATGGATCACCCAATCCCAGATCTAGTATTAATTAACAAGAGGAAAAGACCTTGTCCTCATGTGGATTTTGCCATACTAGCTGATCAAAAAATGGTATGGCATCCAGTTGAGGAGAAGGAAAACTGCTTAAAAATGACCTTGTGTCACATCCTGCTTGTATAGAGGGGTTGGTAAATACATATATCAATTGAATATCTAGTGTGTTACTGCTAATAAGCCCTTATGGCAAGCCCCAACCCCTTTTTATCATATGGGTGCTAGAAGGCGGTGGCTGCGGGTCTACATGTCCTGGGAATGACGTTAAACTCTATCTGATGGTGAGGTTCCAGTTTTGGAGGTTTGGGGAATGTGGAGCACCCCTTCATCACCATTGCTCCCTGGTCCACTCTGACCCGGAGTGGTAGTACCTGTTAGGGTCCCATCTATGGGTTAAATAGAAAAATGTATTTATAAAAAAATGTATTATCCATTAAGAATTGATTTATTTCAAAACTTTATCGGCATTAAATAACCCACTGAGGTTGATATGCCGTAAAACAAAACAAACCAAACCAAACCATAATAGTAATTATAACTCTAATAATAAATATGAATGTAAGTGTGTTACATTTTTTCAGCTTTACTCCTAGAGGCCGTAACCCAACATATTATACCATTTTTGAATCAGGCTGACTCTGTGAGCAAATTAAAAACACTCCAGACCGAATCCGGACCTACAAATTTGATGATATATCTAGGTTAAGGGATATATTCTGACTTTATCGGCATTAAATAACCCACTGAGGTTGATATGCTGTAAAACAAAACAAAACAAACAAATACTGCTAATAAAGAAATAAAAAAAAAAGGCATAAACCTTTATGCAAATGAGAAACTGAGTAGATTGGTGGTACTTCCCCATTGTGACAACGACCTTACTCAATCCTTGGGCATTTACGCCCGTGCACATCATGTGTGTATTTATGTTTTATTATTTCTTCTTGTATTTTGCCGATAGTGACCACAACTAGCCACAGCAGCCAACTCTTAATATTAATGACAGCTGGAGTGGTTGTGGACAATATACAACTTGGGCTTTGTAGCTTAAGATCCCACAGAAAGAAACGAGCAAACAAATAGTAAAATATAACACCTGCCGAGGGGAAAAAAAAAATTATAGAAAAAAAAAGAACAACTACTAATAAATACTATAAAAAATCAAAAAAATCATAAAAGATCTTGATTGAGCATGTGTTACTACTAAACTTGATGTTTCCTCAACCATTAGGTCTTTAGCAGCCCAAGGTATAATTCACAATCATTCAATGACCCTTATTTATTTATTTACTTACAGCTTTTGTTGTTATTTATTTATTTGTTTGTTTATTATTTTTTTTTTTTACAGTACCAAAGCCAGTGATGATGGCTAAGAAGACAAACAGAGGTGGTTTATGCCTTGGGCCATAGAGTTGCTTGTCATTATGTCGCATAGTCTATCTGTTACTGTCAAGGAGCCCAGTTGCCTACCAGTGTATCATACACCTCAGTGCCCTCACCCACCAACACAAATACAAGCCCACCCACTAAAAAGAAAAAAAAAAAAAAGAAAAATATCACTTGAGGTATGATACAAGATACCTGAAATATATCTGCGGGCCTCTTCTCTCTAGAGTTCTACCAAGCGTAGCCTAGCAGATGACTTTGACGCAAGAAATGAAGAGGAAAAAGAAAAAAGGATAGAATAAAAAGAAAAACTAGAGGAAGAAGATTGCAAAAAAAAAAACAACAACAAAAAAATAACAAAAAGAAATCCCTCTGAAAAAAGAAGAAAAAAAAAGATGAAAAAAAAATTGTCTTCTATATTTCTTTCTCTTTCTTTCTTTCTTTCTTTCTCTTTTTATCTAATCCTTCACTCATTCACCCCCTCCCATCTCAGAATCCCAGAACCAGAAAATGCTACACCCCATATCATCTCTCTCATTATCCCCCAAAATGGGGGGTAAAAAATAGGTCGGTATGAGCATATTTTTGGTACAACGGTGATGAGGTGGTATTTTTACATCAGAAAAAAAAGCGTTACAAAGATTTTATCTGCCCTATCAATGAGTATTTAGTCTGGAGTGTAACGAGGGAAGATTGAAAATAAAGTATAGACACCTGCGATGCAGTTGTTAAAAATAATTTGATTTTGTGTTGGCAATGCAAATGACTTTTTTTTTTGATTTACCAATAATCATCAACATTATTTCTGATTGGCCACATTCTTTTCACAGGCGTCCTATCATGGTAAAATGGTTAGCAAGCTGGTCTTGCAGATCCATTACTACTGAATAGTGAGTTTAACCCTTGCTGCATGGCCCCATACTTGCAACCTTGTATCACATCATACTCATGATCAATGGGTTGGGTATTTTAGAGCATCCCAATGTGGTGTAATGGTTAGCAAGCTAGTCTCGCAGATCCATTACTACTGAATAGTGAGTTTAACCCTTGCTGCATGCCCCCATACTTGCAACCTTGTATCACATCATACTCATGATCAATGGGTTGGGTATTTTAGAGCATCCCAATGTGGTGTAATGGTTTGCAAGATAGTCTCGCAGATCCATTACAACTGAATAGCAAGTTCGATCCTTGCTGGACGCCCTATAAAAAAACAAAGAAATCCTCATGTAAAAAAGACTTTGTGTAAATCCGGAATGGTGGGAGGTCGGGAAAATATTTATTTTATCTTCAGTGAATACTTTTTGCCATTACTCTAACATGACTATATTCAAGGATAGCATTACCCTGGAGATTTGGAAAGCATTTCACCTGAGGGAACTAGAAGAAAGGAAGATGTCTTTTAATGAAATCTAAGAAGACAAAATTGTAAAGAACAATTCTAATCTGACTTTTTTATGGAGCAGTTTGATGATTTGGATAACTTTATGACTAAATTTTTTTTTATAAAATGAATACCCAACAAAAATGAATAAAACAAAAATGTCTTTGGCATAAAATAACCCAAGGGTTGACAAGCTGTAAAATCCAACCAACCAACCTCTTTAGAAACAATTGCAAAAAAAATGGAAATATGAATGTACAATGAATGTTATTCCCTAACTACTCAGCATAAAATAACCCTGACATGCAGTTAAGATCAATCAGTCAAGATCAAGATGCAGTTTAATGTCATACCCAGGACATTAAGATCATCAGCCGCTGCCTTCTAGCATCTATAGGACAAAAAGACTAGGGTGTTTGCCATAAAAGCAATATGGCCAGGATAACCATAGAGGTGCTAGGCAGTGATGCTGATAGCTTTTTGATTTAGTGTGTCCTGGGACACACATATTTGCTTTGAATGAGTCCCCGTGAAAATTAATGGGTCCCAACTAAAGTTAATTAATAAATTGTAGGGTTTTTATCTATGATCTGAGGAAACAAATAAAGCCGTCTAACTCCTACCTTGTAACCTATCCTGTGTAATTCATTTCTAAGAAACTATTGAAATGTATTTACAATTAGCTTGAAAAATGGTAGGGGGAGAAAAAAGAAAAACACTGGGACGCATGGCTACAATTTTACTGTATCCTTTTAGATTTTTGGATGCAGGACATGTACCTATCAGCATCTCTGGCTAAGGCTTCATGTGACCAGTTAATTGATCCGAGGGGGCCTCTTTGACTGCCCACCTAGCCCAAGTAAGAGCCAAAATGGAGTGTAGCATGTCAGGGAGTGCTCAGCTGCTAGGATTAAGGATCATAGCTCGCCATCCACAGCCAATAGGTGGCCCCAATGTGGGAAGGGCTATCCCTCGTTAGAGGTGCAGTCGACATTCTACAGCTCCAACTGTCAGAGCTGCTGTGGTGAATTGGTTAATAATTACCCAGGACACTCATAATAAATTAGTCATTCATAATGAAAAGTGTTAAGTTTAAAGTGAAGCATTTTGTATATTTGGATTATTCGACTATTGTCCTATCTTTATTGTTATCTGTACGACGTTTCATTTCTATAACAATAAAGATGTGGACAATAGTCTGAATAATCTTATTATAATGGAGATTGTGTGTTTGTCTGTAACCGAAACTATACCACTACTCAAGTCACAATTCCCTTTAGTTATTTACGTCACATTCTGCATGATTTTATTTTTACTTAAACCTCAATTATTAATAAAATTGTTTTACATTATTAATACTTTTGGCCATATCTACATACTAAAAACATACAATTGTATTTATATATACAACAAAATAGCGGTTTACAGTGTGAACGGTAAGGCTAATTTGCATACTGATATTAAAAATTTGATTTTGATAAATATGTGCTTAGTATTATTGATTTCTAATTATTTGATTTTATCTTAATGAATATGAGCAAAAATCTTGGGGATAAATCTTAAAAGAAATCCATTAGCAAGAAGAAATAACTGTAATTTTATTCTTTACTTTCTATTTTAACTAAATAGTTAAATTAGGAAAATTTTGCAATGAAAGACGGGAGTGATGGAAGAGTAAGTTTCAGTTCTATTTATCGATTAATACTGTTTCAAATCTTTTATCTGCACTTATATATAGTTTCATTAGCCTTTATAATTAATATAATATTTTATTACATTAAAACTTAAATACTTACAACTGGAGAGTCCATATATTTGCAAGTCTAAATAATTCAAATTATCAAGCCTCAAATCTCAAAAATTCAGAAAACACCATTTGGTATATTTTCATTAGTTTTTTATATTTTGTGTTGATTAAACTTACTGTCTTACTGGGTTGGTAGTGTTGGCAAATAAAATAAAAAAGAAAAGGAAATGCATATAAAAGGATATTAACCAAAGTATTTGACCATTATACTATTGACCTACTTAAAGTGCATAATTAATAGAGTAAGAAAAATCAATTGGTAAGAAAACGGATATTTGTGTGCGTGTGCATGTGTGGATATTCTATTGTACAATTAGCTTTGCCTCAGTTGGTATGCTGACAATGTTAACCTGATTAGGTTTAACATATTTTGAGATAATATTTATGTTAATAAACATATAAGTATATAGGTGTGTTTGCATATCTCTATCACTTTATTTATATGCATCTGTATACACAGCTGTCATTTACCATTTTTTATATATACTGCATTTCTCTGGCACCAAAATTGCCCGTATTCAGCCAACGCCTCCACAACAAGCAGATGTACACAAGGTCAATTTTTAAGCAGAGTACAGCTGTTTGTCTGAATTTTTGAGATGAGGCTTCATAATTTGTATTATTAAATTTTTTGGACTGTGTTTTTTTAAAATTATAAAACTAACCCCTACCCCTAAACCTAACCTTAACAAACAACCGGATATTGACGGAGTAAATGAAAAACATATCCTTCTGAATCAATATCAAAAAGGGTGCTAAAGGTCATATGGTCAAGTTCTTCTATTTGATACTAGGGGATACAAGATAATTTCCTTATAATATCATTTTGTTACTTCAACATTTTATTCTAAAATCTGAATTGTTTTCTTGCGCTATTGATAGTTCAATAAATAAAATTGCTGCAGTAATATACAAAAAAAAAAAAATGCTTGATAATACATCTCCCATCTAGATAAGAGTATCAGTTATTTCTTTTCTATTTTTCTAACCTATTGTACCTGTAAAAAACGACAACTCGCTAAAAACCCCCACTGTTTGCCAATAGCATATACACAACATTTCGTCCAATTTGCCCTCTGGCTTCTTCCTTCCTGATTATGACATGAAGATTACCAAGTTCCACAAAAAGGTTCCTGTGTTCAAGAAACACCTGAAATAGGTTGGAAGGCACATCAACTGAAATAATGTGTACATAACAATTAAGATGAGGATAACAGTCAAAAAATCTAAATAATGCAGAGTACAGCTGGTTTGAATTCAGAGTTTTCCTTCTTCTAAACTAGTTGTCCTACCAAGGTTAAAGCATCCAGTCTGTGCTCTAGTCACCCATAGCTGGATGCAGAACAGATGATTCATGCCCCCAAGGACATTAGGTGAAGTGAAATACAAACAGCTTAGTCCAGGATTTGAACTCGAGATTTAATTTTAAAGATGTTTTTAGAGGTAAAATAATTACAGAACTTATGTATCCTATTATTAAAACAAAAATTAATGAAAGTTAAAACAGCGCTTAGAGGAGACAAGATTTGGATCACCCTGTACAATTCATATATCACTATCACAGTTTTCCAATTTTCAGCTACTCCAGTTCTGTATTATATACAGCAAAAAAACCCAACTATTTAGAAATGTTAAGTATCTGGCCACCATCCTTGGCCAGTTGGAAAGAACTCAAAGTAAATAAGTAAGTAAGTCCGAGCTATAGAATCCTTTGGTAAGTGAATAAGTCCTGTGGTATAGAATCCTTTAGGTCCGACGTCCAAGAAGATCCAAGTAGTAGTGAGCTAAGATTAGAATCAGCCAGTATAAATAAAACACAGCAGCAGAGCATGCCTGTGATTGGACAACAAGGCTGGTCACATGGTAGTCGGCGAGTCTATAAGTAGAAGTGACCATTTAGCACACGCCTTATAACAGAAAAATTCCAAAGAAATAATATTTACAGTCTTGTTTTTTGTGGCGATTGGGTTTTCCGAAAGTCTTGTCATCCCCAATATTTTTTGAGATGTAAACTAATTAACCCACAATTCTAGAAAATAATTTAATTTTTCAAGATTTTTTTTAGAGGTAAATAATTACAGAACTTATGTATTCTATTGTTAAACAAAAAATAATGAAAGTTAAAACAGTATATAGAGGAGACAAAATTTTTGATCACCCTGTACAAGTCATATATGCTTAATACTTTCAGAGTTTTCCAATTTTCAGCTGGTTCTAGTTTTGTATTTTCCACCCAGAAAAAAAAACTATTATCAAAAATAATTTTGTGGGAGGGAGTTTAGTCTCGTTTTTTTTTTAGGGATGTGGGTCTCCTTTTTCCCTGGTCAGTTCTCTTTCCTTCATCAGGTGAATATGTCTAGTATAGAGTCCTTTTGATCTTTAATAGATTAGAAACTAAACAATGTTACAATGATGTACTATTATCTGTTTGCCGAGGCAACGTGTTGCACAAACTAATTCTATTTTCTTTTCCTTAAGAACTGATTATTCAGGAAAACATTTATTCTTAACTGATCAGAGCCGAACAAAAAAAAAAAAATTCCTTCATTCGGTTTTCCTAAAGGATTCTTTAGAGTTATATATATTTCCTAATGTAGTTCCATGGAAGTTACAATGTCTCCAAACAATAGTATAAAAGGAAAACTACAGTGTAAATCCTCTTGGGTACTGAAATATATCATCTGGCTCACTGAATCTGAATTTCTCAGATCTGGATTCCGACAAACAAAGGAAAGATGGCCAAGTAGCCAACGGCTTTACATATAATACAATTGCTAATGTTTTTTTTTTTTTTTGTCACTCGGTTCAATGCTCTGCTTTCTAAGAAGCCATTTATAAGGTACTAGAAGTGGCTACCCAGCATCGCCTGGGTAGGGGGGGGTTAAAAAAACCTGGTGTATTGATTTTTGTTTACTTTCGAGATTTACAAATGCTGGACATTTTTAAGTAGAATTTCAATATTAAAAGGGATACTTTGACCAATGGGACTACTTTGAAGAAAATTAATGTTCCATTCATTGTTCATTTATTTCTTGGTGAATACAGCTTCAGTCCCAATACTTTTTAACACACCTTGTATAATAGGAACTCTCAAAGTAATTTTTGGCTAATGAGAAGAGGGCCCTTTTGGTTTGAATTCAGAGTTTTCATTCTCCTAGACTGGTTACCTAGCCACGGTTAAAGAGCCCAATCTTCCCTACTATTTACTCATAGCTGCAAGGAGACTAATTGTGGATTCATACCTTTCCCAAGGGTATTAGTGCTATGTGAAATGCAAACAGCCTCGTCTAGGATTTGAACTCTGGTTGAAGAGTCTATTTCCTATGACTGAAACCATTACACCACATGCCTCCACCCACCTTGTATAAGTTACTTATTTTGCGTTTCTTCTTTGTTGGAATCAATTGAATAATAAAACTGACAAATGATGTGGCTAAAAGACTGAACTTTTCTGCGTGTAGAAACACGAGTGAACTCAGTGGCAAGTTAAGCTTAACTGCTTACAATATGTTGGCTATCAAATGAAGTAGCACTTCTCCTTTATCGACTGTTATCTTTAGTATTAACAGCTTTTCAGCTTTGAACGTGCTTGAAAGTCTCTGCCCCAGACTTGCTGTTCTTCTTCCAAGATAAACGTCTTCATTTGTGCTATCGTAAGGTTATCTCTTTCACATTTATTCCATGCGGAGGTGAAGAAAATTTGCACCATTCTCATTTCATTAAGCAAGCATTGGAATTGGGAATGTGGATCTTTTATATCAGTAGACTTTTATATTTCTTCCATGTGTCTATCAGAGATTTTTTTACAACTGCTATAAAAAAAAAACTGACCATAAAAAACACAAATGTCTGCCTTACCTTTATCTGAAAGAAGATCTATGTCGTATTTGAATTTGTAACAGAAGGCTGCTTGGTTTGTTATTTTGTTTAAAGGCATATCAAACCTTTAATTCCAAATCATGTTTTTTTTTGTATATACATATTTACCAACCCCTCTGCATGAATATTAAATGACACTGGATCAATTTATTAAGTGGAGTTTAACAGGTTTAAATTCAGAGTTTTCCTTCTCCTATACTGATTACCTAACCAAGATTAAAAAGCCCAGTCTGTCCTATCATTTACCCATAGCTGCAAGGATACTAGTAGTGGATTCGTACCTTTTCAAGGGTATTAGCACCATGTGAAATGCAAACAGTCTCATCAAGGATTTGAACTCGGGTCGACTCTGCATGAGTAGGAAGTGACACTGGGTCAATTTCTTAAATGGAGTTTAACAGGTTTGAATTCAGAGTTTCCCTTCTCCTAGAACAGTTGCCATACCAAGGTTAAAGAGCCCATTATGGAGGGAGAATTATTGGATTCATACCTTTCCCAGTGTATTAGCACTATATGAAATGCAGCCAGCCTCATCCAGGATTAGAACTTGGTTTGTCATGACCATTTCCTTTGAGGGTAACCATTACACCAGGAAAGCGTCCATAACTATCCTCATATAAGCATCCTCCCCCTTTTTTTTTTAGACATCTAAATGTTTCTTTGATATAAACTTTGGTAATTTACGAGGAAGTGCGTCCGGTCTCCTGCCTCAAAAATTGCTACCCAGTGACTATTAAAATAACGACCCCCAGCTACGTTGTTACTTGAAAGAAAACAACCAACTTAGGGCATTAAATGTATTTGGGGGGGGCTTCTCTTTTTGTCGTAATTCTTATTTATTTATCGTAATTTGTCATAATTCTTGTTTATTTATCGTAATTTGTCGTAGTTCTTGTTTATTTATCGTAATTTGTTGTAATTCCTGTTTAGATATGAAGATGGATAATATAGTTTGGAATAGACTGAGATAGATAGATAAACAAACAAAATAGAGAAGCCCCCCCCCCCAAAAAAAAAAAACATTTAACGCCCTAAGTTGGTTGTTTTCTTTCAAGTAACACCGTAGCTGGGGTCATTATTCTAATAGTCACCGGTAGCAATTTATGAGGCAGGAGACCGGGACACACTTCCTCATAAATTACCTAAACTTTTGTGACCATCCTTATAAGGAATAAAATAAATACTTTTTCTTCTGATGGAATTTTATTGTCTAGTTTATTGATTATTTGCAATATGTTCATGACAATTTGGATGCTTAATCTTAGAAGATTTTTGACAATTATATTTAATGTTGAGTTTGTGGATAGAAGTATGTATCTATTGAATTCAAAGAATATTCCACTTAATTTGATTATTCAACTGCAAGAAATCTGACTCACCAAAAAGTAAGTTTGTGATGAGCAAATCTAATTGCTTTTATCTTTTGGACACACAATGAATGTTTTTATTCTTAAGATTGTGTCTTCAGGACACACAATAACTGATTACAATAACCAGATTTTATTGTTCTGTCCTCGTGTGCAGAGAAAAAAAAATCCAAGAAATATATTTGTAAGCATAAACCTGGATCAGCATGAATTGAATAAGCCTTATCTCTCAGAGAAACACAAAGAAATAATGCTAATTGGAAAAGACATCACCTATAGTGATATTCACTGCAAACAAAATCTACAATAGTATTATAATAACATTATAATATATAATTATATATAATTATATATATATAATTATAATAATTTGCAAACAAAATAATTTTGCAAACAAATAAAATAAATAAATAAATAAATAAAATAAATAAATAAAAAAATAAATAAAATTAAATAAAAAAATAAAATAAATAAATAAATAAATAAAAAAATAAAATAAAAATAAATAAATAATAAAAAAAATAAATAAAAATAAAATAAAATAAATAAATAAAACAAAATCTACAATAGTACCTTGATGATTGCAGGTGCGTGGTGTAATAGTTAGAGTTGTAGCGTTTGTTTGTATTCGCCTTGTGGAGTTGTCTGTCCCTTTTAGTTTGCTGGGTGCCCGCTAGGGCACCATATAGTATTTAAGCGCCGGTTTCAAACACTTTCGCTCTCTCTTTATAGTTTCAGCAACTACGAGCCACATGGGGTAGATTCTATCTAAACCCTCTCGTGGGGCTCCGCCCCCCTTACATTACTGTAAGTTCTTTACAGCATGGACTATCGCTAGTCTCATGTCTGTGCCTTTTATTGTATATTTGTATCATTCATGAATGTGTCTTATCTTGATTTGTGTACCCCTTATTTGTGTACCAACTGTTATCCATGTGCTGTGTATATTAAATGTTTGTCTATTAACCTTTGTCGGAGTTATTTGTATTTAAAGCATGTTGAACTTTAAACCATCCTTACAGAGTTGTAGGAAATGGACTCGTCAACCATAGTTCAAATCCTGGACAGTTCACATAGCGCTAATACCATTGGAAAGGTATGAATCCAACTGCTCTCCCTCCAGCTATGGGTGAAATAGTAGGGCAGACTGGGCTCTTTAACATTGGTTAGGCAACCAGTCTAAGTGAAGGAAAACTCTGAATTCAAACCTGTTAAATCCACTTGGGTGGCCACTGTTATGGTTTAATGATCGTCGCATTTATTTTGGCATGAAAAATTCGGAAGGTAACAAAGGACTTTTCCGGAAGAAGTTAAAAAACAGAAGTGAGGATATTCCAGTCAGAGAGACAAAGGGGTTAAGATGCCAGAAATAGATTTGATCATTGATAAAACGCGAACAAAGGAGGCGCGTAGGCGTTTGAGATATAAAAAAGGCAAGACGGTTCGACCCAACGAAAACAGGCAGGAGGAGACGGCGAATGGAGTGACCGACGCTCACGGTCCATCGCTGCCAGTGGGCAGTGAGGCATGCCCACCCCTCCACCTCCTGATCGCCAGACTGCAACATTAGTAGTTCCCATTGTCAAGCTCTATACCCACACACACCACGAGAGAATGTAAAGAAATAAACTAAAGTTTGTTACAATGCCCATGTGTTGAGTCTCTACGCCGACTACTAATCTACCCGATTTAGCAGTGGGAATGAGAATAAGAATTTGATGGCTATGCAACAGCCACTACAAGAATAGGCTCAGTGATCTATTTCATTAATATAATCCAAATTCTAAAATTCAGTTAAAGATTAAAGATTAGTGAAATTGATATAATTCCCTACTTGAATAAAGATGAAGACTTAAATAAAAGAAAACAAAAACATTTCAAGAATTAGATTTATTTTGCTGCTTTAGTTCAGTACTAAACTGCATCCGGTTCATATTTTTGGTTCCAGAGTTTCAGTGCTATGCTGTTTGAAAACAACTAATACCAAATAATATTTAATATCCACAAGAAATAATAAAACCCTGTGTAATAAAGTAACTGAGAGTTACCTCCCCTAATTTATGATTACCTCCCTTTGGAGATCTCTCTAGTAAATACTAGACTATCTAAACTCTCAGTAAGTGTGTACCAATTATTCTAAGTAGAATAAAGCTTTCCAAAGTCTATTTGTGTTATTGTTTTTCATTACACTCTGGTATCTTTAGTTTGAAAGAAAATTAATGTTTCTAAAATAGAAACAGGTAAAAAAGATATCAGTGATACTGACTACATATAAACATATTATAAATCATTTAAAAATATATATATAGATAGAAAAACAATTATTATTCGGAAGTTTATAAAATTTTATTCTTCCTAAAAATGAATATATAAAAAAACAGACAACTCTCTCTCTATATATATAATATTAATGTGTATGGTTGGCACTAGTATACTAGAAAAAGTAATAGTAATCCAACTTACAGTGTTATTAGAAGAGTGCTCAATATCTGTGATAGAGCATTGATAGTTGAATAAAGTGACAAATAAAAGTTTTAGCTTTTATTCATTTATTTGGGAACGATATTACTATCAGTAATATTACTATAGTAATATTGTTTCCAAATAAATGAATAAAAGCTAAAACTTTTATTTGTCACTTCGTTCAACTATATATATATATATAATATATATATAGTAAACATAATATATATTGCTGTATTTATAAATGAAGAGTTCTCAATGTCAGTGATAGAGCATATATATCTGAGTTAGGATAGGTATAGACATACATTCAATGGTAAATTGGTGGCTGTCTCTTGCTTATGTGATCATCTGACCATCACATAGGTGAGAAATTGACAGTCACCAAGTACGATTGACTAGGTCTACACTATTCTAACACACACATATATATATATTATAGATAATACGGGTGCTATATTTATAAGTAAACAGTGCTCAATATCATGGATAGAACATTTATATCTAAGACTAAGTCTGAAGATCTCATAGGCGAGAAACTGTCAGTAACTAGGCACCATTGAATTTATGTCCCCATGGTACCTTAACTTATATATATATATATATATATATATACATACACACACACATTATATATATATATATATATATATATGATTACTTTATTGATTTTTTTGGTCATATATTTAATTAGATTACCATATGTGCAGATACTACACTCTAATCCTCTAGTCACTCAGAGAGTGATACTTTGATCCTTGGCACAATGTAGAGAGAAGTTATGGATAGACAGAGAAAGAAATTAGAATAAGAAAACAGACAGACAGAAATAGTCCACTGTATAGATTCCCAGGGGCTGTTGATGAACTATTAGAAATTATCAGTAAATAACAGCATAATAAGATTTTATTCTGGGCTACATTTATGGCCATTTTTTTTATCTTTCTCCTTTATTTATATATCTTTGCTTAATCAATATCAATTGTGCATTCTACAGAAAGGAAATAAAGTTTTTGAGTAATATCCCAACAATAACCATTTATTATTTTTATAGATAACAAAAGCACAATCCATTAATGACAATTAGTCATGGTATAATATTTCTCTGAATGTTTGAGATGAGGCTTGATGATTACTATTATCTGCATTATTCGAGCAATTGTCTTCATTGTTATCTGTACAATGTTTTGGCCAATATGCCCTCCAGCCTTCTTCAGGTATTTCTTGTCAAACTTGGGAACCTTCTTCTTGTAATTGGGAGCCATCATGGAACTTTGAACCCAACCCTTTATTCAGTCCATGGGGGTATCCTGTTCTTATTCTGTTAACCATAGCTGGGGTAGAGGTGTTAAGCTGTGTTAATTATTATTCTATGTTACTGCTGCCCTTGATCAGGATTGAACCGGCAATCTAGAGATAACTGTCACTTAGAACTGTCTTAACCTAACTCCTTTATTCACTAGGCCATGTGTCCAATTGAATAACGCAGATAATAGTAGACATGTTATCTGCTAATACCTCAAGTTGGAATCATTACAGAATATCTTACAGATGACAAACAAAAACTTAAAAAAAAAAGTTTGCTTTGGTCTAATTTACAACATAAAGTCATCATCGTGTTATGCTGACATCACGACTATCAGAAAACCGATAGTAGAATTATCTTCCCCTGCCGTTAGGGAGAAAATCACCAACATACGATGTTGGCGGCAAAACCAAACCCCATCACTTATCTGAAGGCTGTCAACCTTTATATGTAAATCAACCCTGAGACTAATACTTGATCCTTTTGCAATAGGGAACCAGTTGAATGGAATACAGGTAAAAAATACTCAGAAAATTCAGTACAGCCATGGGGGAAAATTGGTAGGCAAAGAGTTAAAACACATGAACTTCTTTTTCAAATACTATATCTATATTTTTCTTATTGCTTCAAACATAACATTTTGACTGGTCAGTTCACCGACCATCATCAAGTGAAATGTATACAAATAAAAATAAAAATAAAGGAAAATTGTCTGAATAAAATCTCATATGCTAATGCTCACCTAATTTGCATGTTGTATATCTAATCAAAGATAAAATTGCAACACTTCCATAATCAAAAATAGAGGAGGCCCCATTGAGTAATGGTTATAGTCATTGGAAATTGACACAGTAACAAGGACGTTTGCATTTCACATGGTGCTAAGATAGAGAAGAATGTTTTAGTCAAAAAATGTTTACAAATGGGCCAAACATGAGTTTGCCACAATGAGCCTGAGTTAAAAAGGCAGTCCATGGAGTGGAAACAGACTGACTCTCTGGTAAAGAAAAAGTTTTGGGTGCAGCAGTTAGTAAAAAGGGTCATGCTGATAGTCTTATATTACCATTACTATAGATTTCCTTGAAAAAGGTGCAACTGTAAAAGAGTGCTTCCTATTACCAACACATTAGGCAAAATTCACCTTAATTATAGAATGAAACTCATATTTATGATATTTTGGTGAACCAGTTAAGGTCCAAATAAGTTAATGTCCACCAAAATAAACAAAAGTGCTGGGATTGCTATACATTTGGTTCGGTTTCTTTGTTTGATGGTATATCAACATTTAAGGTTTATTTAATGCCAAAGCCATCCTTGCAGAAGAACAGTAGTGGTACTATTTAATGAAATGAGGGGGTTCATACCTTTTTCAAAGGTATTAGTCTGAAAGTGTGTTGTATACTCTTCTTTTTACTTTTTTACTTCTATTCTTCTAGCGTCTCTTCTAGTGTCTGGACTTCATCTTGGGGACTTTGTGTCTGGTCTTCCATTGGGGATTTCTCTTTATCAGAAGCCCTGTGTCATTGGTAGTTTTTAGATAATAACACAAGACTTCGATTTACTTAGATCATATTTTATTTTGAAATCCCCACCAGACTACCTGTGCAGATTGAGTTGGCAGCGTGCATAACACGACTGACCACCGTCGTGGTTTTGGCCGATCTACTCAAACTCTCTCTAATCTAAACCGGAAGAGGGTCTTCTCCACCGATTCTCACGGTATCCACCGGAAGGATCAGGATGAGGTCAAGCCTTGTCATTCAATCCTTCAAGGTCGTGGGCTGCAACTTATAACAGCCATTTTGGTTTCTACACTACTGTACATAAGTATTAGGAATCTAATAATTATGTAACAAGTGAACACAGTAGCACAATTGGTGTTTGACCTCACTTAATACAATGTCACAGTCTATCAAATTAGCTACTTAGCCACAGGAGCTTCGCCCTGTTTTATGTCTAAATAATTAACTATTTATACATGAGAATAAAATATAGACATAGTTGATGGAATATCCACTCAATGGATATTATAGCTCATTGGTGACTCACCAATGAAAATAATGTGGGGATTTTTTACGTTGGTCAAGTCTGGATAGCAGCTTGAAACTGGCTTATAGTTGCTAACAGTAACAAAAGGGTTAATAGATCCACTGGTGTCTATTTTACTGTTTACTTGTCCTTATTCACTTGGTTCTGTTGCTGGAACTTCTGTCTGTTTATTTCTTGCTGATTTATTGTAGACATTTAACCAAATAAATAGGAAGATTTATTGCTAACAAAAAAATTTGATAAAATAAGCAGCCATTAACTTAGTTCACTTGTACAAAAGAATATTAAATGAGAAAGTGTCAGTTTTATAATTATTATTATGATAAAGATGCTGGATATATATATATATATATATATATATATGTGTAAACCAGCCCTATATATATATATATATATATATATATATATATATATATATATATATATATATATATAAACCAGTCTGATATATATATATATATATATATATATATATATATAAACCAGTCCTGTATATATATATATATATATATATATATATATATATTATATATATATAAACCAGTCCTGTTATATGTGTGTATATATATATATATATATATATATATATATATATAAATATATATAATATATATATATATATATATATATATATATATATATATATATATATAACCAGTCCTGATATATATATATGTGTATATATATATATATATATATATATATATATATATATATTATATTTTAAGAATGGAAAGGATAACCTACTCGAGTTTCATCGATTGATTCTTCAGGATTACTTTAAATTAATCGAGTTTACGATTAATCTTAGGTTATAAACAAGCGTTCCTCTACTAAATTTAAGTCCCATTCCAACGGGCATGTTTATAACACCTAAGATTAATCGTAAACTCGATTAATTTAAAGTAACCCTGAAGAATCAATCGATGAAACTCGAGTAGGTTACTCATTTCCATTGTTAAAATAAATTTATGCTCTACATTGTATTGAGCACTTTGTATTTGTTTTTTCTCAACCTTAACCTCTGGATATTGTGCGCTTCCAACGATCGTTCTTATACCCACCGGTAAGTTAATACTCATACATATACAAATATATATATATATATATATATATATATATATAAACCAGCCCTGATATATGTATATATACATATATACATATATATATATATATATGAAAGTACACAGTTTGTTTGATATGGCTATGCCGACAATTTTGGGGAGAATATGTGCTTAATTGAAGTCATACCTAATTTGAAAATTAATTACTTGATAATTAATTATATATCCGCCTAATTCATTAATTATCAACAAATTAATTTTCAAATTAAGTATGACTTCAATTAAGCACATATTCTCCCCCCCCAAATATATATATATATATATATATATATATATATATATATATATCAGGGCAGGTTTAGCTCAGTTGGTAGAGCGTCTGTCTGGTTACCACAAGGTTCCTGGTTTGATACCAGCCCTCACCAGCTCAGTGTATGAATAGTACAGGTATCTATGCAGTAAAGTAAGAAGCTGATGGTAGGTCTGGTGCTCCACTTCATACACTGAAAAACAATCTCCTTGGTCTAGTGCTAGTAAAAAGGGATAAACTCCTTCGTTGTCTAGCTGATACTGACTTTAGCCCCCCCCGACCACTTTACTTACTTTTACTTATATATATATATATATATATATATATATATATATATGTGTGTGTGTGTGTGTGTGTGAATTTTATATATTGAAAAACAAATGATGTTTACAAATGCATGGGATCATCAGGAGAGAATGTGTACCGTTTCGGGCCTTCCTCTCAACGGTTTTAACTGCACATCGGCCCCCTCTCTCACTGTTGAGGGGGCCAATGTGCACGTATGAGGTAGTAAGAGAAACATTTACATGTTTAAGTGTGTCACACTATGATTCGTATTTGTAAAAACAAGACCAAAATAGCTCAGTATGGAAGACACAAAAAGTACCCCCTCCACCACCACCCCAACCCCCCCCCAAAAAAAAAAAAAAAGAAAGAAAGAAGAAAGAAAAAGAAGTTAACAATGAACAAAATTAGTTTCTGGTTGCTGATCTTTGTTGTTGTTTCGTATAATTTTTGTTTAAAAGGCATGAAGCCAAATTTTTCTTCAATTAGTTCCATAATCTTAAAGCAGTCTTATAAGAAGAATATTATGGTATAGATAAAAGCTATTTAAATTAGAATTAGATTTTTAAACAGCCTCAGTCCCCTAAAAGAATTAAGATTAAACACTGAAAAAAGAAAGAAAAAAACCCCAAAGAAATAGCAACTATTTAACCCCGTGTGTCATAGCAGCACAAAATTAATTGGTAACGGTAGACTAAGTCAATATTTGACTGTTTTCTGTTTGCTTATGTTTCAGCTTATGGCATCTTCAGAAGTGTCAAGAATAATTACCAAAATCTGATGCATACATCCCCAATGTCACCTCTGAAAAGAGCTGGTGACATACTGCCCCATCACTAATAACTAACAGGTAAATGCATTCAGGTGTGACAGGTAGGACAAGATCAAAGACAATGCTAACGTGGTGTGCTCTGTAAATAATTAAGCGCTTAGGTCTTGCTGCTCTGTCACCATCTGCCAAAACGGTTGGTAGAATGTTGAACGTATTTTCTTGGTAAAGATGCAAAGTTATTGCATTAGAAGTACCTAATCTGACGCTTGTCAAAGTGTTTGGTACTAAGCCAAATTAGGCTTTCACTATGTATTCAAGAAAACTATCTTCAAATAAGTTATAACTACCTCGTATTTTTTAATTCATGTCTAGATTTTTGTAACAGCCTTTTTTTCTAAAAATCTTGTACATACGAAAAAAAATAAATACTGATTATAATTAAATACCGGGTAAAAAAAGAAGAAAAAAAAACAAAAAAAATAAAAAAAAAAAAGGATTTAAGAAAAAAAGAAAAAGAATAAGAAGAAAAAGAAGAAGAATAAATGAAGAAAAAGAAGAAGAATAAATGAAGCAGAAGAAGAATAAAAGAAGAAGAAGAAGAATAAATGAAGAAAAGAAGAAGAAGAAGAAATGAAGAAAAAGAAGAAGAGAATAAATGAAGAAAAAAGAAAGAATAATGAAGAAAAAAAGAAGAAAATAAAGAAGAAGAAGAATAAATGAAGAAAAAGAAGAATGAATGAAGAAAAAGAAGAATAAATGAAGAAAAGAATGAATGAAGAAAAAGAATAAAGTTGGATTATTATTAATTGTTAAATCAAATGTTTTCGTTTATTATTGTTATTTACTTTGCTGTAAAAATAATTCCATCAATAAAACCACATACAAATTACATATTTAGAAAAATAAATATTTCTAAGATTAGACAGGTGATATGCGAGAAATTCCGAGCTGAAACGATTAGGGCACAAATTTGTCAACTTTAAATTACCAGCAGTGGCACCATTTTACTGTTGATACAGCCAGCAGTCAGCAGAATTTTTTTTTTTTAAAAGGTAAATTTTTTTCCCCCCTTTTTCAATATTTTCTCGTTCTTATTGAAAAAAGAGGGGGAAAAAAAATTTACCTTTTTTCTCAACTATTCCAACCTTCGTATTACCTGCTTTCAATGTATTTCTCTGATGAGTATTGACCGAAAAAAGAATATTTATTTTAGATTATACATCTAATTATAAGGGTACCCTAACTTTCTTTTTAGAAATTCTTTCCATCGCTTTTAAGATGAATTCGCTTTTACGTGTCCTAATAAAATTTTGTACTGCCAAGAAACTTTTCATATATATATATATATATATATTTGTGTGTATTTTCCAGTGATACGTTTGTCTATTTATTGTGTAAAGAAGTGTAGAAATTAAAAATAACAGTTTAAAAGTAAGAACTCATGCAAGCATTTATGTGAGCATTTGATTGACAGATGGTGATCTTTGGCTGAGCTTTTTGGCACGTCTCTCATTGGTTGGTCTAGTCATGTGACTACCCAACACATGAAACATTTGAGTTTAGCTCAAATGTTGAAGAGTAAACTAGGCGATTGACTGGGACAGACATGAATGGCATCTGTCCAGAATTTTCTCACTGGGTTGGAAACATGAGGAAATAAAAATAAAGATGTAAAAGATAAACAGCATCTTTGTGTTCCTTAAGAAGAATAAGAAGTGGACACAGGAATTCAGCAACCCAAACTAAACCCAAGTCAATCCAAGAAGCAGAAGACCAGAGGAATCCAGGCAGCATAGAAAATAGAAGATGAGAAGCATAAGAATGTGACTAATTATCACCAACCCCTCAGTATGAGCAGGATGTGACATAAGATCAATTTTTGTGGTATATCCACAGGTCCTGCTAGTAGTAAAATATGTTAAGTTTCTGACCGCCATCCTTGGCCAGTTATAAAGGACTTAAAGTAAGTAAGTCCTGAGCTATAGAATCCTTTGGTAAGTGAATAAAAGTTATGGAATCCTACGTAGTGTCAAAGGTCCAGTGATATAATCCTATGTTCCGTTGTCCACGAAGGTTCAAGTAGTTATGAGTAGGTATGACCAGAACAGCCGGTATAAATATCAATATCAGCAGCAGAGTACTGCCAGTGATTGGCCAAATATGGTCACATGATTATCGCCGAGTCTATAAATAAGAGTGGGCATCTGGCACACACCTTATATATAAAATAATCTCAACAAAATAATGCTCAGTCAGAAATATAACACTAAGCATTCAAAGGGTACACACTAC
This sequence comes from Doryteuthis pealeii, assembly GCA_023376005.1. Taxonomy (NCBI): domain Eukaryota; kingdom Metazoa; phylum Mollusca; class Cephalopoda; order Myopsida; family Loliginidae; genus Doryteuthis; species Doryteuthis pealeii. The sequence goes on along the minus strand of CM042141.1, from coordinate 77,541,526 downwards.
TATTTTAGTTGGTTGGTTGGATTTTATGGCATGTCAACCCTTGTTGGATTATTTTATGCCGAAGACGTTTTTGTTTTATTCATTCTTAATGGTTATTCATTTTTTTTTTTTTATTCAAACTCAATTTTTGTTCAAACATGATTTTTTAAAACTCATTTGTTTTCCATTTAAACCATAGATGGAACCCTAACAGGTACTGGGAGTAATAGCAACAAAGGGGCACTCCACACTCCCCAGAGCTCCAGGATTGGAACTTCACCACTAGACCATCAGCCACCTCCTTCTAGACAATATATGATAAAAAGGGTTGCCATAAGGGCAATAGGGTTGGGATAATATAGATGCTAGTGCTTGATGTGACCAGCTGATTGATCAGAGGAGTCCACTCTGACGCCCGTCTAGCCTAAGTAAGGGCCAAAGTGGAGTGTTGCATGTCATGGACTACTCAGCCACCAGAATTATATCCTTAAGCATCATGGGCCACCACCCATGGTCAACAGGTGGCCCCATTGAGGGGATTTTTATCTTTCTGCAGATTTGCAGTTGGCGTGTTCTTCTGCCCCAGCCAATAGGGCGGTTAAGTTTTGGAACTCTGGGGAGCGGGGAGTACCCAATCATTGCATTACCAGGTCCACTCTGACCTCAAGTGGTAGTATATGTTAGGGTTTTATCTGTAGTTTAACTCTTTGCCTACCAAATTTCCCCCGTAGTTGTACCAAATTTTCTTGATATTTTTTTACCTGTATAATAGAATATTTCAAAGTTCACTATCTATTTACCTCAGAACTCATTCTATTCAAATAAAGTCCTGTTATTATTGCAATCTGAGTCCTTCTCAATTATAATGAACTAACCATCAGTTTTTGTATCAGCTTATGGTAGGATTGCAGTGGTGAGGGAACCGCTGTGAACAGTTTAAAGTATGCAAAGAATTAAATGGAGCTGTAAACTTCTTGAAAATTATATTTTTTGTTTATTTCTACTATTTGCATCTGAGGTGAGGTGCCACCTACCATCAGCTTCTTACTTTACTGCACAGATCCGTGTGTTACTCATATGCTGAGTTGGCAAGAGCCGGTATCGAACCGGGAATGTTGTGGTTCCTTGTCAGACGATCTACTGATTAATTTTGAGATCTTTATTTTTGTAGATTATTTTTTGTTTATTTCTACTAAAAAATTGGAAAATAAAATGAATTCTTATTTTGCTTTTATCATGTATTTTTCTTAGATTAATTTTTGTTAAAGCATTCCTTTCCAGATGTTAAAAAAGAAGTTAAAAGACAGAATCCATGAGTTAAAAAAGAAACTGAAATGAAGGGCAATATTTATCGTCTCATGTAATTAGACAAATATGCACATATCTGCGAGGTATTATCAGTCGGATGAGACAGTACGAAAAATAAAACAAAAAAAAACAAAAACAAGAACACTAAAAAAAATTTTCTGTAAATCTCTACCAATTTTCTAGAAGTGAAAGAAAGAATGCGTTTTTTTAACTTTGCAATTGGGGAATGATATGCAAGGCAAACATGTAATGGCTTATCTAAATTTACAGAAGTGCACGTGAAAATGATGCCAATGATGACAGGTACGGCTGTGTCACCAAGTAGGAGGTGTAGAAGTTCGGAATGCTAAATATTCTGATGAAGATGACAGCAGTTGAAAGAACTGGCAGAGATGTAGATATTATGCAATATATATATATATATATAATAATATATATATATATAATCTTTATAGTATTTCACATAGGTGAAGATTACATGAATGTTTAGAATAAAAGATTAATGGTTTTGTATTATTATAATTGGAGGGACATTCTCAAGCTTAAATCCAATATGGGTGTCAATTATTTAAAATACAAAAAACAGTCAGATGGATGCTGTGTGATTGCAGTTGATGAATTGATTAGTAGGAATAAAAATGTTAAGTCAGTAAACAGAAATGGAAGTGTGTGTGTGTGTGTGCATGCACATTCTTACACACACATACATACACACATATATATATATATATGTATGTGAAGAAAAGGAAGTGAATCCGATGGTATGTAGTATATTAAGAAAGATTGAAAAAACACGGCTTTAAATGAGTTAAGTGGTGAGTTTATTGGCCGACGCTGCAGTGTTTTGATCTATTAATTAGATCATCTTCAGGGCATTTGTTGGTATATGGAAGGTAATAAGAAATTTTTTATCACAGAATAACGAGAAAAGCGAGTGATAGTCCTTGTTTATCAGTCTGTTTAAAATTTGAAGTTTGAAAAAAGGAGACGGTTTGGAATATGACGTCAAATATTTTCTTTTACAGTGTGAGTATGGGACTGTCTAAGTGTGTGTATCGAAAAAAAGCATTGTGTATTTTTTTAGGTGTGTGGTTGTGCGTGTGTGTATGAATCTTTTGTGATAAACGACAGAGAAACAAACCTCAAGGTTGTGTGTGTGTGTGTGAACCATATTTTGAACCATATTTCCTTTCTTCTGCATTACCAAAATATCAAATTCAAAAAGATGTTTTCAAAATTTATATTAAAAACTGCAGGTAAGATGTTATGTTGAAACAGTTAATAAATTACCATATCTGCAGTCATATGATTTTTAATATCAATCTGCAAACTAGACTTCCCATTCACATTGTAAACTGCTATTTTGCTGTATATATAAATACAATTGCATGTTATTAGTATGTAGATATGGCCAACAGTATTAATAATATAAAACAATTTTATTAATAAAATCAAATCATGGAGAATGTAACGTAAATAACTAAAGGAATTGTGACTTGAGTAGTAATATAGTTTTGGTTACAGTTAGAAAAACACACAATCTCCATTATAATAAGATTATTTTTTATTCTTTATATATTCTTGATTTTAAGTTGTCTATTTTTATTATTATACTTGTTCTTTTTTTTTCAAACTACTGATTAGAACTAAGAACAGATTTTTAAACTCAATAATGCATCATTCTCATTACCCACTTGTCTACTGGATGAATCACTTTTTTTTTGTTGATATATTTTTGGCTGATGTCAACTGAAGAGCAATGACAAATGTAGTATGAACTTTAGCCACTAAACCTTACTTAGAAGGCAAGAATCCAATTTTAAAGTCTGAATGCATATTTATAAATGCAAGTAGGATCTCTCTCCCTCTCTCTCAATACATCTCCAAGTGGTAAAAGGAGAATTTCTGTATTTACAACTCACCCTTACAGAGGTCAGATAGGATGCATTGTTAGGATTAATGCAGAGACCCTACTTCCAACAGAAGAGTAATGATAAAGATTGTCCAGCCTTGTTGGCATTCCCCTATGCATGACACTAAGACGTTAAGCAATAAACCTGACCCTGTCCCTTTTAGTCAAAGGGGATAAGTGCTGCACGTGAGAATGAAGCCCTCGGGCTGGATACAATTCATTTTCCAACTGAAGCTCAGAGAACCCAGAAATTGCACAAAAGGCATACTTGAAAATCTGCAAAAAGAGGAAGGTCTTATTGATATATTAGATACCATCTGAGGATGGTTTGGATCACCGTGACCCTCACTACAGATATACAGATTCATTTAATAGAAGGAATACGCTCATAACAAACAGAAAACACACCAGAAAATAGCAGTATTCAGTGAGTTCAATTAGCTGCTTTCTTCCCAATTCTAAAGATACCAAATTCATATACATGTATATGTGTATACATACACATACACACCACACATATATATCAGTCATACCTAATTTTGAAAATTAATTAGTTAATGATTAATGAATTTAGGCGAGCATATATGTTCAAATGTATGGCTAAACAACATATATGCCTGCCTAAATTCATTAATTATTAACTAATTAATTTTCAAAATTAGGTATGACTTCAATTAAGCACATATCCTTGAAAAATTGTCAGCTAAAAGCCATATCAAATAAACACATTGTTTATTTACTTACTCTCATATATATATATATATATATATATATGCTCACCTAGAAAATTATGCCTTTGTGCATAGAATATAGAATACCTTTATTGCTTTTTAAAGATAAGTTTAAATACAACCTTAAAGCCATTAATGTCCTTCTATCCTCTTTTGAATCATATTTCCTTTCTTCTGCATTACCAAAATATCAAATTCAAAAAGATGTTTTCAAAATTTATATTAAAAACTGCAGGTAAAATGTTATGTTGAAACAGTTAATAAATTACCATATCTACAGTCATATGAAATGCATCAACATTTCAGTGAATAGTGGGTATTTTTTAGTCTGTTCACCACAGGTAGGATGTAACACAAGGTGCAAGAATGGGGGATCCAGCAAGGATCGAACTCGCTATTTATTAGTAATGAATGTGTGAGACTAGCTTGCAAACCATTACACCATGATGGAATGCCCTTTATTACCCAATCCATTTGCCACAGGTAGCATTTGATACTAGGTTGCAAGTATGGAGCACACAATGAGGATTAAACTCGTTATTCATTAGTAATGGATATGTTATTGAGAATTCTGGGATATAGGGGTTATCGTCCTTTGTCTGTGAGCCTCTGTTTCAAACCAACCAATCACGAGCCAGCATACTTTGGCGGCAAAGCCGAATAAGCAAACTCACTCTCTTCTGATCCAAATCGCACTGGGAACAGACCTAAAACAGGGTCGCTCCTCTTCCTCAACAACCAGAATCGGAGTCGGACATCAAACAGAACGTCTATCATATCCAAACTATCAGAAGGCCGTAGCAAGGGCTCCGATAATACCCTATCTCAGGACTCAGATAAGTTTATTACAAATTATATTTGTGCAGACGAACTAAAGTTTGCAACCTTATTGTTACATGTATTACGCGTCTTTTATTCCTATTTCTAGTTGTTTGGTTATTTGTTTAACTCTCAACCTGTCTGTCACACTCGTAGTTAACTCCATACTTCAAACCTTGGAGTATTGTCGTTTTGTGACTAATTTCTTTATAATGTGAGACTAGCTTGTTAACCATTACACCACAATAGGATGCCCTCTATTATCCAACCTGTTCACTACAGATAGGATGTAGCACAATGTTACAAGTATGGAGTGTCCAGTGAGAATCGAATTTGCAATTCATTAATAATGGATCTGTAAGACTAGTGTTACGTAGTGGCCTTCTTTGCTACTCTAAATCTTGCAAGTATTGTGGCGATATATATGGTCACATAGCGAAGTATGTAGTAGTTGCTTAATAAAATCACAACACATGGGTGACGAGCGTTGACAATGACTACTACTACTACTGTTGGGATGACTGGCGATGTTGAGGTAAAGGGGTGTCTCACCGCCCTTGGCCGCGACGGACCGTGAGCGTCGGTCACTCACTGTTCTCTGTCCGCCGTTCGACTGACCTCTGGCTGACTTCCTTTTATATATATCAAACACCTATGCGTTTTCTTTTGTTATCCTTATCAGCGGACACATCTATTTCCGTTTTTAACTTCTTTGTTCACTTTTACCGGGAAAAGGTCCTTTCTTTTCTTTGTTTCGGCTTAAACGGAAAACACTACTTCCGCTCGTACAATATACAACACTAGCTTGCTAACCATTACACCATGATTGGACTCCCTACGCATATGATAGTAAGTGGGATATGTGAAGAAATGTAGACAAACATGGGATGTATGTAAATTAATACAATATGTAAGGGAAACAAATTTGAAACATATGAAAGAAAGGTAGGTATTACCCAACCTCTTTGACACAGGTAGGATGTGACACAGGTTTTCAATCATGCACCATCCAGCAAGGATTAAACTCAAAATTCATTAGTAATGGATCTGCAAGACTAGCTTGCTAACTATTACACCTTAATGGGATGCCCTAACCTAATAGGAGTATTTGCCTCATACCCCACTTGTATGGCTGGGCACAAGGCCTTGTTTTAATGTGGGCCCACCCACAAGCCGAAGTTCATGGTTGGGAAAGAAAAAAAATTGCGTCCATCCTGTCAGCATTCCCCCTTAAGGATGGGCGCCTCAGGTGCTGGGAAATAAACCCAGCCCTGCCCTGCCCCTTTAAATCAAGGGGACAGGTTTTACCTGGGGGGAAAGCCCCCTGGGATCGACGCTATTATTTGTACCTTACCGGTCCAGTGGACGAGGCACACTGGACCCCCAGCCATGCCGGGTGAAAGGCCCTAACCTAATAGGTAGTAAGTATGAATAGTTGAAAGTTGTTAAAGTTAACTAATACCTGATGAAAGAGCTTCACCCGTGTAATTAGAAGACAAGGTAATTTTTTGTAGATTTTAAGAATCAAAAGCAAAAACCTACATGCCATCAAATAATATTTATATTTAACAGATTTCTATGAAAATTCAAGTAATTTCGTCTGCTATGTACCTAGTTGTATGCAAACGGCTTCTGTCCCTAAAATTAGGAATGAAGCTGTGTGTCTAAAGTAAGTTTTAGATATTGTCACTGTGTCTATCTGGTGTAAAGCTTACGACTGGTGATATCGGGTGTCTTTCAAGACTGGGGGAAAGAAACTGCCTTTTTCTAAGTTTAGTAAATATCTGTAAATACGCAAGTTACTGATTTGCAGATATACTGCAGAGTTGCACTGTAATAATTCAGTCTGAGAAAAGATTTTTACAACCTCGCCCTCCAAAATAAACAGATTACATTCATAAAATTATGATTTATGCTGAAAAAAAAATTTCTCATTACCTGTACGGAACAACTTATTCCATAGCGGGAGGCAAAAGTTACTTAGTAATTCTGTAAAAATTCAAAACAATACATGCATTAGTATTATCTGTGTTATTCGGACTATTGTCCCCATCTTCATTGTTACTTGTACAACGTTTTGGCCGATATGCCCTCCGGCCTTCTTCCGGTATTTCTTTGTTGGACTTGGGAACCTTCTATTGCTGTTGTTTCTTAAAAGGTTGGGTAAATATCTACCTTTTGCAGTTAAAATAGATACTTTGCCAGATTTGTTAAAAAACTACTATCTGTGAGAATGAGACCTGATTGATTGATTGTTTTTTTTACCATAAAGAACCCAATATGCCTGCTGGGATGGACTTGTGTCCAAAAGGGTTATCTTCCCTTACCGCGAGTATTTCGCCACTAGGTGACACAATAGCTGGGTATTTAAACTCAGCCCGTGAAACTAGCTCTCTCTCTCTCGTCTAGCATCCACAAAAGATGGACTAGATGTGTAGTGTCTCTGTCCATTAAGTGACTCTCATATTCTTCATGAACTCTGTCTTACTTCCAAAGAACTTTGCATCCTATCTATTTGTATCTTGTCATGTATGTCAAACTCCACGGGCTCAGACAATAAAGTCTGTATTGTTGTTATGTTGCACTTCTTTGTTTGGATTCATTTATGTATATATGCACCTACGTTAAGGCATTGGATTTGAAATCCAATGGGATATTCCCTCACAGGTTCGAATCCTGTTCACAGCGCCATATTGAAATCAGTTAGTCTACTGTTGGTTTGAATAACAGCAGCTAACTAAGTCAACTGAAGCAGTGTCCAAGACAGTTGGTATATATAGAAATCAAAAATGACCCATTCATGAATTTGGGTGATTTGGGTGATTCCATTCCTTGAGTTCTGATTGGCTGCTTAATTTGAATGATACTGTGTAGTTTTATAAATACCCTGTCATTCTGCAGTAGACTTTGCGACTATTTGGGTTTGTATTGAGTTACAACCGTTTGTTGCCTTGTCTTCCCAATTTGACGGTAATTGGAACTTTGATTATTCTTCAGTTTGAAGGTTATTTTGAGCCTTTTCACATGTTATAAGAACCACACATTTAATTCTTGTCAACTGCATGGAATTGTGTACATTGTATATTTACATTATAAAAAAAGTTTTTTTTTGCACACAGCTATATGATATCAAGTATTCCTATCTCATACAATTAAATTGCACATAGTTGAATATAATAATAATAGTTATAATAACTAAATTATCATACTGTGGTATATCCACAAGTCTTGCTAGTAACCAAGTAAGGTTGATATGCTATTAAAGAAAAAAAGAATAAAAAATGTATCATTATTTTGTAATAATGTCTTATCAAGTAAAAAAAAAAAAATGAATAAACAAAATAAAAGGGACATAATTATTCCATGTTTGTAAATTTTTAGAAAAAGAGTTTTGATTAATGATCTTTGAAATTGGAATTCTTTTCTTCCAGATTGTTATATACATCTGTTAAGTTTAATGTCCCCATAATTGGAACTTCAGCACGACTTGAGGTGACAGCTTGCTAGTCTAAGAGACAGGTGATTATAATCAATTGCTGACAATATTTGTCATTCAACCTGTTAGCCCTTAGTTTAAGCACTATAAGAAGAGCAAGCAACAATGTTAGGAGGTCAGGTGCTTATAATTGTTAATAAAAAATAGTATACCAACAGGCAATCAATATGAACATATATATTAAATATATATTATAAACAAATCTCAGATACATATACAACTACACATACACCTCTTTATATATATGTTTATATATTTGAAGAAAAAGTGGATGTAAGTCTGACAATATGTAATTTCATTAAAAAATCTTTTAAAAACCCCACAAGTTTCATTCACGAGTGATGTTTACTAAGCCAATGCTGCAATGTTTCAGTTTGTTTAACAAACCTTTCTCAGAGCCTTCATTTGTTATTTACCCTACTTATGAACATTAATGGGTATGTCCCAATCCTCATAAATATGGATGCATTATGCTGACTGAGTAGTCTGATACCACTAGCAGTGGTTTACCTTTCTTCACACTGCTGGTAAGTATTGTATTTTGTTAATGTTATAAAGATTCCATTCTATTTCCAGCCTCCACTTTGTTATTTCTCATTTAGTAACCTTTGTTAGGTTATGACACATTTCAACTAAATAGCAAGTTTAATATTTTAACTTATATAATAATTATTAATTACAATATATATATATATATATATATATATATATATATATATATATATATATAAGAGAGTTTTATAATTTGCTTGAAGCATTGTGTATATATTGGTTAGGAGGTTGATTTTGAAGGCTATAATAATGCAGGTGTAAAGAAAAAAAATAATAATACGGTAACAATGATGTTGTGTGTTAACCTGTATTTAATTCTTGAATTTTCAACATAATATCTCTTTTTCAAAAGATCACTGGAACTGAAGCAGTCTAGTTATGGCATTTCTTTTTTTTTTAATTTCTTTTTTTCTTTTTTAAGAAATGCCATAACTAGACTGCTTCAGTTCCAGTGATCTTTTGAAAAAGAGATATTATCTCGAAAATTCAAGAATTAAATACAGGTTAACACACAACACCATTGTTACCGTATTATTATTTTTTTCTTTACACCTGCATTGTGATAGCCTTCTAAATCAACTTCCTAACAAATATATATATATATATATATTTTTTGTGGGTCCTAAATTTTCTGTGAACCTTATTTTAAAAATTTGGCCTTGTGGCTCTGCAAAAAATCTCGTGGTCCCCAAGTGGGCCATATGACCCCCTTTGAGAAATCTTGTATTAGACTGTTTTCATTAGAGTGTTTACTCTGGTTATATTCTATGTTTAATTCTTATCAGTGATGCAGAGCCATATGTTTTTATTCTTAAAAAATGTAGATGCGGAAAGAAAAAAAAAATCTCCAGAAAAAATAGCTCTAAAGAAGATTTCTGTTATTTGCCAAGGTAGAGTTTTTGAACCAAAACAATGAGGGCACTTTTGCCCCACCCGCCCCCTTGCTATTTTATTTTACCACCACCTTTTTGCTCCCCCACCCCCCACTATTCTATTTTACCACCACCTTTTGACATCTACTTTCAGCATCTTCTATCAAGATAAACTGTGAATGGGTCCAAATAAAAGAAGAAAATAATGTAGCAAGACATGTTGACTGATGTCATGCAGGAGATTAGAGTCTGTGAAAAAGAAATGGAAAGAAATAAGAAGATATAAAACTCCAAAGATATGAAGACATTCAGGAGAAGATCTGGATAAAAACCCCAAACATCATTCAGCTGATTATCTCTTAAGATTAAGCATTTAAAAAATTTTTGGCCAACCAAAGACTTGGTTTTGTTGTGGGTTTAAATCTTTCTACCATTAAAAGAACAGTTTTTTTTACATACCTTTATATAGAGTTGTAGGCACTTGTTACGTAATGGTTATCATCATAGGAAGTGAACTAAACTACCTGACTTCAAATCCTGGATGAGGCCGTTTGCATTTCACATAGGACTAATACCCCTATGAATCCAACTATTATCCCTTCAGCTATAGGTAAATTATAGGCAGACTAAACTCTTTAAATTTGGCATAGCAACCAGTCTAGGAGAAGGAAAACTAAATTGAATCCTGACCAGGGGAGAGATGGTCTCCGGAAGTCACAGGAGTAACGCCTCCATGACTAGACAAGGTTACAGGATAAATAAATATAGGTGGTCCGGAAGTCTTGTCACCCATACATATTTTTTAGAGGTAGAATAATTTCATAATACAATACGAAATTCTGAAAAATTATTTAATTTTTAAAGGACTTTTTAGAGGTAAAATAATTACCTAACTTATATACCATATCATTAAAACAAAAAATAATGAAAGTTAAAAGAATGTGTAGGGGTGACAAGACAAGAAAATGAAAGAAAGAAAGATAGAAAATTCAAGAGAGTCCGGAAAGAAAAAGAAAGAAAGGAACAGAGGAAATTAAAGAGAGAGTGTAAGAAAAGAAAGAAAGGAACATATAGGAAAGGAAAAAGATGAAAGAATAAAGATAGAAAGAAAGTAAAAAGACATAGGAAAAAGAAAGGAAGTGAAAAAGAAAGAAAGGTGTGAAAAAAAAAAAGAATAAATAAAAGAAAGACTTTTGGGTTAAATCCTACTTAACGGACATAAATTCCACCATCGTATGTCACCCCGCTGAAAAGAAAAAAAATACTAAAAATCAAGGAATTAACCAAATTCAATGAAATTTTCAATGTTGATACATTAATGAATAAAAGATATAGTGCACCAGTTATTTTATTTAAGAAATTTTACATTTTTTCAGTTCAATTAACTTTGAACCACGTATGTTTGTGTATCTGTGTTACGCCTTCAAAGTTAACTGACCTCAAAGACATGTGGTTCAAAGTTAACTGACCTGAAAACATGTAAGAGTTTTCAAATAAAATAACTGGTGCATTATATTGTTTATTCCTTAATATATCAACACTGAAAATTTCATTAAATTTGGTTAATTCCTTGATTTTTAGTATTTTTTCTTCTTTTGACGGGGTGACATACAATGGTGGAATTTATGTCCATTAAATATGATTTAACCGACCTTTGACTGTTTTTCTTTGGAAAATATCCCATATGAAATTAAATCACCTTTACTACTAAAAAATGAAATAAGATTTTTTTTAAATTTAGTTTAGTTTGTTTTGTTTTACGGCATATCAACCCCGGTGGGTCATTTAATGCCAACAAAATTGTGAAATAAATTCATTCTTAATGCATAATACAATTTTGTTTATAAACTCATGTTTTTCTATTCAACCCATAGATGGGACCCTAACAGGTAATTTTTTTTTTTTTTTTTTTTTTTTTTTAAATAAAGAAAATAAGCCAATAGATATAAAATACACTTATAAACCAGAATATTAGTTTTAGGTCACAGTTTTTGTTTCCTTTCTGGAATATCAATAAATTTAGATGTACTGAACTGACTTCTTTTCTGACATTTGATACATTTACTGAATATACACTGATGAAAAATAACATTGAAACACCTTGAATATGTGTTTCAATTTAATCAAGATTAAATGTACAACTAATATAGCTAGATTACAGTAAATGATCTCATATATATGGATCAATACGTGCACGGGTTACCAAATAAGAGATGAATCAACAGTATCAATACACTGTAGATCATCAGTGGACTTGAACATAAGCATATATGAGGGTTGGCTGAAAAGTTCATGGTTGGTTGGTTGGTTTTACAACATATCAAGGGGTTGTTTAGCTCAGTCAGTAGAGTGTACAACTAAGAACCACAAGGTTCTGTGTTCTATACCGGTCCTCACCAACTCACCATATAGGTAGCACAAAGATCTGTGCGATGAAGTGAGGGGCTGTCGAAAAAACAATCTCCTTGGTCTAGTGCTACTGAAAATGGGATAGAACCTCTCGATGTCTGGCTGATACCGATATTATGCTGTTGGCATATTTGATATATAAGATGTGCTATAAATACCCACTTAGATTTATAGACTAGCCAAGGTCACGTGATTGACTCTTGTAACCAATCACTAGCAATACTACTGGCCTGATAGAATACTTAAACCCCCCACATTGGTCATAATTAAAACTGCACTCTTTGAGGACGGACACACATAGGATTGCTGGATCTGTACCAATACTCTTGAAGGACTTTATACCAGTAACAGAGAACACTTTAGTAATCTCACCAAAGTGATCTTTGGACCAACTTAATATATATATATATATATATATATATATATATGTGTGTGTGTGTGTGTGTGTGTGTGTGTTATACAAATAAGAAATGAAAATACTGTTTTTTTAAGCATGCAAAACTGAGTGTAGGTGTTAAAACTAGAGTAATATTTAGCCATCATGTTAGAATTGATATTGTAAGGGATTTACTTACAATATCAATTCTAACATGATGGGTAAGTCATTTGTATTTTTAAGAATATTAGTCTAGTTTTAACACCTACAATTAGTTTTTCTTTCTACAAAAAAAACCCAGTATATTTTATTGATTATTTTTTATCTGTATAACAAACAACTCAAGCATATGTAAAACCCTTACAACTTAAAAAAATATATATTCATTTATTTATTTATCCATTTATAGGATGTTTACAAAAATTTCTATATTCATATTTTAGATCTTGTCAAAGATCCATAAATAAGATTGAACTTTGCATATAAATATTCATGCTAATCTTAAATGATGCACCATTAAAATCTAAAAGGATACACCATTAGAAGTCGAAAAATCCCTTTTAAATAATTCTAGCAGATATTGAGTTAAAGAAATATGTTTTCTCAGTAACAAATATATTTAAATAATGAATGCTTTTGTGTAATGAACGACCCCTTACTTTTAGCCACAAAAGTTGTTTTTATCATATATTGCATGCAATGAACAATCCTTAACTTTTGGCTATGTTAGTCTACAAAAATATTTCTTCAACGTCCAATGACAAAGAGAAAACATTCAAAACTTGTGTAATACAATCAAGAAACAATCTCGTTTAAACCTTAATTTAGCCAAGTAAACATTACTTAGAAGATAATGAAGTTTTTATGTAACTTTGTTTACTATTTATATTTGTACATATTATATGCACAGGTGCTATAAATATTTAACAATATTAAATAAAAACTAATAGCCTTTGTTTAACTACAGACTATGTGGGGAGCATTTACAATCATGGCTAAGGGTAGAAACAAGGTAAGCTCTGATGTTTAAAAAAAAAAAATCTCATGTAATGAATAACCCCAAGTTTTTGAAGTGAAAATATACACACACACAAACATACAGTTCTAACACACACACACACACACACACACACACACACAGACATTCATTTCTAACATAATATATATACACACACACACACACACACAAACATTCACTTCTAACATATATATATACACACACACAAACATTCACACACAAACATTCACTTCTAACATATATATATACACACACACAAACATTCACACACAAACATTCACTTCTAACATATATATATACACACACACAAACATTCACTTCTAACATATATACACACACAAACATTCACTTCACGCACACACACACACAAAAACAAACAAACAAACATTCACTTCTAACATATATACAAACACACACACACAAACATAAAATATTCAAAATAATTATTAAATCAATAATTAATAGATGTGCACATTTTATTTGAGGGGAACAGAACTAAGTTTCCATTTCAATTTTTAAAATTTTTTTTACTCCTTTGGTAAATTTGATGGTTTTACTTACTTATGATACAAACCCTCTGACTTGAAACTCTGAACCCCTAAGGCAAAATCTTTCAAAAATTTATTTTTACACCGCCCGGAAGGTGTTTATTTTGTTAGCATGAACTAATGTAAAAGAAATGTTAAATGCAAAATTCAAATCACTATTAAGTACTTATGTCCTTGTAAACAAATATGAATTCCATATTCTTTCCCTCAATTCTATTGCAAGATATTGTGACTAAATGTCTTGTCATTATCATATAATGCTTGGCTGTTTAGTTTTGGTAGCATTCGGGCAATAACCACTCTCCAATAACCACTTTATTGTTAAGTTGGAACAGTAAAAACCTTGCCAACCTCGACAAGAATCTGTCATATGTATCTTTCTATACGTACAAATGTTTTCAACAGTTCTGCATTCTTGGTATTGGTACAAGTAGGTTTGGGTGTTCAGTTGCCACCCACTAAGAATCCTGTCTATGTTTGTTTTGTTTTAATTATGTATAATTGTGTAATTGTGTGTATATATATATATATATATATATATATATATATATATATATGAATATGTGTGTGTGTGTATATATATATATATATATGTTAAAAGTGAATATGTGTGTGGGTGTGTGTATATATATATATGTTAGAAGTGAACGTGTGTGTGTGTGTGTGTGTATGTATGTATATATATGTTAGAAATGAATGTGTGGATACATATATATATTTATATATATATATGTAGATGTTAGAAGTGAATGTTTGTGTGTGTGTATATATATATATATATATATATATATATATATATATATGTTAAAAGTGAATATGTGTGTGTGTATAAATATATATGTTAAAAGTGAATATGTGTGTGTGTGTGTGTGTGTGTATATATATATGTTAAAAGTGAATGTGTGTGTGTGTGTGTGTGTATATATATATATATATATATATATTATATATGTTAGAAGTGAATGTGTGTGTGTGTGTATATATGTATATATATGTTAGAAATAAATGTGTGGGTATATATATATTTATATATATGTAGATGTTAGAAGTGAATGTTTATGTGCGTATATATATATATATGTTAGAGGTGAATGTGTGCATGTATATATATATATATATATATATATATATATGTTAAAAGTGAATGTGAGTGTATATATATACATATGTTAGAAGAAAATGTGTGTGTGTGTGTGTAATATATATATATACATATTAGCTGTGAATGCATGTGTGTATGTATATATATATATATATATATATATATATATGTTAGGAGTGAATGCGTGTGTCTGTGTGTATAAATATATATATATATGTTAGAAGTGAATGCATGTCTGTGTGTGTGTGTGCATATATATGTTGTGTGTGTGTGTGTGTGTGTGTGCAAATATATGTTATGTGTGAATGTGTGTATGTGTGTATATATGTTAGAAATGAATGCGTGTATATATGTTAGAAGTGAATGTGTGTAAGTATAACACCCCCACCCCACTTATTCCACAAAAAATTATCACTCAGATAATTTGACCATTTATTGACTTATTCTTTTTTTTCCACAAATTTTATTCTAAGTGTTTTAAAAATTTGATCTAGGTGTGTTAACAGTCATTGAAATAAATGTGTGTTCAGGTGTGTTTTGTTTGGTTAGCATTTTCAGGATTTGTGTGTGAGAGGGTTAAATAACTTGTAACACTGGCAGGGTGGAGTATGTCATTACATTTGGATCAGTGCAGTTGAATTTTTGCTCACCTAGTTTAATGCCAACACACACAAACATTTTGTCTTGATGCTAATGATAAAATAATAATAATAATAGACAAATACCTAGACCTTGATAGAGAATTGAAAAAACTGCGGAATATGAGGGTGAAAAGTGATACCAATTGTAATTGGTGCACTTGGAACGGTCCAAAAGCTTAGAAAAGAGACTAGAGGAACTGGAAGTCAGAGGAAGAACTGAGATCATCCAGACAACAGCATTGTTTAAATTGGCTTGAATACTGAGAAGCGTCCTGGAGACCCAAGGAGACTTGTTGTCACTCAGACCCCAGTGAAAGACAATCAGCTTACTCTGGTGTGTAAAATTTTAAAAAAGTGTACAATAATAATAATAATAATAATAATAATAATAATAATAATATAGACACTTCAAATGACAAATCGGAGAGGTTGCATATGAAAAGACTTGGACATGGTTAAGAAGAGGAAACCTCAAGAGAGAAACTGAATCCCTAATAATTGCTGCACAAAATAATGCCATAAGAACAAATCATATCAAAACAAAAATTGATAAGACGCAACGAAACAGTAAATGTAGACTGTGTGGTGACAGAGATGAGACTGTAAACCATGTATTAAGTGAATGTAGCAAACTTGCACAACGGGAATACAAAGCTAGGCATGACTGGGTTGGGAAGGTAATCCACTGGGAATTATAAAAAAAATTAAATTTTGACCATATAACAAAATAGTATATGCATAAACCATAATATGTTCTCGAGAATGAAATGCATAAAATTCTCTGGGACTTTGAGATAAAGATGGATCACCCTATCCGAGCCAGGAGACCAGACCTAGTGTTGATTAACCAAAAAGAAAAAAAAGAACGTGTCATCTGATGGACTTTGTGGTACCAGCAGATCACAGGGTGAAATTGAAAGAAAACGAAAAGATGGAAAATACCTGGACCTTGCCAGAGAATTGAAAAAGCTGAATATTAGAGTGAAAGTGATACCAATTGTAATTGGTGCACTTGGAACGGTCCAAAAAAAACTTGGAAAAAAGACTGGAGGATCTGGAAATCAGAGGAAGAATTGAAACTATCCAGACTACTGCATTGCTGCAATCGACTAGAATACTCAGAAGAGTCCTGGTGACCTGAGGAGACTTGTTGTCACTCAGACTCCAGTGAAATACCATCAGCTAATGCTGATGGGAAAAACTCAAAAGGAGTGAAAATAATAATGAATCCAAACTATTAAACGAATAATAATGATTTGATCAGTAAATATCGATTGGGTTTAGCTCTTTCACACAAGAGGAAAGAAATTCCATTTTTAAATTAAAAAAAGAAAAAAAAGAAAAAAATTACCTTTTCTGAAATGTGATAGTTAACCAACATCAAACGAGCCTGATCTGACAAGGGACATCACTGATAATGATCTATAAACAAAAGAGTTATTTCCCTTAAACATTCACCCCAGAAACACACATTACACAGATAAACACATTCACAACATGCTACCTAAAAGGTTCAGAGAACATAAGGTGCTAAATAACTTCCTTGAAAAAGAGGGGGAAAATGGAGTGCTTTATTACCTGTGGAAGTGATTTTGAGAGCTGGGTAAATGTCCAGAGATACATTGGAATCACTAGGTAACTCGATAATTTATGAGGAAGTGCGTCCTGGTCTCCTGTCTCAAAAATTGCTACCCGGTGACTATTAAAATAACGACCCAGCTCAGTCTACTCAAAACTATCCATCTTCATATCTATCTATCTATCTCAATTTGTTCATATTTATCTATATTACTTTAAATACTAAGATTTTTTTTTATTCATGTTTGTTTAATGTCTTGTTTTTAATTTAAATAAACAAGAATTATGACAAAAAAAGATGCGACCTCCCCCCCAAAAAAAAAATACATTTACTTGTCGAAAATATTATCTATCTCCATTTGTTCATATCTATCTATATTATTTTGTTTGTTTATCTATCTATCTATCTATCTCAGTCTATTCCAAACTATATATCCATATTCTTATCTAAACAAGAATTACGACAAATTACGATAAATAAACAAGAATTACGACGAGCCGGGGTTGTTATTTTGATAGTCACCGGGTAGCAATTTTTGAGGCAGGAGACTGGGATGCACTTCCTCATAAATTACGGTAACTCGTCCTTATAGACCCTCAGGGACCATATAACAATTACTTTTTGGTCCAGGCAATCAAAAAAATTTTTAATTATAAAATTACAATAGGATTTTTAAATAACAAATGGCTATGAGGGGGGAGGGGTTCACCAGTGTAAAATAGGAATCAAAGTGGTCCATAGATAGAAATAGAAATAAAAAACAAAAAGGTTGAGAATTTCTGTAATAGATGAATACATTGATCTCTGAAATATCCTTAAACTTGGATATCTCAAAGAAGAAATACGGTGCAAATTCTTCAAGTACTCTTATGTAATTAAACATTAAAAATACTTTAAAAAAATATTATTTACTTTTGTAAATTAATCCTGATTAGGAATCTATACATTGATTTTTTTTTTATCATAAGAACAAAAAAGAAAAAAGAAAAACTGAAATAAAGAAATTTCAAATCATGTGACCTAGTCAATAAAAATGTTACAAAAATAATATATAGATAAATACCTGTAATTAATTTCATTATCTTTAACATCAGGATGTTTTAAATGACTTACCTGAAAACAAAGAAAATAAAATTAGTTTAAAAAAAAAGTAAAAAAGTAATTATTTCTACCAATTTATTAATACAGATGAACTTAATGAAAATTATTTCTTAGACAAATCATATATATATATAAAAATTAAAAAATTTTTTTCCAAGATATCAGTTTGAAAAATCTTTTTATTTTGAAAACTGAAATATCAGGGTTTTTTTTACACCAGTAGAGTTTAGAAATGAAAAAAACAAATTTAAAAAAAATGAATATATATTTATATATATATAAAATATTTGCCATTAAATAACCCACAAGTGTTTATATGCCATTAAATATATTGTGAAACCATTCATGGTAACTGCAATTATATCACTCTTTGGAAGGGTCCATTTCCTTACACTACATTCTTCCAGGTTGTGAATCAGTGGGGTATAATTAGGTCATCCCTTTTATCTCAATAAAGCATAACCCTGTTAGTGGGGCTTAGAAAATACCAACTGCATCCTTTGCAGAGCCATAAAAAAGAAGTGTCCTAGGTATCTAAAATATTTTTTCTACAGTGTGGTCCAAAAGTTTTCTTACCCTGACATAGTTTTAATTAAATAAATTTAAAATTACATAATACAACCTAAAATTATAGAAAAGGAATTAATTTCTAAAGATATTTTTAGAGATAAAATAATTGCATAACTTATATATTTTACAATTAAAACAAAAAATAATGAAAGTTAAAACAATATGCAGGGCTGACAATACTTTCTGACCACCCTGTACAATGAATTCATACACAGGTATGTGCAAAAGTTCACAGCGCCCTTTTTTGGACCTTCTTTATGAAAACTGAATATACAATTAAAAAAAAACGGTCCTTTTTATCTTTACTTACTTATTCATTCATTTTTAATTAATCCTCCTTGCAAAAAAACAAACTTTGGAAACTTTTGCACAGACTTTATATATATATATATATATATTTAAATATATGTATATAATTATATATAAAGTAAAGTTGATGGAGTGGCCTATTGTCGGTATCAGCCAGACAGCAAGGGAGTCTATCCCCTTTTCACAAGTGCTAGACCAGAGAGATTGTTTTTGAATCTGAGGTGGTGTGCCACACCTACCCAAAGCTCCCTACTTTACCATACAGATTCCTGTGCTACTCATACACTGAGTTATATATACATGCATATTTCTAAAATGTTTTTTCATTATGTGCTCTTTAGTATCATTTAAAATCTGCCCTGTCATCTGGGGCTGTAGAAGACACTGACTGCATCTCTGCAGAGGGGTAACACCCCCATCCTCAATACCTGGCCTGAGAATTGTGGTGGCTATGTAGTCAGTGACCTGAGTACTAAGTGGTCCTGTGACAGGCAACTCTCCACTTTGGCCCTACTCGGACTAGATGGGCAGTCAGAGAGGTTCCATCCAATCAATCGGCTGGCCATGTCAAGTCCAAGCAACTATATGACTGCTCTGATTGTATTCTTCAAATTGTTCTTATGACAAACACCAACCTCTTTTTATAATATAGGTGGTAGAAGGTGGTAGCTGAGTCAACCACCAATATTTATTACTACACATGAAGCTAATGAAAACTTTTCTACTAATTTATTGATACACATGAAGTTAATAAAAATTATTTCTACCAATTTATTGATACACATGAAGTTAATAAAAATTATTTCTACCTGATTGATACACATGAAGTTAATAAAAATTATTTCTACCAATTTATTGATACACAAGTTAATAAAATTATTTCTACCAATTTATTACTACATATGAAGTTAATAAAATCATTTCTACCAATTTATTGATACACATGAAGTTAATAAAAATTATTTCTACCAATTTATTGATACACATGAAGTTAATAAATATTATTTCTACCAATTTATTGATACACATGAAGTTAATAAAAATCATTTCTACCAATTTATTGATACACATGAAGTTAATAAAAATTATTTCTACAATTTATTGATACACAAATAAAATCATTTCTACCAATTTATTGATACACATGAAGTTAAAAAATTATTTCTACCAATTTATTGATACATGAAGTTAATAAAAATTATTTCTACCAATTTATTACTACATATGAAGTTAATAAAATCATTTCTACCAATTTATTGATACACATGAAGTTAATAAAAATTATTTCTACCAATTTATTGATACACCATGAAGTTAATAAAAATTATTTCTACCAATTTATTGATACACGTGAAGTGAATGAAAATCATTTCTACCCTTGATACACATGAAGTTAATAAAAAATATTTCTACCAATTTATTGATACACGTGAAGTGAATGAAAATCATTTCTACCAATTTATTGATACACATGAAGTTAATAAAAATCATTTCTACCAATTTATTGATACACATGAAGTTAATAAAAATTATTTCTACAATTTATTGATACACGTGAAGTGAATGAAAATCATTTCTACCAATTTATTGATACACATGAAGTTAATAAAATTATTTCTACCAATTTATTGATACACATGAAGTTAATAAAAATTATTTCTACCAATTTATTGATACACGTGAAGTGAATGAAAATCATTTCTACCAATTTATTGATACACATGAAGTTAATAAAAATATTTCTACCAATTTATTGATACACATGAAGTTAATAAAAATTATTTCTACCAATTTATTGATACACGTGAAGTGAATGAAAATCATTTCTACCAATTTATTGATACACATGAAGTTAATAAAATCATTTCTACCAATTTATTGATACACATGAAGTTAATAAAAATTATTTCTACAATTTATTGATACACGTGAAGTGAATGAAAATCATTTCTACCAATTTATTGATACACATGAAGTTAATAAAAATTATTTCTACCAATTTATTGATACACATGAAGTTAATAAAATTATTTCTACAATTTATTGATACACGTGAAGTGAATGAAAATCATTTCTACCAATTTATGATACACATGAAGTTAATAAAATCATTTCTACCAATTTATTGATACACATGAAGTTAATAAAAATTATTTCTACCAATTTATTGATACACTGAAAATCATTTCTACCAATTTATTGATACACATGAAGTTAATAAAAATTATTTCTACCAATTTATTGATACACGTGAAGTGAATGAAAATCATTTCTACCAATTTATTGATACACATGAAGTTAATAAAATTATTTCTACCAATTTATTGATACACGTGAAGTTAATAAAAATTATTTCTACCAATTTATTGATACACATGAAGTTAATAAAAATTATTTCTACCAATTTATTGATACACGTGAAGTGAATGAAAATCATTTCTACCAATTTATTGATACAATTTCTACCAATTTATTGATACACATGAAGTTAATAAAAATTATTTCTACCAATTTATTGATACACATGAAGTTAATAAAAATTATTTCTACCAATTTATTACTACATATGAAGTTAATAAAATCATTTCTACCAATTTATTGATACACATGAAGTTAATAAAAATTATTTCTACCAATTTATTGATACACATGAAGCTAATGAAAACTTTTCTACTAATTTATCAAAACACATGAAGTTAATAAAACTATTTCTATGAATTTATTAATACACATGAAGTTAATGAAAACTATTTCTATGAATTTATTAATATACATGAAGTTAATGAAAATTATTTCTTAAAAAAATCATATATATGAAAAAAAAAAGAAAAAAATTGGCATTAGATAATCCAAACGAGTTGATACAACATTAAACCAAACATTAATTATTTACTCTGATTGGTTTCTGGACTACATATATAAAATTGAATATGTAACAGCAAATATTACTTGTCAAACGTATAAGATATTTTCTCTTTTATATTCATCCATAAATGAAAATACATTCAAATTGTGATTACTGAGCAAAATGTTATAATAGAGGTACTACTTAAAAGTTTAGGGAATTTGTATGTACAAATGGAATGTAGTAACTTTTAACATTATCCCTTATCATGTAACTGCTGCATTCCCAACTGTGTGATGCAATTTGTTTGAAACTGTTGGAGAAAATTTTATGAATGGAATTGCCTTATTTACCTTAAAAAATTTTTTTTTTTTAAAGTCTTGATTGTTTGGTTGTTTTGTTTTGTTTTACGGCATATCAACCTCAGTGGGTCACATTTAATGCCGATAAAATTTTGAAATAAATCAATTCTTAATAGATAATACAATTTTTTTATAAATACATTTTTCTATTTAACCCATAGATGGGACCCTAACAGGTACTACCACTCCGGGTCAGAGTGGACCAGGGAGCAATGGTGATGAAGGGGTGCTCCACATTCCCCAAACCTCCAGAACTGGGACCTCGCCATCAGGGAGTTTAACGTCATTCCCAGGACATTTAAAGTCTTGAACACATTGCAAAATATGTAAAGTCAGCAGAGTGGCTAATTGTTGGTATCAGCCAAACAGTGAGGGAGTCTATACCCTTTTCACTAGCGCTAGACCAAGGAGATTGTGTTTGTATCCGAGGTGGAATGTCTATGCTTACGATCAGCTTCCTACTTTACTACACAGTCCCAAGCTGTGCTACTCATGGACTGAGTTGGTAGGTACTGGTATTGAACCCAGAACCATGCAATTCCTTAGTGGATGCTCTACCGACCGAGATGTAATTGATGTATATTCATGCATATATAATTCTGATAAAAATAAGAACTCTACATGAAACCAAAATAAGGAACCAATTTCCAGTGTTGATTGGAAACTTGGTTTCTTGCCAAAAAGCTTCAAAGACTAGACAAAATGGTGCACTCATTTGCAGGAAACTGCCCTCAGTTTAATGGGTGAAGACAACACCCACCCAATCCAAAACAAAAAAAAAATTACTGTATCCCAAGTCAATCATCATCAGGTCACACTGACAGCACAAATATCTATGACTCTCTCTCTCTCTCTCTCTCTCTCTCTCTCTCTCTCTCTCTCTCTCTCTCCAGTCATCCCTATCGGTCATTGCCCCTGCGATATCCTCTGTGCAACATCCAAAATGTCTTGTTTGATGGTTTGTGAGATGGGGGTGGGTGGATAAGCAGCCGTACAGATGCTGTTTTGTAAGGTGTTACTTCCAGGATTTGTTCAAAACAGCACAGAGCATCTGTTATATACTCATATATACCCACATCAAACGTCGAGTATATAATAGAGAGAGAGACAGACAGATAGTTAGATAGATTAAAGATGATAGTTGATGATAGGTGGTAACTTCTGCTTACTGTTGGTTCCTGCTTTGGCCACCATGTTTTTTTGTATTGTGGACTTCTGCTGTTAAAGTTTGATTTTCTTTAATTCTTCTTTGGGCTGGACTGATCATTGTCTTTAATATTTAATTAATACAACAAGACTTGGTGTTCTTAATAATAAAGCTTTATTTCCCCAGCCCATGATTCCAGCACGGGTGAGTTGCGAACCCTAAGAAACATCCTCTATCTTAGGGAGCCGGCTTGCATCTCTAACTAAACTAAAACTTATTCTCATGTGTCCAATCATGCGTTTTTTCTATCGGAAAGGTCAGTTGGGATCATCTTTATGTCACTCATAATCCCAACGGGTGTGGAAAATTACCCACCTTCGATTTTAAATCTAAAATAAAAATAAAATAAAAATCCTTATCTAAAAAATAAAAATCTTTATCTAAAATTATCTAAAATTCTAACTACAGGTACGCTCATAATTTATGGTTGCTCATAAACTATGTAACATATTTTTGTGTAGTTCCCATCTAGAATTTTTTTTAGGTGTTTCATTAAAATCCAAGTGATTCAACCATACAATAGTACTGACACAGCTATGGCTTGGAAGAATTTCTGTTTTATTTTATCAGAGAAGTTTGATTTTCATATAGCTGTTAACCTGTCAATAGCAGCCCATGCTTTACCTATGATGTGTATACTGACATCAGTTGATGATAGCAATAACCCATGACTAATATCAGTATAATAGTAATATTTCAGTTCATACTAAAAAGGGCAAGAAGCAGGTGATATCCTGCACAAACAATCACAGATGCGGACTATGCTGATGACCTTGCACTTCTTGCAGATACACTGGCACAGGCTAAATCACTGCAACATAGCTTAGAGGAGGCAGCAAAGAATATAGGCCATTATGTGAACTCCGATTAAACAGAGTTCATAAGTTTAAAAAATAAAGGAAACATCTCCACACTCAACGGCAAGCCTCTTAAGCTAGTAGAACAATTCACGTACCTTGGTGGTAATATCTCATCCACAGAGAGCGATGTTAATACACGGATAGCAAAGGCATGGTTGGCCACAAATAGATTATCACTCATATGGAGATCCGATCTCCCTGACAAGCTAAAGCGACAGTTCTTCCAGGCTGTGGTTGTGTCGGTGCTGCTATATGGTTGCCCCACCTGGACCCTAACAAAGCGTCTTGAGAATAAGATAGATGGGAGCTGCATAAGAATGCTGCGCACAGTCTTGAACAAGTCATGGAAGCAGCACCCCACAAGGAAACAGCTGTACGGTCACCTGCCCCCCATCTCACAAACTATCTAAGTGAGACGGACAAGACATGCATGACACTGCAGGAGAAACAAGGATGAACTCATAAGCGACGTTCTCCTGTAGAAGCCAACACATGGACATGCAAGTGTGGGGCGCCCAGTTAGAACCTACATTGACCAGCTATGTGAGGATGCTGGCTGCTACACAGAGGAGCTCCCAGGTGCAATGAATGATAGGGAAGGTTGGCGAAAGATTGTCATGGATACCCGTGCTGTATGCGTGACCTGATGATGATGATGGATTTTTAATACTTTCTTTCTATAAAAAATTATAAAAGGGATTTAAAACTTTTAACTAATTCACATAGAGAAGGTGGATGTGACATAATAGTTATTGTTGTGGAAAATGGAACCTGAGAACTGAGTTCAAATCTTGGATGAGGCTGTTGAAAATTCACTTTGTGCTAATGCCCTTGGGAAAGACATTAGGGATCCTAAACAGGAACTCTCCTGTTTCATAGGGTATAGGAGTTCAGAATTAACCCCCTTAATACTGTTAAAAAGCTTTCAGCCTGTCATGCTTGTTGCTAAGTGACTGCTAAGAAACCTCTGCATGTGAGGAAAAACCTTGTATAATGCGAATATGTCTGTACAATATGTATGAATGGTGTTAATTGTATTACATAAATAACCATGGTAACTGCTATTTGTTTACTCCCTGTTATATTTTCTATAGTACTTCATATATTCTGTTGGGTACTCTCATCTAGGTATCATATACTTGAAAAATTCTCATTTAAATGATCTCAAATTTTAACATGTGTACAAACAAAATTCTATGTTTTATGGTAATTTCTTTTCAGATGTAGAAATGCCATTCAATAGAAAAGAAAAGACATTTAAATATCATAGAATTTTCAGTTTTTTCTGCACATGCTGTTAAAATTTCAGATCATTTGAATGAGAATTGGTCAATTATGTAAGTATATTGATTTTTCTGAAACACCCTGTACATCTCAAATGATATCAATTTTTTTTCCTGAAACACCTTATACATCTCACATTATATCAATTTTTTAAACACTGTATTAAACTTTATATATATATATATATCAATAAAGTAAGGAAGAACTCAACACTGTAATTCCATAATAAATTTATTTCGGCCAAAATTGGGGCCTATATAAATCTAAGTTGATTTAAAACAGCTCCCCAAATTTTCGTCTCATCAGATGGGTCTCAATACTGGATCATCAATATTAATACAGTGGATCTTAGAAATCACATATAGAATCATCCCTTACTACCAAGTTTTGGATAAATCTCTTATATATATATATATATATATAAAGAAAATGGATACAAGTTGGCCTGTTATCAAAAAACTAATGAGAGGATTAGAATGTTCCATTTTATAAAATTGATATCATCTAAGATATACAAGGCATTCAAGAAAAAATTGATATTATTTGAGTTGTACAGAGTGTTTCAGAAAAATCAATATCATTACATAATTGACCAAGAGGGGCAGGGGTAATATTTTGGAAATTGTGGATTCTGAGGCTGTGCTCCAAACTACTGAGGTATGGTTTAGTTTGGTTTGTTGGATTTTATGGCATGTCAACCGTTGTTGGGTTATTTCATGCCAAAGATTTCCCATTTCATTCATGGTTAATGGGTATTCAACATTTTTTTACAACTCATTTTTTTTTTTTTGTTTTACCTCAATTTTTGAGATGAGGTTTGATTATTTGGACTATTATCCTCATCTTTATTGTTATCTGTACGACATTTTGGCTGATGTGCCCTACGGCCTTCTTCAGGTATCTCTTATCGAACTTGGGAACCTTCATTTTTGTTATAGGTGATACACCCTATAAGACTAATGGAATGCGCCGACAGGTTACTATAAGTAACAGGGATAATTGTGGCTTAGCAGTAAGCCAATGCGAGCAAGCCAATAACTCTATTGTCGGACGTATTTTCCACTTCTCTCTATTGTATTTGTCTACTTTCTGTTAATACATTTTTCTACATTTGTTACCCGTCGTTTTGTTCTTATTTGACCCCCTTAAAACCTCACAACAATTTTTTTTGTCTTTAACACATGTTTTAAAACTCAATTTTTTCTATTTAACCCATAGATGGGACCCAAAAGGGTACTTCCATTTCGGGTCAGAGGCCACTGAGGTAAATCTAGTAACTAATACTCAGAGAGTATTAGGTAATCTCAGCATCTCATAGCCCAGTGTGGTTCATTACCCTCATGTATTTGGCAAAATCATCTGAATCTGATGAACAATGCTTTGTATTACAAAGAATATTATAAAAGAACTTTTGACTCACCTAGCATATACTAAATATACTAGCATATACTAAATATAACAACTATTTAAATGATATTATTAGTTGTCAAAATTTTTTTCCCCCAATGCTGAATCAGACCAAATTTTTGGATAATTCTTGGTAGATGATTCTTAGTCAAGGAATTTCCAGACTATTCCGTCTGTACCAACTCTTAAATTATCCGTAACATTCTCTTCAAAATTTACTAGTAAAGAGGCATCCTTCTTGTTTCCCTGTTTCATTATTAACATTTTAGAACAGAAACTGTACAATATTAGGGACCTTAAAAAATAACTTCAGAAAGGGGGAGAAAAAAAAACATTGGTCCAAAATTCTGTGTTCTGCTTCAGTGAAGCAAAGAAACATTATGTGCGAAATTGGCAACATCTTTTTAATCAACTCATATATAAATACGAATCTGGCATATGAAATAAAGTGTGGCAAACAGGGCGATAACTGTTGCACTTGAAAAGGGATCATAGGGATCATATCAGGGGGACAGTGAAATGGGGCAGCTTTTCGGCAGAAAAAGGTTATTTTAAGATTCTTTGCATTTCATTGAAGATTTGTATCTTTATTTCTTCATATCTTATCTTTTAAACCAGTTTTGCTCAGATTTCTTAAAAGTAAAATCGACAGAGTAGCCTATTGTTTGTATCAGGTGGACTGCGA
Organism: Doryteuthis pealeii; assembly: GCA_023376005.1. Lineage (NCBI taxonomy): Eukaryota > Metazoa > Mollusca > Cephalopoda > Myopsida > Loliginidae > Doryteuthis > Doryteuthis pealeii. Next base: position 77,513,554 of record CM042141.1, on the reverse strand, counting down.
GGGAGTCTATCCCCTTTTCACTAGAGCTAGAGCTAGACCAGGGAGATTGATTTTGTATCTGAGGAGGAGCACCACACCTACCGTCAGTTCCCCACTTTAGCACACGGACCCAATCTGTGCTACTCATGTGCTGGTGATGGCTAGTATCAAATGCAAAACTTTGTGGTTCCTAGGCGGATGCTCTACTGACTGAGCTAAAGCCTTAATATACATATTTACCAACCCTTCTGCATGAGCAGGATGTGACACAAGGTCAATTTCTTAAGTGGAGTTTTAACAGGATTGAATTCAGAGTTTTCCTTCTCCTAGACTGGTTGCCTAACAAAGGTTAAAAAGCCCATTCTGCCCTACTATTTACCTATAGCTGGAAAGAGAATAGTTGGATTCATACCTTTTCCCAAGGGTATGTGAAATGCAAATAGCCTCGACCAGGATTTGGACTTGTGTCGCTGTGTCCATTTCATACAATAGTAACCATTACAGCATACACCTCCTAAAACCTTAATATAAGTTATTTTCAGACAACTGATTCTCATATTACATTCATAGAGACAAAACCAAATTAGCAATTTTTTAAGTTTGGTTTGGTTTGTTTTGTTTTATGGCATATCAACCTCAGTGGGTCATTTAATGCCGATAAAGTTTTGAAATAAATCAATAAATGTATAATACAATTTTTTTATAAATATATTTTCCAATTTAACCCATAGATGAGACTCTAACAGGTACTACCACTCCGGGTCAGAGTGGACCAGGGAGCAATGGTGATGAAGGGGTGCTCCACATTCCCCAAACCTCCAAAACTGGAACCTCACCATCAGATAGAGTTTAACGTCATTCCCAGGACACTAAGACCCTCATTCACCGCCTTTGAGCACCCATATGATAAAAGGGGATAGGGGCTTGCCATAAAGGCAATAGGGTTGGGAAAATCATATAGGTGCTAGGGCTTGACGTGACCAGCCTATTGATCGGAGGGGGCCTCTCTGACCTCCCGTCTAGCCCAAGAAAAGCCTAAAGTGGAATATTGCAAGTAATGAACTGCTCATCCACCCGGGTTCTATCCTTAAGCATCATGGGTCGCCACCCACGGCCAACAGGTGGCCCCATTGGGGGAGTCTTACACCTCTGCAGAGGTGCATTTGGTGCATTCTAATGCCCCAGCTGACAGGGCGGAAATTTTTAAGTATCAGCCTATAATCTCCTTTAATTCTAAGTAATAATTCATTGCTTTTTGTTGATGTCTAGATTTAGTTGTTTTATTTTACGGCATATCAACCTTTTTGGGTCATCTAATGCCAAATCATGTCATTTTGATAAACAAAGGACTCAGGTTGCTTTACAGCAGGCATGTCAACACATGCGGCCCTCAGCAAGCACAGATGCAGCCTGCATGCCGACTGTGCTTTCATATGGCACTTTTACATTATGCCAGGTTTTTAAAAGTTTTTTTCAAAAAATTCCTTCTGCTCAATTATAATGAACTAACCATCAGTTTTTGTATTTTGCTTGGGTATGGTGGGAGAGCCGCCGAGAGCAGCTTAGAATAGGCAAAGAATTAAACGAAATATCAAGCACTTAAAAATAATGAAATTTAATTACACTTTTAGAAAAATAAATCAATTTGTTGGTGAAAATATTTTGGACATACCAAATATATATGATTCATTATTATCCACAAATTTCACCATCAGTGGTGGTGGTGGTGGTGTCGGCTGTGGATAATGAGGTCCTACCATATTAACAAAGGACAGGCTTATAAAATACAAATCTTTGTGCATTGTACTGAAAGGTTACTAATTAATTAATCATTCGGTATTACAAGATTTCAATGGTATTGAAACACAATGAATACAACTCAGAATATGACAAAAGCACAGAGTGAACAAGACATGTCAATGTAATGCATAATCTACTGAATTAATAAAGAAGAAAAAAAAGGGCATGACACATGAAAGGACATTTTACTTATATCGTGTATCTGTTCACCTAATTCATGGACATCTAACGCTGTGTTATAGAGAAAGACTTATGCGCCATGTTATGAGGGGGGGAAAGAAAAATAAAGGCTTATGAGCAAGATTTTTTTTTTCTACATTTTGTCTTTTGATGCATTTCAGACCATGGAACATTACTATCATGCAGTAATTACCACATGGAGAGTGAGCAATTGAATTCACCTCGGAGGTGGAGAGTAATTAAGTAATGTGTTTCAACCAATAAAAATAAAAACAATATTGCTTTCATCTTATGACATCTGCTAAAAACATGGCGTCTCCATAAGATAAAAGTCCAAGGGAAGTAAATCAACAAGATGCTAATATTTTCTCTTTATTATATTTTTGTAAGATCAGGGATGCTGATAGGTACGCGTCCTGCATCCCTGATGCACAAAAATCTAAAAGGATGCAGTAAAATCGTATCCATGCATCCCAGTGTTTTTCTTTTTTCTTCCTTCATCATTTCAAGCTAACTGTAAATACATTTCAATAGTTTCTTAGAAATGAATTATACAGGAGAGGTTACAAGGTAGGAGTTAGACGGCTTTAGTTGTTTCCCCAGATCATAAATAAAAACCCTACAATTTATTAAGAAACTTTAGTTGAGACCCATAAACTTTCCCGGGGACTCATTCAAAGCAAATATTTGTGTCCTAGAACGCACTAAATCAAAAAGCTATCAGCATTACTGTAAAATCTACATTTCATTATAGAAATATAGTATCCCCCATCATCATCAGGTCATGATGTTAGCACGGAATCCCATGACTCTTCCTCACAAAACGTCCCTGTCAATCATTGCTCCTGGTATGTCCTCTGCGCGGCATCCAGAATCCATACAGAGCTGATGAATAGATTCTTGCTTGTCCACTAACACTGGTGTGTCCATGTGTAGGTGTCCACAGTAGACCATCACTTATGAGTTCATACTTGCTTCTCCAGTAATGCCTGGCATATCTTGTTTGCCTTACCCAGATGGTTTGTGTAATAGGGGACACATAACCGTACAATTGTTTTTTTGTGGGATGTTATTTCCAGGATTTCTTTGAGGCAGAATGCAGCATCCTCATGCAGCTTCCATCTAATTTATTTTTCAAGTGCTTCATTAGGGTCCATGTGGTGCAGTCATACAGTAGCACTGATATGGCTATGTCTTGGAAGAATAATTGCTTTATCTGATCAGTGAGATCAGATTTCCATATGACTGATAGTCTGTCCATAACAGAAAAAGGCTTCACACTAAAAAAAAGGCAAGAAGCTGGATATCCTGCAGAGACTATTACATATGCAAACTATGCAGATGATCTAGTGCTTCTTGCAAATACACCTGCAAAGTTGAATCATGGCTGCATAGCCTAGAGAAGGTAGCAAGAAAAATTGGCCTCAGATAAAACTGAGTTAATATGTTTTAAACAAGATGGAAACCTCTGAAATTAGTAGACCAGTTCACATACCTAGGTAGGAATACCTCATCTACAGAAAGTGATGTCAATTTACATGTAAAAGAAGGATGGACTTCTATAGACTGATTATTGATCATAGGGAAATCTGATCTCACTGGTAAATTGAAAATTCTTCCAAGTTGTATCTGTATCAGTGCTATTGTATGGCTATACCACTTGGACTATAATGAAATCTGTAGCCATATCAGTGCTACTGTATGGCTGCACCATTTGGATGCTTAGAGAAAAGGCTAGATAGGAACTACACAAGAATGCTGCCTGCTATATTGAACAAATCTTGGAAGCAGCATCCCACAAGAAAGCCTCTGTACAGACACTTGCCTCCTATCACACAAACCATCTAAATAAGATAAACAAGACATGCAGGACAATGCTGCATGGATCATGTTACCAAAGCAGTTCAAGTCATTGCAGGTACCTGTTGAGGTTAATAGTATTATGGTAGTTAGTGCACTGACATATTGCACATTGCTTCAGTCTGTGTGTGATTTGACTATACAGTGGTATTTTGACAAGTTTAGATCGTTCTGCTCGAAACTTAATTCTATTGTTGCAGAGATTTGTGTTGAATGACCAGTATTCAGCTGTGCTGCAAGTTGAATCTGCTGGTGGTTTAAATAGCAGGTTGGGCTTTTCCACTTGTGTATCATCATGGCCAAGTCCATTCCTAGGATTCTCATTGGCTGATGGGTTTAGTGGGGATACTTTTATCTATATATACCCAACACTTGACTGTGTTCTTGCAGTTTGTACAGTTTGGTTACAATGTCTATTTTTGTCTGGCGACTGGATGCTACTCACAGCCTTCCAGTGAAGGTGAGTATTGTAGAAGTTATCCTCCAGATATGGCACCCCAGATGAACTCAGTAGTGATGGTGGCCCGTGCCACATTGTCGTTATCCAACGAACCCAGGGGGCCTGTGTTACCATGTATTATTCTCTTTGCAGTTTTTACTGCAAGTTCTGCCCGGCCATTAGATTGAGGATATCCAACTGAGGACCGTCTGTGCTTCACACCCCATGTCTCAAGGAACTGCTGGAATGCATTCAGCAAAGTTTCAGAAGGGGTCACTCCTGATGGTGTTATTTGGAGGCCCCCTACAAGTATGATGTTGATTATACACTTGTATATCAATTTTCCTTGTTGAAATAAACTGAAGTGTAATCAATCTGTCCCACCTCCAACACCCTAATTATTTTTGTTACATTTTTTTAAATAAGAAAAATAGCACATAATTGTATAAAACCATAATAAAATAGAATGTAATGAGTTCTGTAATGTGTTTTAATACTTTCTTTTTTTTTGAATAAATAATATTTTTCTTTGGTGTAATAAATTTGGAATAGTGAACTTAATAACATAAGTGTATCTGAAGCTCATTCATATCTAAAAATTTAGTTCTCAACACAAAGAAAATAATTTACCAAGTGACAGATGTAATGTTACGGCCTTAATTAGCGATACGTAACGTACAGGGTTTGTTTCTTTCACGGTATCAAATTGTATCTCCGTACGGTCATTTGTTTACAACTGACACAGATCTAGCAGCCAGCCTTTTAGCCCCAAAATCCTTCCGCACACTTCTTTTGGTCAAGGGAAGATATCACTTTACGGCCGCCGCGTGCCCTTCATTACGGCCAATTGACTTTATCTACGATAGTATCTTTACTATTTTGTTTGTGGCAGAGTTCATTCATAAAACGGTGTCTTTCGTCATAAATAGAGAAAATTAATAACACCGTGTTTACTTCTCAGAAGTTTATTCCAAAAACTGGAAAAAGTTGTAGAATCCTCTGTATCTACTGGAATAACACATGCAGAAAAAGTTCTAGCAAAAGTTTCTAAACGGATGTAAAATATACTAACTCTGAAAACTTATAAGTTAGGGCACTTATAAGTCAAGGTACCATTGTATTTGCCCACTGCTTGGAATTTGGCTATAATTGCACATGACAGTGAAAGGGTGACATATTGTTGGATATTTTTTCCTTACTTATCGGCTTAAATTCAGTTTCTTAATCATTTCTAATTTATCAACATCAAACAGTCCTCCTCATTTGTGCATTTGTTGTATTAGCTAAGACTTTAATGAAATATAAAATTCTATTATTACCATGCAATCAAATCAATCTTTAAAAGTCTTTTATAAGGCAAAATAAAAAAAAAGAAAAGAAAAAAATGAAAATCACCATGGTAACTTTGGCACTTTAAAATTAAATTTGCTGATTAATTTGTAAATTCTTGGCAATTAATCTGTTTGTTCTGCATTGAAAATCAGTGGCCAGGGATTAATACAATTTGGTATTGAATAAATCACAAAGGTTGACATGCTGTTAAAACCATACAACCAACCAACTAACATAAAAAAGATATGAGTAAAGTGTCTTTCCTCTCAGACCCCCCCCCCAAATTGAATCTCTGTAGAGAGATAAGAATTTCTAAAAATGGTGTGGGGCAGTATCTTGGGTAGGTATTTACTCAATCCATTCGCCATGGATGAGAACATTGAGATGGGAGACAAAATTGCAAGTGTGGATCATCCAATGAGGATCAAACTTGCTATTTTGTAGGAATGGATCTGTGAGACTAACTTGAGGTGAGGCTCCAGTTCTTGATCTCTGATCAGTATGAAGTCAGAGCTTCATTGCCCATTCTGGTTCAGAGTGGTATTACCTGTTAAAGTCCGATCTATAGGTCAAATAGATTTGTTGGAAAATTATTTGCATTAGATAGGAATGCTTGGTACCATATAACAGTGTGCAAGTTAGTTGTATTTTAAATTGTAATTATGATACATGCTGGACCAAGCAAATATGAACAGCACGTTTGCCATCATCAGTGAGGTGCCTGTTCTGGCTTGGCCATGTCAGGAGGATGGACAAAGGCCGCATCCACAAAGATCTATTGTATGGTGAAGTAGTAGAAGGCTCCTGACTGGTAGAGAGGCAACACCTACACTTTAAAGAATGACCAACCCAGCCTTTGGGGCGGGGTCCAGTGTGCTTAGGGCCACTGGACCGGTCGTGTTGAATTAATAGTCCTTAGTAAACAATTATAACTTCAAGTAACTAACTATTCATAATACAAATAATGTATACACAATTATATAGTTTCAAGTAACTAATAATAATAACCCTCCTTAAGTAACTATTCATAATACAAATAATGTATACACAGTTATATAGTTTCAAGTAACTAATAATAATCCTTAGTAAACAATTATAGCTTCAAGTAACTATTCATAATACAAATAATGTATATACAGTTATATAGTTTCAAGTAACTAATAATAATCCTTAGTAAACAATTATAGCTTCAAGTAACTATTCATAATACAAATAATGTATACACAGTTATATAGTTTCAAGTAACTAATAATAATCCTTAGTAAACAATTATAGCTTCAAGTAACTATTCATAATACAAATAATGTATACACAGTTATATAGTTTCAAGTAACTAATAATAATCCTTAGTAAACAATTATAGCTTCAAGTAACTATTCATAATACAAATAATGTATACACAGTTATATAGTTTCAACCTGTCCAGTGCCGAAGCCACTGGACCCCGAGTCTGTGCCAAGTAAGTTAGCAAACAATTATAGCTTCAAGTTACTATTCATAATACAAATAATTTACTCACAGTTATATGGTTTCAAGTAACTAATAATAATCCTTAGTAAACAATTATAGCTTCAAGTTACTATTCATAATACAAATAATGTATACACAGTTATATAGTTTCAAGTAACTAATAATAATCCTTAGTAAACAATTATAGCTTCAAGTTACTATTCATAATACAAATAATTTACTCACAGTTATATAGTTTCAAGTAACTAATAATAATCCTTAGTAAACAATTATAGCTTCAAGTTACTATTCATAATACAAATAATGTATACACAGTTATATAGTTTCAAGTAACTAATAATAATCCTTAGTAAACAATTATAGCTTCAAACTATTCATAATAATGTATACACAGTTATATAGTTTCCTGCCAAGTAAGTTAGCAAACAATTATAGCTTCAAGTTACTATTCATAATACAAATAATTTACTCACAGTTATATGGTTTCAAGTAACTAATAATAATCCTTAGTAAACAATTATAGCTTCAAGTTACTATTCATAATACAAATAATGTATACACAGTTATATAGTTTCAAGTAACTAATAATAATCCTTAGTAAACAATTATAGCTTCAAGTTACTATTCATAATACAAATAATTTACTCACAGTTATATGGTTTCAAGTAACTAATAATAATCCTTAGTAAACAATTATAGCTTCAAGTTACTATTCATAATACAAATAATTTACTCACAGTTATATGGTTTCAAGTAACTAATAATAATCCTTAGTAAACAATTATAGCTTCAAGTTACTATTCATAATACAAATAATGTATACACAGTTATATAGTTTCAAGTAACTAATAATAATCCTTAGTAAACAATTATAGCTTCAAGTAACTATTCATAATACAAATAATGTATACACAGTTATATAGTTTCAAGTAACTAATAATAATCCTTAGTAAACAATTATAGCTTCAATTTACTATTCATAATACAAATAATTTACTCACAGTTATATGGTTTCAAGTAACTAATAATAATCCTTAGTAAACAATTATAGCTTCAAGTTACTATTCATAATACAAATAATGTATACACAGTTATATAGTTTCAAGTAACTAATAATAATCCTTAGTAAACAATTATAGCTTCAAGTAACTATTCATAATACAAATAATGTATACACAGTTATATAGTTTCAAGTAACTAATAATAATCCTTAGTAAACAATTATAGCTTTAAGTAACTATTCATAATACAAATAATGTATACACAGTTATATAGTTTCAACCTGTCCAGTGCTGAAGCCACTGGACCCCAAGTCTGTGCCAAGTAAGTTAGCAAACAATTATAGCTTCAAGTTACTATTCATAATACAAATAATTTACTCACAGTTATATGGTTTCAAATAACTAATAATAATCCTTAGTAAACAATTTAAGTTGTATTTTAAATTTTAATAATGGTACAAAAAAAAAAAAAAAAAGGAATGGAAGAAAATAAAAATATCCATAGGAATGGTATTAAGCAATTCCTATCCTCTAAATTCAGCAAACCTTGACTTCAGTACATGGTAAGTATTCATAAGAGTGTCATTCTCCAGTTTCAGGTAAAATAATTGGTTTATTTGTTGTTCCTGGCACTAACGCACTGGGTGATGTCATTATCCAAAGTATTATACACAGGTAGTTTGTGCCACCCCCTCCTATTAGGGTATTGTCTGAGTAATCATATCAGGTAACCACCCCTCTCCATTCCGTCTGTATACTTGCACTTGAGAGCCAGACCTTATAGTTCTTTCCTTGCTCCGGATCTGGAAATAGGTGGTTAGCATACCATTATAATGGTCTTTTATGCTATTCTTGGTATGATGTACTTTTATTTATTTTTCTGTTTGTTTTTGTTGTGTGAATAAAAAAAAACAAACATCAGAACCAATCAGAGTGATGATATAAAAGGAATTACAAAATTTACTGAGGAAATATGAGAAACATTAACACAATTCTACTTTTGGGTTATTACATAATATTTCCTCTGTATAAATTGGAAAACAATTATACCATTAATTTAAAAAATTCAATGTATCTTTTAAGGAATATCTTATGAAACCAGTTAATTAATGAAAAAATGTACTATGTCTTATCTGTTATTAGTTTATTTACTGCTAAATAAAAAATAAAATAAAAAAGGAACACCCGCTAAAATTCTATAATTTTTGCCAGGGGTAGTATAAACCTAACTAAATTGTTTTCAAAAAATGCAATTGTCTGTTTTTCCTATGAAAAATGTCTGACGAAACATCGGAAGAGAGAAACGAGATCTCACAGGACTTATTAATTCAACTTAGCAATTGCTAATTACTCAGTTCACTTTGTATCTTTGCTTAGTAAACCCTTTTTTCCCTATCCTTAATTCTCATGTTTCTTCCTATTATTTCTCTGTTAACGCTGATACTCAAGTTACAACACACATAGAATTGAAACTCTTGTACAAAACATAACTGAGCTCACAATAAAGCAGTGTGTAATTCATGGGTATCCATCTTTGATAATAATAATCATATCCCCATCAGGTTGTGCTGTTAGCATGGCTATCCATGACTCTCTTTCCAATCATCCCTACTGGTCATCACTCCAAAGAGGTCTTCTGAGCAGCATCCAGAATCCGCAAGGAGCTGATTGATGTAGGTTGTTGCTGGTCAGCCTACACTGGTGTGATCTTGTGTAGGTGTCCACAGAAGAATGTCACTTATGAGTTCGTTTCTTGCTTCTCAAGCAGTGTCCAGCATATCTTATTCATTTTAGTAGGATGGTTTGTGTAATAAAAGGCAAATGGGTGTACAGCTTCTTTCTTCTTGTGTGGATTCTGGATGCTGGATCTCCCAAGGGCAATGACTAATTGGAGAGAGATAGTCATGGATATCAATGCTGCTAGCATGACATGATGATGATGATGATGATGATGATGGCATTCATCTATGCTGCCATTTGCCTTATTCCCAGGGAAAATGTGACTCATCCATTGATACAAGGTCCAGTTATGATGTTCACTTGTCCATTTAAAACATATATATATATATATATATATATATATATATATATATATATATCAACCCCTCTGCATGAACAGGTCAATTTCTTAAGTCGAGTTTAACAGGTTTGAATTCAGAGTTTTTTTCTCCAAGACTGGTTACCTAGTCAAGGTTAGAGCACAGTCAGCCCTACTATTTACCCATAGCTAGTAAGAGAATAGTTGGATGCATACCTTTCCCTAGGGTATTAGCGCCATGTGAAATGTAAACACTCGTCCAGGATTTGAATTTTGTTCAACAAGTCCATTTCCTATATATATATATATATATATATATATATATATATACACACACAGAGATGCTGATAGGTATGCATCCTGCATTCCTCACGCGCAAAAATCTAAAAGGACGCAGTAAAATCATATCCATGCATCCCAGTATTTTTCTTTTTTTTTCCTCACCATTTCAAGCTAACTGTAAATACATTTCAATAGTTTCTTAGAAATGAATTACACAGGATAGGTTACAAGGTAGGAGTTAGACAGCTTTAGTTGGGAACCATAAAATTGTCCTGGGGCTCATTCAAAACAAATATGTACATCCCAGGACACACTAGATCAAAAAGCTATCAGCATCAGTATATATATATATATATATATATTTGTCTATGTATGTAATGGACATTGGTTAGAATGGATACTCTGACTGGCCTGCAGCTATGCAGCCCTATATATAATAAAGATACATGTACTGTGTGTTGTGATACATTGCTTCTACCTTGATTAAAGCTGTGTGCAATTTCTATCTCACTAGCTGTTCTGTTATTCCCACTTGGCAGTAAAGCCACTATTCTCTTCTCACATCAATAAGTCTTGGCTGCCTCACACTTTGTTGGTGGTAGGTGATTTTTATTTTTTTCACCCTTTTTGGACCGTTGCCAATAGGTACTCACCACAAATAAATACAAGTAATCCATAAGCTTAGAAATGATCTGATTTAGTCTTCTGGCCAATATCAAAGTCAATCAAGTTTTTCTTTGTGTTCATAACAGCAGCATTCAGCGTATGAAAATGAAGTACTTGAGGCTGATTTAGCTACTTATAAACTTCTGACTTTGAACATGGAAAGGTGTTATGAAACAGTAGTTGTCATTCTTGCTACATGTTTCTGGTCATAATATTTTAGCTCATCAGTTTATATAAAACAATTATATATATATATATAAGGTTCTTGCCTGTCGGCTTGACAGTCAGGGTTCGAATCACGCACAAGGCGGTCTTCCTATCTATAGCTCTGCTGATGAGGCCTAATAGGCCGAAATGTACATACAGAGATTGATTTTTCTCGATTTGTTTAGCCTTACATTTGAATAGGTATGCCCGCCTAATTAATTAATTATTAATTAATCAACTTTCAAAATTAGGTACAACTTCAATTAAGCACATATTCCCCCAAAAATTGTCGGCTAAATAAAAGCCATATCAAAAAAATAAAAAAAACACATCTTTTGTGTATTTACTTCTCATATATATATATATATAGTTGTAGAAAAAATGTTTTCTCTCATCCACGGTTTTGGTGTTCAAGGTACACCTTCCTCAGGAGAACTATAAATGCTTTATATTTTATGAAATATATTGAGCCCTCTTGGATAAACTACTTATGCTACTACAATGAAAACGTGGTAGTAACTTTTTGATGAATATATATATATATATATATATTTACCAACCCATTTGTACAAGCAGGATGTGACACAAGGTCAATTTCTTAAGTGTAGTTTAACAGGTTTGAATACAGAGTTTTACTTCTCCTAGACTGGTTACCTAGCCAAGGTTAAGGAGCCCAGTATGCCCTACTATTTACCCATAGCTGGAGGGAGAGTAACTGGATGCATACCTTTCTCAAGGGAATTAGCGCTATGGGAAATGCAAACAGCTTTGTTCTGGATTTGGTTGACGGGTACATTTCCTATGAATCTAAACATTACATCACGTGCCTCCATAAAAGAATTATATATATATATATATATATATATATATTTTATATGTGTGTGTCTGTGAGTGTGTATGGGTGAACAATCAAATTGTTTAAAAAAGTTTTTCATAAATCAAGAAAGTGCTCAAATACTGGCCAGCAGAGCAGGATACAACCTAAGAGAAACTTACCACTTGATTTTATGACTTAAAGTTTCATAGATCAAAAATACAAATCATCAAATGAAACAATATATACAGTCAACAACAAAATTATTTGTACACCTGTTAATTTTGAATATTTTGATGCATTTCTCAGAATCTAATGCCTAAAAATTATAAAATTTAAAATGAGTTATAAGATTTATAAAAATTATGAAATAAACATTAAATTTCAATTGATTTAATGATATGAAAATGTAAACGTTATTTTCTTTCATAATTTTCATTATTTCCATAAGCTGAAAATTTAAAAAAAAATCATCAGGTGTTTTTTTAATGTTGGGTCATTCCATGTCAATTCACCAGGGCGTTACACCCACCGACACCGATTTACTTGAAATTTAGCACAAATGTTCCCCTTCATGAGTTAGGAAAGTGTGCCAAATTATTTTGTCTTAAACCTTACCGTTCCGATTTTAGAGGGGGGGTTTAATTTTCCTATTTGGCTTCAAAATTAAGGCCGTGCGGTGTCACAGAATCTCAGTGTTTGTTTTAATTTAAAAAAAAATACTTTCCTACATTCAATATTTCTGAAATTTGGTATCTAAGGCAAATAAGGACTGTAGAATCCAAATATCCAACTATCTTAACCCTATACCTGATAGAAATTTTTATTTCGCCCACCCAAATGCATGACTCCAAAATCAACAACTTTTCACCTATGTAGCTTATGGTCAGTCTATCGAAAATATTTCTTTTGATTGTGTTAAACATAGGAGGTGGGGGTAAATTTGACATGGTAGATTGGAGGTCCAACGAAAATTTTTCTTTTCCTAGATTTATAATTATTCACAAGGTTAAGGTCCCTTTTTTTTAAAAGTATCTGGATGATGTTAAAAAGCGTTTAACTTAATAAATTCAGCGATCTAAAATTTGATGATCCGTTGCAGATGTTTTTATATGTCAATAAGCACAAAAAAAGGAATCAAATTGTCCCCCTTGGTGGGCATGTACCTCACGTTGTGAAACATGGGTCTAGAGATATAAAGTACACGCTATTTCTGATATACAAGGTGTGGTCAAAAATTTTGACACACCTTGTATTCTGAAAAAAAAAATAACGTTCCATTCATCCCTTTTTTTTTCAGAATACAAGGTGTGTCAAAAATACAAAAAATCTTGGTACTTTCTACATCCCACAGTCATAATATACTTTCAGATCATTTCTCAATTTTCTTTCAAAACAAAATTGAAAAAAAAATCAATAAAAATTTACAAAAAAGTGGTTGAAGAATCAATGTATAATAGTAAGAAGAAGTTTGGTAAGCCCAGTGTGTCAGGTCTGCATACTTAACTGCTGCTTTAAGATGAGTTTACAAGAGGCAAGGAAAAAAAAAAAAGAATGAAGAGATGAAAAGAAAAGAAAAAAATTGAAAGAGAAGAAATTAAAGAATAGGAAGTAACCCCCCCACCTCCAAAAAACAAACAAAAAAAAAACAACAAAAGAAAGAATAATAAAATAAACTAAAAACCTCCCAGAAGATTACAACGCTACCTTCGTCACTTAGATAATACGATGATGAAATCAAACAAACATTTCCTGTCTTTTAGCCATTTTTGTCCAAAGCGGCGGCAATTTTATCCATTTCTTATCTCTTGCAGTATTTTGACCACCGTTTCTATTCTCTTTGTCTGTTTGATGCAAAACAACATTTTTAGAGAACATGATTCACACACTTATAATACCATGCTTTGTTCTGAGCCGAAGTAAACCAAAACTTCTATACACTTTGTGATTTTTCTCTGATCAACTCTCCTGAAGACAAAAGATGCTTGTTTGGTTAAGGCATTATTGTGTTACATAATCTATGCGGTTGCATAAGATTATTTTCAATCCCCTGTAATTCTGAGGGGATGACCCTTTTCATACCATGGCCGGGTCCTTCCATGGATAATTACAGAAGCCCGCCAAAATACGTGAATTCACGTGGGACCTGTTCGGTCGCCAGTTTTCAGTTAGACATCAGGCAGAGAAGTCGGCCATTTTAGGTCCTGCCTAAAACTGGAACTCACGTGCGCTATGTTAGTCAGATATTTAGTTACATGAAATGTATAGTTAAGGAAATAAAAGTTTGTATAATTAATATGTCCTTGTGGTTGATGAATGTCTTGGTAACAAGACTAAGAAATGAATCCAGGACGACCAGCCAGCAAGAACATAGCAAAAGAAAGTCCAGACCTTAGCAGGTCCAAGACACTAGACCAGAGACCAGACCAAGTCAAGATGATAGAAATACCAAAGACGATCAGAAGCAAAGACGGCCAGAAGAATAGAGTAAGTAAAGAAGTAATGAGAGAGTATGCAAGAATTGTAACCATAGAGCCCTGTCGGCTATTTTATATTACATGCATAAAAAGTTCTTTAAAGTAAATGGTTAAAATAATATATTGTTGTTCAAATCTGCTTGGCATTAAGCAATGCACATGTCAGCACACCATATATCATGATACTACCAACCACAGTGGGTACCTGTTGTGATGTGTGGTTTCGTATTCTTTATTGTAGTAATAGTAGTAATTCTCCGAGCGTATCTTAGCTCTGTGTGTTAGCTTCTCGTAGCTAATATCTCCCATGTCCTCTAGACTGTCTCTATATATCTCCTGCTGTAATGCACATATGTAAATGAGACAACACGCCATTGGCTATCTCACTACAGTACCTTCCATGACTTTTGTTGGTTGGATTTTACGGCATTTCAACCCATTGTGTTATTCTATGCTGTAGACATTTTCGTTTAAAAAAACAAAAAAAAAAAAAAAAAAAACAACAGAGGTAGTCACTACTAGAATCGTCTCAGTCCTAATAATGATCATCCACCACACATTACTACATTACGTTTTTTGTTTTGTTTTATGTGACATTGTTTATGTTTATATTGTGTAATGTGTAAAAATAAACCATTGTTGTCATCTTCTTTATTCCTGATGGATAGTCAATTTTTTTTTCAAACACATTTTTTAAACTTATTATTTTCTATTCAACCCATATTCTATGTTACTGCTGTCACCCCAATGGATTGAACCTGCAGTACAGATATAACTGTCACTTAGAACTGTCTTAACCTAACTCCTTTATTCACAAGGCCATGTGTCCAATTGGACAATCCAGTATGAATTTTGGAAACTTATAAACCTAATGTCTTGTTTTGGCTACAATATATACCTATTCACTTATGTACAATTTTTTACCTAGACTCATATTGTTTTGTTTTTTTGTTTTTTTTTAAAAATTATTACTCCTTAGCAGATACTACCACTCTAGGTCAGAGTGGACCTAGGAGTAATGGTGATGAAGTGGTACTCCACATTCCCCAGAGCTCCAGAATTGGAACTTTACCATCAGTTAAAGTTTAACGTCATACCCAGAACACCAAGACACTCAGCCACTGCCTTTTAACACATATACCACAATTTCGGTCATGTGATATATGCAACTACCAAAATATTGCAAAACTTTTGACTCATGCGAGTATAATCAAAAAGACAATGACCTAAAAAAAAAAAAAATAAATAAATAAAAAATTAGAAGAAATATTTTCTTACACAGTGTTTTTTTGCGTAAGATAATCACGAAAATGGCAATGGAACCATTTTTACTTACACATCGACAGTAAGAACAACTTATCTACCACCTGCATCTTCTATCTCCACCCACACCCACCACCTACCTTGCAATTTACCTAGTTACAGTTCTTGTATACATTTGGACAGTCTGCAAGTGAATGGCGCAGGACGGCTATACCACTGCATGTTAAATTACTGTTGCAAAATATGCACACACACACACACACGCCGTCTACCTGGGGAAGCAGGTAGGTTATCACGGTAAATATGTGGGGGAAGTTGAGTAGAAAGACAGGAAAATGTTGGGGGAGGTGTTAAGGAGAAGGACAAGGTGGGGGTGTCGGGTGTTTGAAAATGGTATTTAGGTCTGCCAGAAATTACAGCTGAATGAAAAGGGTGTAATAAAAATGATTGATGATGATGATGATAAACAAGTTTTATTACTTGATTCATTTGTTTTTATATTCAGAGAGAAAGATAAAAATGTAATGTCCTACTTAGCACTAAAGAGTATTTTATATACCCACAAACACTAAATTTATTTTTCAATGTAATTCCCTAAAATAACTCAATTATTACTCCTTTTTGTATAATGAAAACTCATTACTCCTTTTATTCCTTTTAGTGCAATGATAACTCATTACTCCTTTTAATGTATTGAAAAATTATTACTCCTTTTTGTGAAATCAGAAATTATTATTTCTCTAAATTTTTGAGATGAGGCTTGATGATTAGTATTATCTGCATTATTCGAACTATTGTCCTCATGGGTTAGCTCAGTCGGTAGAGCGTTCGGCTAGAAACCACAAGGTTCCTAGTTCAATACTGACCCTCACCAACTCAGCGTATGAGTAGCACAGGGATCTGTGTGGTAAAGTAAGGAGCTGATGTCTAGCGCTAGTGAAAAGGGCATAGACTCCCTTGCTGACTGGGTGATACCGACTTTAGGCCACCTCAATGACTTTACTTACTTACTTACTTACTTCATTGTTATCTGCACAACGTTTTGGCCGATGAGCTCTCCGGCCTTCTTCAGGTATTTTTTGTCAGACTCGGGGAACCTTCTTGTTGTAATCAGGAGCCATCATGGAACTTTGAACCTAACCCTTTATTCAGTCCACGGGGGTATCCCGTTCTCATTCCGCTAACCATAGCTGGGGTAGAGGCGTTAAGCTGTGTTAATTATTATTCTATGTTACTGCTGTCACCCCAATGGATTGAACCTGCAGTACAGATATAACTGTCACTTAGAACTGTCTTAACCTAACTCCTTTATCCACAAGGCCATGTGCCCAATTGGACAATCCAGTGTGAATTTTGGAAACTTATAAACTAAATGTCTTGTTTTGGCAACAATATATACCTATTCACTTATGTATAATTTTTTACCTAGACTCATATTGTTTTTTTTTTTTTTTGTTTTTTTGAGAAATTATTACTCCTTTAGCTCAGTTGGTAGAGCGTTCGGCTAGAAACCACAAGGTTCCTAGTTCGATACCGGTCCCCACCAACTCAGCGTATGAGTAGCACGGGGATCTGTGCGGTAAAGTAAGGAGCTGATGGTAGGTGTGGTGCTCCACCTCAGATGCTAAAACAATCTCCTTGGTCTAGCACTATTGAAAAGGGGATAGACTCCCTCGCTGACTAGCTGATACTGACTTTAGGCCGCCCCGTCGACTTAAAAAAAAAAAAAAATTCCTTTCATTGTAAAAAAAGTAAGAAAAGTAAAGTCTATCCCCTTTTCACTAGTGCTAGACCAAGGAGATTGTTTTTTTACCATTTGAGGTAGAGTGCCACTCCTACCATCAGCTCTTTACTTTACCACACAGATCCAGGCTGATGCTCTACTGATTGAGCTAAACTGGCCCTTTCAGTATAATGAAGAGTTATTACTCCTTTTAGTCTAATGAATCAAGGTCGTACAGCCAAACAATAGTACTGACATGGCTACAACTTTGAAAAATTTCCATTTTATCTTATTAGAGAGATCAGATTTCCATATGATTGATAACCTTTCAATCTCAGTCTATGCCTTTCCTATACATATGTTGACATCACTTTCAGTTTGAGAATATATTATTCCTTTTATTGTAATGAAATTCATCATTCCTTTTGGGGTAACAAAAAGTTATAAAAAGTTATGTAAGGACATCCCATCATAGTGTATTGGTTAGCAAGCTAGTCTTACAGATCCATTACTACTGAATAGAGAGTTTGTGTCTTGCTGGATACCTCATATTTGCAACCTTATGTTACATCTTACTATTGGTAAATGTGTTGGGTAAATACCTACTTCTGGCAAAAATTGATGCCCCATACTTGCAATCTTGTGTCACATCCTAACTGTGATAAATGGCTTGGGTAAATACCTACTACTGTTAGTATAATTCAAATTCTAACTACAGGTACGTTCACAATTTATGACTGTTCATAAATCATAACATACCATATCATCTTAATTTTTAAATTCATAACTAGTTATGAAGACCAGGCAAAGAGTCTAAGACAGAGAATAATGTACAGCAAAACATGATGCAGATTTTTGAATTGACAATAGAGAAATAGAAATTAAAGAGACACAGAGAAATTGTCTGTTTTGAATGGCAGAAAGAAGAGATTTGAAATAAGAACAAGTCAACACCAAATATGATTCCGACAGAAGAAGAATTGCTGCAAGACAATGAAAGATATGGAAAAAAAGAAATGGCTGCAAAACTTGAAACTGAGAAATTAAGAATTACTCAACAGCAACAGAATAAATCACAAGGAGAAAGTGAACTCAAGCTCTCAAAAATTATGTGATTATCTGGTAGAATGCAAAATAAAAGTTCAAATGAGACTAACAGAAGGAAGTCAGTTACCAGGAGGTTTTCATAGTGAAATGGTTTATCTTTGTAGGAAATGGACACAGTAATCCAAATTCTGGATCAGGTTGTTTGCATTTCACATAGCACTATTGGGAAAGGCACAAATCCAATTATTCTCCCTCCAGCTATGGCTAAATAGTATAGAAAACTGGTCCAATAAATCTTGGTATGGCAACCAGTCTTGGAGAAAGAAAACTTCAAGCCTATTAAACTTGCTTAAAAATTGACCTCACTATTCAATAATAATGGATCTGCTATCCCACCATGACGGAATGCCATTATTATCATTATTATTAATGAAAAGTAAGGAAAATCATTTTAAGAGAATATAAAGTAAAGTCGTCGGGTTTGCCAATTGTCGGTATCAGCCAGACAGCTGTAGAAGTCTAACTACCATCGAGTTAGCAGACAAGAACAAACATGCAAGCTGTAACTTAAATACAGTCCTTGCATGTTGCTGGCATAGTGCAAAGTGATGGCTGAAGAGTGGGTACTTGTACATGTCCTTACTCACCCTGGAAACCAACAGCTAATCAGAACCTAGCAAATGAACTTGCCTGAGTTCATAACGGAACAATCCAAAGCTCCATATAAGCCACCTACCAAGCTCTAGTTTCAGTTTTAGTAGCCAGCTTGTAACAGAGCTGAACGCTTAAAAAATCCAACAACTGCAAGGGAGTCTATCCCCTTTTCACTAGTACTAGACCAAGGATATTGTTTTTACATCTGAGGTGGAGCGCCACACCTACCATCAGCTGCTCATTTTACTGCACAGATCCCTGTGCTACTCATACGCTGAGTTGGCAAGGGCCGGTATTGAACCTGGAACCTTGTGGTTCCTAGAATATAGAGAAACACATCCATTGGCAATAGATGAATTAATGTATGTATGTATTGAAGTTATTGCATATTGTGAAAGTTATTGAAGTCAGTAAGTCTACTGTTGGTTTGAATAACAGCAGCTAACTAAGTACCACTTAAGTAGTCCAAGACAGTTGGTATATATAGAAATCAAGAATGACCCATTCATGAACTTGGGCGACCCAGGCCATTCCATTACCTGAGTTCTGCTTGACTGCTTGATTTGAATGACATCGTGGAGTCTTATATATATCCTGTCATTCTGCAGTAGACTTTGTGACATTCGGGTTTGTATTTAAGTTACAACCGTTTGTTGCCTTGTCTTCCCAGTTCGACGGTAATTGGAACTTTAATTATTCTTCATCTCCCCTTCCCCCCCCCCCACCATGGCTGTGGAAGAAACAGATGCTCAACTTTCCCCAAGAGCATTAGCACAAAGTAAAATACTGCTACAGGATTTGAACTCAGATTACCAATTCCATTTCCTATAATGATGATAAAATAAAGTAGTTCAAAATAGCAGAGTTAATGACAATACCTTTTCTGAAGAAAACGTACTGCCTCACCCATGTAGGCCTGTGAATATTATTTGCTAGTTTTGCAATTCCAGTCATTTTTTTTCACGAGAACATTCATCAGATGGTAAATTCAGTAATTGCTGTCACAAAGGAACTGTAGTCTAACCAAAGAGAAGAACCAGCATGATTTAGTGAGTAATCCAAGGAATCCTTAGGCAAACATTCCAAAGACAATATCACGGCTTACAATTCGGTACTTTCTTTTCTTTTGATATAAGCACAAATATCAGATGATCTTGTTCATGAATAAGCTAATCATTGTTTATGGGCACGATCGTATATAATTACAATACAATATTGGGTAATTTATGAGGAAGTGCGTCCTGGTCTCCAGCCTCAAAAACCGCTACCCAGTGACTATCAAAATAACAACCCCAGCTCATCGTAATTCTTGTTTATTTATCGTAATTTGTCGTAATTCTTGTTTAGATATGAAGATGGATATATAGTTTTGAATAGACTGAGATAGATAAACAAACAAAATAATATAGATAGATATGAACAAATGGAGATAGATAGATATTTTCGACAATTAAATGTATTTGGGGGGGGGGTCGCTTCTTTTTTTGTCGTAAATCTTGTTTATTTAAACTAAAAACAAGACATTAAACAAACATGAATAAAAAAATCTTAGTGTTTAAACTAATATAGATAAATATGAACAAATTGAGATAGATAGATAGATAGATGGATAGTTTTGAATAGACTGAGCTGGGTCGTTATTTTAATAGTCACCGGGTAGCAATTTTTGAGGCAGGAGAGCGGGACGCACTTCCTCATAAATTACCCAATATTGTTGCTGAAAGAATTAAATTAACTCACCAGCAGTTTAGAAAACCATATACTCAATATTAAAGTAATAGAGCAACCTAATCTCTTAACACAAATTATCAAAATAGCGACTCACGGTTTCAATTCAAATGCTGATCTTCAGGCAATTAGATATGAGCAGTGATGCTGATAGTTTTTTGATTTACTGCATCCTGGGACACACATATTGGCTTTGAATGAGTCCCCGGGAAAATTAATGGGTCCCAACTAAAGCCGTCTAACTCCTACCTTGTAACTTATCCTGTGTAATTTGTTTCTATGAAACTATTGAAATATATTTACAGTTAGCTTGAAATGGTAAGGGAAGAAAAAAGAAAAACACTGGGATGCATGGATACAATTTTACTGCGTCTTTTTAGATTTTTGTGCATCAGGGATGCTTGATGCGTACCTATCAACATCTCTGTGTGAGTGAAGGTAGTTCCACCAGCTATGCTTATATATATATATATCTACATATGTGTGTATGTGTGTGTGTGTGTTTGTGACCGTTTGAATTGTATCAAGTGTTTCTGTGATAGGTTTTAACTAAGATTGAGAACTCAAACATACATATAACATCCTTAGCAACTGGGAATGTCTCTAGCAACCAGAAATAGCGTTCTTAGCCACAATAAAATAGCATCCCTGAGTAACTGCATCCTTAGTAACCACAAATAGCACCCAAAGCAACAACAGAGTCCCTAGCAACAATAAATAGCATCCTTAGGAACAGAAAATAGAATACCTAGCAACCGCAAATAGTGTTCCCAGTAACAATGAATAGCACACCTAGCCACAAAATAGCGTTCATAGCAACCGGAAAATAGAGTACCTAGCAACACTCAAGCAACAATAGCATCCGTAACAACTGAAAATAGCATCTTTAGCAAAAATATAGCATCCATAGCAACAATAGAATCCATAGCAGCAATGAATAGCGCACATAGCAACAATATAGCATCTTAAGCAATGGTAAAGTCCTGTCCCTAGTAACTGCAAATAGCACCCATAGAAACATAAGATATATAGAATAAATAACATCCTTAGCAACAATATAGCATCCCTAAAACCATAAATGGTGTTCCTAGCAACCATAAATAGCATATAATATAGTGTCCTTAGGAACAATATATAGCGTCCTTAGTGATGACCCGAAATGATTTCAGAGATAAATATAAATAGCACCACTGGATTCCTCATAAATTCTACCCTAGGAAAACTTTGTTTGATCTTGGTACTGGACTTTATTTTCAATTGCATTCTCGGATAGACGGAGACATCATGAATATTAAATTAGTTTCCTGCTTCGATTGTAAAAGCTTTTTGATAAAGGTAAAAAAAAAACAACTACATAATTCTCAATCAACTATCTTTAGTTTTTTCTTTCTACAGGTAACTAGGAGCTGAAAGGTAATTACATCCCTTGTTTGCCAATTGCCACAAGGTGGCAGGATCAACAGTACTCATAAAAAAGAACGTGCCAAAGTATTTCTCACTCTTCTGGTCTCGAATCAGCAAAGCAGCACTTGTCCAGAAACAGAGGGCTTTGAGACCCCCCCCCCCAACAACCTGTGGTTAGTTGGTTGGGTTTTACGGCATGTCAATCCTTGTTGGGTTATTTCATGACAAAGACATTTTGTTCTATTCATTCTTAATGGGTACTCAATTTTTTAACCAAATTTTTTCTATTTATCCAATAACAGGTACTACCACTCCAGGTCAGAGTGTAACTAGGAGTAATGGTAATAAAGGAGTACTCCACACTCCCCAGAGCTCCAAAATTGGAACTTCACCATCAGATAGAATATTAGAAAAATTAGGAATTAATTATTTCCCTTGGCACCAAGGACCGAAATCGCCAATATACGATATTGGTGCCTAAATTGAATTCCATGACTAAGTTACTTATTGTGTTGAGCAGCGACTAACAAGACGTCTAATCTAGTTGCTCCTAATACCTTCAAAAGAATCAGCAGATAAGTCTCTTACAAATGCCATTAAGTTTGCAATTTGTACCTTTCTGAATAAATGTTGTTTTTTTTTTTAAATCTTCGATTGTTGTTATCTTCTTCATCCAAATCTAATTGCCTATCTCTTAACTTGGAAAATTATATGAGGCCCAGCAATAACATCATAATAATTTAATGTCATACCCCGGACATTATGACCCTCAGCCACCGACTTCTAGCACAATAACATGCTTAACATGTAAGTCTTCAAATTTAATTACAATTACATAGGGCCGGGTTAGCTCAGTCGGTAGAGCGTTCGGCTAGAAACCACAAGGTTCCTAGTTCGATACCTGCCCTCGCCAAATCAGCGTATGAGTAGCACAGGGATCTGTGCGGTAAAGTAAGGAGCTGATGGTAGGTGTGGCGCTCCACCTTAGACGCTAAAATAATCTCCTTGGTCTAGCACTATTGAAAAGGGGATAGACTCCCTCGCTGCATGGCTGATACCGACATTAGGCCGCCCCAACGCCTTTACTTACTTTTTTTTTACATATCATACTAAATACTTTAAATATCAGCTCATGCTTTAATCTATACACTAAAGTAAGTAAATTCAACGAAGTGGCCTATTGTCAGTATCAACCAGACAGTGAGGGAGTCTATCCCCTTTTCATTAGCGCTAGACCAGGGAGATTGTTTTTGCGTCTGAGATGGAGTGCCATACCTACCCTCTGCTCTCTACTTTACCGCACAGATCCCTGTGCATCTCATACGCTGAGTTGGCGAGGGCCGGTATTGAACCCGGAAACTTGTGGTTCCGAACCGGATGCTCTATTGACTAAGCTAAGCTGGCCCTTACACTATACACTAAACTCACTAATAAGTGCAGAACAAGAAGCTAAGGTTTAAGAATTATGAGGTTTTTTTTTTATTATTCAGAAGTGTTAGGTTGTGGGCATATCTTGCTATGTACAAAGATAAAAATTACCTGTCTCCTGACATCAGACTCTTGGGCAATGTTATGCAGTACGGATCTTAATGACTACATATTCTCCTAAATGATTGGCAATATGAGAATGTTGTCCTCTTACCATCTCATCTTTTATTCATCTCTTTTGTCACCTGTCCATATAAAACGTATACACTAGTTTGGGAGGTGTTAAAATCACCCCCAGAGAAATGCCTCTATCAGAGGAAGGTGTTTATTCCATAAAATCATTTATTGCTTGTCTACCAATGATATACTTATGAGTTGTTTCATGAATGTATTAGTAGAGTTGAGCTATGTAATATCTGTTTCGTACATATCAGTAAATTTGATATAACATGGGGTGGATCCATACGTAATACGTTCTATTTATTCACATTAAAAACATAGCAGATACAGGGAGCAAACTAATACCATTGGATAAAGCTGATTTTCAGTTATAAAACATTATATTTCCACATAGTCACACTGTTAAATACTTCTTATTATCTTCTAATGGGTTCTATGTTATCTGCTTAAATTCTATCTTCTAACAGGTTCTATGTTATCTGCTTAGATTCTATCTTCTAATGGGTTCTATGTTATCTGCTTAAATTCTATCTTCTAACGGGTTCTATGTATGCAAACAAATGACTATTATTAAATAGAAATTAATTACTTGAAATCATATAACTGTGTGCAAATTATTTGTATTAGATAGGAATACTTCATATAACTGTGCTAAAAATCTTAAACTACAAAAAAAAATATGAATATAAATGTACAATGAACACAATTCCCTAACCTAATATGTGCTAGAAGGCAGTGGGTGAGTGTCTTAGTGTCCTGGGTATGATGTTAAACTGTATCTAATGGTAAGGTTCCAATTCTGGAGCTCTGTGAAGTTTCACTCTGACCTGGAGTGATATTACCTATATAGAAAAAATTGGTTCTAAAAATGTGTTTAAAAAGAATTGAGATTTAAAAAAAAAAAACTTTTTAATACACATCAAGAATAAATCAAACAAAACATTTTTAGCATAAAATAACCCAGCAAGGGTTGACATGTCATAAAAACCAAACAACCAACCAGCCATTTACCCATATCTGAGGGGAGGGGGAGAACATGCCTTTCCTAAGGGCATTAGTGCAGAATCAAACATAAATAGCCTTGTCCAGGATTTGAATTTGGGTTACCAATTCCATTTCCTATGATGATAACTATTATGCTAAACACACCTCCCATTATAATTTAATGGATGCTCCTTACCTACTTACTATAAGGGTACAGTCCTACACAGTACCCCCTCACCTCCACTACCTCTCACTATCTAAATAAAAAAAAAAAGGATGAATTTCAAATCCATTTTTTATTGCCTCATCTTTCTTTCTCCCTCCTTATTTTTCCTTCTCTCTCTCTCCTTTCTCTGTCCCTCCTTATTTCTCTTTCTATCCCTTCATTTTCTTTCTCTTCCCTCCTTTTTCCCCCTTTCTCTCTCCATCTCCATATATATATATATATATATATATATATATTCATTTCTAAACTCTGACAGTATAAAAAGCATGTCAATCCTCATGTCAATCAATTTTTTATTATTCATATAAATAATAATGTTTAATAGAATATAGTTTAATAATTGGGTTTGTTGTCACTTGTTTATATTAAGTAGTATAATTAGTAAATAGTAAAAGTTGATTTAATTTATTATTAGGTGTATGAGGTATGGGATTTATATTTTAAATTATTTATTTGATTGTGAATAATTATTTGTAAAATAGTAAAAGTTGATATTATTTTATTATTAGGTGTGTGAGGTATGGAATTTATATTTTAAATTATTTATTTTATTATTTATATTTATTTATTTATTCTATTATCTAATTATTTATTTATTGAATAATTATTTATCTATTTAATATATTTAATTTTAAAATATCAATTATATGTATGTGTGATATGATGATAGTTAATTTGTTGATTAGTTATTAAAGTAATAATAAAAATGTGTTTGAGTAAATCAAGATATGTACATAAATATGTTAGAGGATATATAATCAAATTAGTTAAATGATAATAGTAGGAAGAGACAAAGGAAAAATAATGTGGATAATGGAAAAAACATAGTAGTTAATAGTCATATATTGAAAGAAAGGAGTTAGATGGGACCTAACAGGTACTACCACTCTGGGTCAGAGTGGACCTAGCAGTATTGGTGACGAAGGGGTAATCTACACTCTGCAGAGCTCCAAAATTGGAACTTCACTATTATATGTAGTTTAACACCATTCCCAGGACACATAAAAAAATGGTGGAGGGGAACTTATTTATTAGGCATACTGTGTAATGATATTGAAAGACCAATGGAACAATCAAGGTTTTGTGCTGTACAGTAGAGAGTACTGAATAAGAGATGCTGTGATAATATTTTAATGATCATTTAATTATGGCTTATAATCCACCAAGAAATATGTCAGCAGTCAGAAATGTACACAAGCATTACTGGCAGAATAAGGTTATTATATGAACTATAATTTATATACGAGTATCATTTAATAAGCTCTACTAAGTTAATTTGTTAGAGACGGTTTAGCTCAATTGGTAGAGCATCCATCTAGAAAGCACAAAGTTCTGGGTTCGATATTCACACTTGTCAAGTAGGTGCATGATTAGCACAGAAATATATTAAAAAAACTATATATATATATATATATATATATATATAAAATTTATATTAAAAAAATATATATAAAAAAATAAATAGAAATATTTTATATAAAAAAATATATATATATAAAGAAAATATATATAAAAATATATGATATAAAAAATATTACTATTTCTCTGAATGTTTGAGATGAGGCTTGAAGATTAGTATTATCTGTGTTATTCGGACTATTGTCCCCATCTTCATTGTTATTTGTACAACGTTTCGGCCGATATACAAAGTTCCGTGATGGCTCCCGAATACGAAAAGAAGATTCCCGAGTCCGAGAAGGTTCCCGAGTCCGACAAGAAATACCTGAAGAAGGCCGGAGGGTATATCGGCCGAAACGTTGTACAAATAACAATGAAGATGGGGACAATAGTCCGAATAACGCAGATAATACTAGCACAGATTTGTGTGGTGAAGTGGGGAGCTGATTGTAGGTGTGGTGCTCCACCTCTCTATGATCGAGCATTAGCAAAAAGTGGATAGACTTCACTGTCTGTTTGATACTGACAATTGACCACTCTTACTTTACTAAGTTGATTTTCCGTAAGAATATCATAAATTTTACAAGTATGGTTCATTCAATAAATAAGGGGAATTTTTTTTTTTTTTTTTGCAAAATAAATAATTTTTCTTAGAACTTTTTCCATAAATGTAAACTCTGCATTGTTTGGAATTGGTTTATATCAAAAATATTTGTTTTGAGGCTATTCAAAATGGTAGAAAATCAAAGAGAGGGATTGTATAGAAGTCTGTCATTAAATTTTTGGTAGCTGGAAAGTGTAAACCATGGAAAATTTACAGAAGAATATGTACAGAGAAGCATTTTTTAGTAAAAAAAATGTTTACAAATGGGATAAACATGGGCTTGCCACTATAAGTCTGAGTCAATATTATAATTGCTCGGCTACCCTTAATGCAAATTCCGTCTCATCTCATCCGGGTCTCTGGTGCATGGCACAAGCAATTATTTGCCATTTATGTCGGGGGGATTGGCCATGCCCATTACAATTTTTCTGTGTAGCATGTCCTTTTTCTTTCCTTACTTTCTTTCTTTATAATAAAAACAGAATGGTCATTATTTAACTGAGGTGATGACACTCATAAGAATTCAGCGGATAAGCATCACCAGATAATCAAGATTTTTTTTTGCATTTCATCTTGGACAGTGTTGCAAGGTGATAATGACCATACAATTAAGGAACACAAGCATTTATATAATAATACTAATATTCTATTGAGTGGAAAAGGTTTTAAGTGCTGTGAAAATGCTTACAGTCTTCTGGGATATGGGGGTCTTGATTTCCTTGAAAAAGGTGCAACTGTAAACTGTCGCCAACTCCTTAAGTAAATTCACCTTATTTATTGAATGATGTCTTGGGTATGATGTTAAACTGCATCAAATGGTGAGGTTCCAATTCTAGAGCTCTGGGGAGTATAGAGTACCCCTTCATTGCCATTACTCCCATGTCAACTCTGACCTGGAGTGGTAATACACTATCTCTTCACCTCAAAATCATCTATTGAATAAAGTCCTATTATTATTGTACTCAGAGTCTTTCTGTTCAATTATAATAAACTAACCATCAGTTTTTGTACTTTTCTTGGGTGTGGTAGGTTTAGAAACAGTTGGTGGGAGAGCCATTGTGAGCGGTTTAAAATAGGTAAAGCGTTAACTGCCCTGGGAATGGATTCGTTGAAACTCTGGCGTCTGGCAACTGACCTGGTAAAATGCTCATAAGGTCATTAATCATCTTAACAACAGCAACCTTTTTGATCTCCATGTTTCTACATGTGGGCATGCCTACAAAGTCAGAAAACAGCATTGCTCACATGACTTTCAGAAACATTTTCTCATGCTCGGAGTTGCTGAGGCATGGAATAAGCTGGCGTCTGTTGTGGGCTGCGAAACACTACATCTTTCAAAGCCTCCATGCTTCCTGTAGTCCGCCAACATTATACCTGATACCCTCTATGCACGCATGCGCACACATACATGTATATTATTACTGTTCACTGTTCCTGACTCTAATACATTATTCTGTGTACTAGACATGGGACTTTGATGAGTTGTGGTGCACCTGAGCACTGTACACAATAAATTTCATTATTATTATTTTAAACAATCATTTACTCTGAAAATTTCAAGATAGTATTCTATTGTTATAATATTTTTTTATGCATTGGTAGATTTAAAATGCTAAGGTAGAGTTTTTTTTCTCCTTTATGCCTTTTCTATGCTGGACACGTACCTCTCCAGATGTGACAATATTTGGCCTTCTGCCATAAACTAGACAGGGACAGGCTGTTTCTGTCAGTTTTTCCCACCCACTGCTAAATTTATTGTTAACTATCCTTAACTTATTTCAGAAATTGGTTTTCATTGCCAAAATCATTTCGAAATAAAAACTTAACTTGGCTTAGTGGTTAGGGTATTGAACTGGATACTAAAGTTTTTTTTTTCCTCCTTCATGATGATAACAATTATTGATAAACAGATATTAACCATTTTGATGTCATATTTTCCAATTTTTGATAGCTTTTTTAGCAAAAAACCCAAATATTAAAAAAAAACAGTTAAGTTAAAATCATTGAAAAATGTTATGATAGAGGGAAAGAAAGAAAAAGAGGGGAAAGATATAGAAGGAGCAGATAGGAAGATAGAGGGAGAGAAGAGATAGAGGATGGGAAGGATAGAGAGAGAAGAGGTGAGAGATGGAGAGAGAAGGGGAGATAGAGAGGGAGGGGGAAAGATAGAGAGGGGAAAGATAGAGAGAGAGGGGGAGGGGTAAAGATAGAGAGAGAAAGAGAGAGGGGGAACTATATAGAGAGGGGGGATTGAGAGATGAAGAGGAAAGGATAGAGAGAGAAGGGTAAAGAAGTGAGAGATAGTGGGGTGATAGGGTGGGAAAGGATAGATAGAGAGAGAGGGAGGGGGAAAGTTAAAGAGAGATTGATGTGATCAATTTAAATGTTATGAATTGGTTCAGCACTCGTTCATAACATTTGAATTGAATATCATAATAATAAAAAGAATATTATATTCATCTGCCCTATATATCATCTGAGTCAATGTGATCAAAATTGACTTTGTAATCATTAATTTCACTCAATTCCAAGCCTGAAATACTTCCACAATCAACTCAGAATGAAGGGAATAAACCAAAGTTTTAAAACTAGTAAAATAACATTGGTACTGTTGTTTTCAGCAAACCTATATGGTAGGAAGCGCGTGGTGTAATGGTTAAAGTCATGGGAAATGGACTTGTCGCCCCGAGTTCAAATCCTGGATGTGGTAATTGCATTTCACTTAGCGCTAATACCCTTGGGAAAGGTATGAATCCTACTCTCCCTCCAGCTATGGGTAAATAGCAGGGCGGACTGGGCTCTTTAACCATGGTTAACCAGTCTAGGAGAAGGAAAACTCTGAATTCAAACCTGTTGAACTCCGCTTAAGAAATTGACCTTGTGTCGCATCCTGCTCGTGCGGAGGGGTTGGTAAATATATATATGGTTTGGTAGGTTGGATTTTATGGCATATCAACCCTGGTTTACACAGTGGAAGCGTGCTGGGCCCATAACCTGTTACATTTTTATGGGCCATCCTTTAGGCCTCAGGCAAGAGCACTTGTCCAGTAAAGAATCATTTGGTTGTTGCTCAGTATTACAAGATCCTCGTCAATGATTGCAAATGAACGTCGATCAGTATCAGTGTTTAAGTAGTCAACCAGCCTTGCATTATGGCTGTTCATTGGTGGAGGAATAAACCATGTGACCTTGCCCAGCTTATAAATTTAGGTGGTGTATTGTAGGACACCTTATATATCCCAAAATATTCCAACTGGATATTTTATGCCGAAGACATTTTGTTTGATTCAATCTTGATGGGTATTGAAATTTTTTTTTCTCAACTCAATTTTTTTAAACACATTTTTTCTATTTAATCCATAGATGGGACCCTAATAGGTACTACTAAGACTTAAGCTCAGAGTGGACCTGGAAGTAATGGCAATGAAGTGGTAGTCCACATTCCCCAGTGCCCCATTATTAGAACTGCGCCCGTGCAATGGGGGGGGAGATGAAGAATAATTAAAGTTCCAATTACCGTCGAACTGGGAAGACAAGGCAACAAACGGTTGTAACTTAAATACAAACCCAAATGGTCACAAAGTCTACTGCAGAATGATAGGATATTTATAAGACTCCACAATGTCATTCAAATCAAGCAGTCAAGCAGCCAATCAGAACTCAAAGAATGGAATCACCCAAATTACCCAAATTTATGAATGGGTCATTCTTGATTTCTATATATACCAACTGTCTTGGACACTGCTTAAGTGGTACTTAGTTAGCTGCTGTTATTCAAACCAACAGTAGACTTACTGACTTCAATAACTACCAGAAGTACTTTAACATCATATCGAAGACAATAAGACCCTCAGCTACCACCTTGTAGCACATATATGATAAAAAGGATTGGGGGTTTGACATAGAAGCAACAGGGTTGGGACAATCATATAGGTGCTAAGTCTTGGTGTGACCTGCTGATTGATGGGAGGAAACTCTCGGTTAACCTGTAAAGGGAAATATGGAGTGTTGCAAGTCATGGACTGCTCAGTGCTCAGCTATCAGGATTCCATACTTAAGCATGACTGCTTGTCACTGACGGCCAACAGATGGCCCCATTGTGGGGACTTTACCTCTCTGCTGCCTCAGCTGACAGGGCTCAGTCTATAAGGGTCATATATTGCCCAGCCCAAATGTTGTATTGTCCTCGGCTGGAAAATGAAGCTTCCGGCAAAAAGAAAAAGAGAAATATAAAAATATATATTTTTAAAAAAGGGGAAAACGGAAGCGAGGCTTTCCGGTCAAAGAAGCAGGGAGAAGATAAAGAAATATATAACAAATACCCGTTATCAGATCAAAAGATAAAGATGTGTAGGAGTACCTATCAATACAAAAGGCCTGAGGATTCGAGCCGACAGGTCAGTCAGACAGTGAACGGTGGACAGAGAACAGTAAGTGACCGACGCTAATGGTCCATCGTGGCCAAGGGCGGTGAGATGCCACCCCTTTACCTCAATATCGCCAGTCATCCCAACAAGAGTAGTAGTCATTGTCAATGCTCGCCACCCACCATACGAGGAAGAAAGAAATAAACTCAAAGTTTTTACAATACCCATGTGTTGTGATTTTCTAAGTCCGACTACTACATACTTCGCTACGTGACCATATTTACCCCGACTACTATACAACACAAACAAGAAGTAGAATCAACCCGGAGAAAATAGGCCAGAGAAGATGATAACCAACGAAGTAGGCAAGCAGAAAATAAGTAAGAACCCTCATTATCTTATACTCTGTCTCTCTCTTGCTGTTTATATACCTGGCGTAAAAAACCCACCCGGTTTCGACTTGGGGTCCGGCGAGCTTCGACCGCTGGACCGGTTTGGTTATAATAATAGCGTCGATCCCAGGGGCATCCCCCAGGCAACACCTGCCCCTCGATTTAAAGGGGCAGGGCTGGGTTTATTGCCCAGTGCCTGAGGCGCCCCCCTTGAGGGGGAATGCCGACGGGATCGACGCAATTTTTGCACCTGCCATTCCATGAGCTCGGCTTGTGGGGTCCACGTTAATAGGACTTTGTGCCTGACCCGTACAAGTGGGGTACGCGGTAAATACAAAAAAAAAATATACCTGGCATAAGGGGTATATAACATACCCAGCACTCTGTATAAAAACTTAATCTGAATTAGATCCATTAGCACGAGACAAACATTCACACTATAAATTAAAGCAAAAGACTAAAATTATTTGAATTTATTTATATTTATAATGAATATTTCTTTTTAGTGGGCTGAAACAAAACATTGACCTCATAGCTTTCATTCCACTGCTGTAACCACTTAGCTTAACCACTTAGCTTCATCCAAGAAAGATCAAAAGATCCCTTGGCAACAGCTTCATCGACAAGTAGGTTATAAAAATGGATAAACTGGAACTAAGAAGCCGATCTCTGACCGATGTTGTAACCATTGTCCTACTGTTTACCTAGAGGCTTAAAATAGCAAATTTGCAAAAATATGAAACATGAATGTTTGTATAAAATGCAGATTTAAACACAGGCAATCGTTTGAATATAATTACCTACAGGTGTAAAAATACAGAAAGCAGACATAACAATCCTAGATTTTTTTCCCCTAGACTTTTTTCAAGCTCCTCCTAACTCTAGACTCAATGACGTTATGTAGCCAGCCTAAATAACCTCTAAGGAGTTTCTTATTTCCAAAACCCAATCCATCAACAGAAATAATAAAGTGAGTCAAAAGTTTTGCAATATTTTGGTGTGTGCTAGATCGCGGCAATTCAATCCTTACTCTGTACCACATCCTTTTTCCTTTCCTTTTAGAAATCCATCACAGACGATGATGATGTCACTCCATATCATTCAACAGTTGTTTGGTTTGGTTTGTTTTGTTTTATGGCATATCAACCTCAGTGGATCATTTAATGCCGATAAAGTTTTGAAATAAATCAATTCTTAATGGATAATACAATTTTTTTATAAATACATTTTTCTATTTAACCCATAGATGGGACTCTAACAGGTACTACCATTCCGGGTCAGAGTGGACTAGGGAGCAATGGTGATGAATGGGGTGCTCCACATTCCCCAAACCTCAAAAACTGGAACCTCACCATCAGATAGTGTTTAACGTCATTCCCAGGACATGTAGACCCGCAGCCACCGCCTTCTAGCACCCATATGATAAAAAGGGGTTGGGGCTTGCCATAAGGGCAATAGGGTTGGGAAAATCATATAGGTGCTAAGGCTTGATGTGACCAGCCGATTGATCGGAGGGGGCCTCTCCGACCGCCTGTCTAGCCCAAGATAGGGCCAAAGTGGAGTATTGCATGTCATGAACTGCTCATCCACCTGGGCTCTCTTCAACAGTTGTGGACCCTCTGGTAGCTAGTTAGTCCAATTCTAGACTTGCAGATGTGGTCACACACATTGCAAGGGAAATTCCCATCTTCATTTGGTGGTTCATGACGGTGAAGATGTCGCCGCTCTGCAGCCCTGTTAATCTCGATATTGAGCCGCTTAGCTCCTGTGCAGCAGACGTCTCACCAACCCTGTCTGTTGGAGCCCAAATCTTCCACGCCTGGAGGTGTGATGGTTCAATTCAGCAGTGTTGTTTTAATATGGTCTTTGAACCACTTTTGGGGACCTCGTGCCATCTGCGAGTTCACCGTAAAGTATTTTATAGGGGAATCTGTCAGGCAGGCATGCAGATAGTGTGACCCAATCCATCAACAGAAATAATGAAGTGAGTCAAAAGTTCTGCAATATTTTGGTGTGTACTAGTTTGCGGCATGTATATAGTGACCAAAGAAGTTCAATCTTTACTCTGTACCACATATTTGTAAAGTAAAATAGGTGGGGTGGTCTATTGTCGGTATAAGCCGGGCAGCGTAGGAGACTCTCCCCTTTTTGCTAGTGCTAGACCAGGGAGATTATTTTAGCATCTGAAGTTGAGCACAACACCTACCATCAGCTCCCTACTTTACCACACAGAAGTTGTGCTACTCATCTGCTGAGTTGGTGAGGGCAGGTATTGAACCCGGATCCTTGTTGTTCCTTGGTGGATGCTCTATCAACTGAGCTAGGTAATCTTTAACTTGTTCCTTGTAAATTCCTACCATAAAATAAACTGAACCCTCATTTTATGTCCGTGTTTTTGCAATAAATGTTTTATTTTCCATGCACCCATTATTTTAAAACTTTTAGAATATACATATTGAAGTGAATATTAAAATAAATAAATAAAATATATTTAGTATTGTAAAATAACGGATGCATGAAAAATAAAAATTTATTGAAAAAACACGGACTAAAAATGAGGGTTCAGTTTATTTTATGGTAGGAATTTATGAGGAACAAGTTAAGGATTACCCTGAGCTAAACCGTCACATTTGTAGTCTTGTGCTAAATATCAACAAATCTGCCCACATTTATAAAATAGTAACTTCAGCACATACCTAATATTATTCTGATTCTTTATGTTCCTTCTATATCCATGGATTTTAGTCATTTCATGGATTTCTTTAGATGTACAATCAAATTGGAAAATGGTAGATTTCTTCTCCAAATGGTGGAAAATTTTACTGTTCAACCCAAATCTCACAGTAACACAAGTGATTATATATATGTGAATGGAAGTGAATCTGACAGTATAAAATAAATATTTTTAGAAAAAACAAACAAATGATGTTATAGTGGACCAGGGAGCAATGGTGATGAAGGGGACTCCACATTCGCCAAACCTCCAAAACTGGAACCTCACTATCAGATAGAGTTTAACGTCATTCCCAGGACATATAGACCCTCAGTCACCGCCTTCTAGCACCCATATGATAAAAGGGGTTGGGGCTTGCCATAAGGGCAATAGGGTTGGGAAAATCATATAGGTGCTAGGACTTGACGTGATCAGCCGATTGATCGGATGGGGGCCTCTCCGACCGCCCGTCTAGCCCAAGATAGGGCCAAAGTGGAGTATTACAAGTCATGAACTGCTCATCCACCCGGGTTCTATCCTTAAGCATCACGGCCCATTGGGGGAGTCTTACCCCTCTGCAGAGGTGCAGTCGGTGCATTCTAATGCCCCAGCCGACAGAGCGGTCTTCCTTTAAGATAGTGTTTCTTAACTGGTGTTCCCCAGAACACAATACTGCCCTGTCGGTTGAGGTTGTAGAATATGCTGAATGTCCCTCTGCAGAAGGGTAAAATCCCCCAATGGGGCCACCTGATGACTGGAGATGGCGACCCATGATGCTTAAGGATGGATTCTTGTTGGCTGAGCAGTCAATAACAATGACATGCAGCACTCTACTTTGGTCCTTACTTAGGCTAGACGAATGGTTGGAGAGGCCCCCTCTGATCAATCGGTTGGTCATGTCAAGCCCTATATGATTGTCCCCCCAGCCCCAACCTTTTTATCATATATGTGCTAGAAGATGATGGCTGAGGATCTTAGTGTCCTGAGTATTATGTTTAACTGCATCTAAAAGTGAAGTTCCTATTTTGGAGCTTTGGGAACGTAGAATACCCCTTTATCACCATCACTCCCAGGTCCATTCTGACCCGGAGTGGTAGTACCTGTTAGGGTCCCATCTATGGATTAAGTAGAACAAATGAGTTTTAAAAAGTATTTAAAAAATTGAGTTTGAAAAAAAAATTGAATACCCATCAAGAATGAATAAAACAAAACATCTTCAGCATAAAATGATCCAACAAGGGTTGATATGCCATAAAATTCAACCAACCAAAACACAATCATTATTAATAATGAAATATAACAATTTTTTTGCAGAATTTGGTTGGTTCCTTTGTTTAATGGCATATGAACCTTCATGGGTTATTTAATGCCAAAGCTATCCTTGTAGAAGAACAGTAGTGGTGCTATTTAATCCATAGTTAAGGGGATGAGGGGTTCATTACCTTTTCCAAGAGTATTAGTCCGAAAGTGATCATAATAGCACAACTGGGGTTTGAACTCTCACTAAAATGCTGCAGTCCACTATGTTAGCCACTATACCACAGTGACACTCCTTTTTATGTAGAGGTTCCATGAGAGATAAAAACTATTTCAAAGGTTCCACAGCAATATAAAAGAATATAAAATGGATTGGACAATTTGAATGCAAGCTCAATGTATCTTCTTTGATAGAGAACTTTCTTTCCAACTTTTATGAATATTTTTACAGTCGAATTCAAAGTAGATTCTCATGCATTACCCAACTTGGTGGAGGTGTGTGGTGTAAGGGTTAGAGTTGTAGGAAATGGACTCATCAACTCGAGTTCAAATCCTGGACGAAGCTACAGTTCACATAGCA
Organism: Doryteuthis pealeii; assembly: GCA_023376005.1. NCBI lineage: Eukaryota > Metazoa > Mollusca > Cephalopoda > Myopsida > Loliginidae > Doryteuthis > Doryteuthis pealeii. Next base: position 77,477,061 of record CM042141.1, on the reverse strand, counting down.
CTAATACCCTTGGGAAAGGTATGAATCCAACCCCTCTCCTTCCATGGATAAATAGTAGGGCAGACCGGGCTCTTTTACCTTGGTTAGGCAACCAGTCTAGGAGAAGGAAAACTCTGAATTCAAACCTGTTAAACTTCACTTGGGGTGGTCACACTAGAATAGGCTCAGTCCTAATTAGTGATCTATTTCACTAATTAAAAAAAAAAAAAAAAGGTACCAGATCGCTTAGGGTGGTCACTACAAGAATAGACTCAGTCCTAATTAGTGATCTATTTCACTAATTAAAAAAAAAAAGGTACCAGATCGCTTAGGGTGGTCACTACAAGAATAGACTCAGTCCTAATTAGTGATCTATTTCACTAATTAAAAAAAAAAAAGGTACCAGATCGCTTAGGGTGGTCACTACAAGAATAGACTCAGTCCTAATTAGGGATCTATTTCACTAATTAAAAAAAAAAGGTACCAGATCGCTTAGGGTGGTCACTACAAGAATAGACTCAGTCCTAATTAGGGATCTATTTCACTAATTAAAAAAAAAAAAAAGGTACCAGATCGCTTAGGGTGGTCACTACAAGAATAGACTCAGTCCTAATTAGGGATCTATTTCACTAATTAAAAAAAAAAAGGTACCAGATCGCTTAGGGTGGTCACTACAAGAATAGACTCAGTCCTAATTAGTGATCTATTTCACTAATTAAAAAAAAAAAGGTACCAGATCGCTTAGGGTGGTCACTACAAGAATAGACTCAGTCCTAATTAGTGATCTATTTCACTAATTAAAAAAAAAAAAGGTACCAGATCGCTTAGGGTGGTCACTACAAGAATAGACTCAGTCCTAATTAGGGATCTATTTCACTAATTAAAAAATGAAATTTGAATAATCTAATTTAAAGATATTAAAACCCCTCCCCGGACTTTACTACCTTAAAAAGTACATATTGTTTGTGTAAATTTCAGGTGTCAATTTTATTGTCCTCTCTCATTGAGTTTGATGTATAGATTACAATACCACCAAAATAGTGGTCAATTCAAAGAATTGGTGGAGATATGAGGCTTTAAAAATCCCCTTACTTAATGCCTTGAAAAGTACATATTTAAGTGTAAATTTAAGGTGTTGATTTTATTGTCATCTCTGCTAGTATTTTATGTGTAGATTACAATGCCACTATTAGGGTCCATGTGGTACTGATATAGCTTGGAAAAATTATTATTATTATGGAATGAACAATTTGAAACCAAGCTAAATGTGTCTTCTTTGATAGAAACCATTCTTTCTAACAGTTATGAATATTTTCCCAGTTGAATTAAAAGTAGATTATCCTGCAATACCAAACTTGCCAACAGTATAACTCATATTGTTAATTCAAGAAATATCTTTGACTATATTCAGAATATACAAGTACCCCACAGATCGGGTAAACATGTTCTATTTAGTAACACAGCAGTCAAACCTTGTATATTTTTAGAAATTCCTACGGCTAAATTTAGAAAGTGGTAGCAGTTATGGGTACAACTCAGTGGTGTTAGTGTGAGGTGCCAGCTAGGGTGTAAGTTTGATGAATTTTACTATCATGTGTTTCTTCAAGTGTGAAGGAAGGAAGAGGTGTCTAAGATGTCGCATAGAAGTAAACATGATATACAAGTGTGTCAAAAAAGTATCGAGATTTTTTTGTACTTTTTGACACACCTTGTATTCTGAAAAAATTAATGTTCCATTCATTGTTCATTTGTATCTTGGTAAATACAGCTTCAATCTTGATACTTTTATGGCACACCTTGTACGTATTTACCAACCTCTCTGCATGAGTAGGATGTGACACAAGATCTATTTTTTAAGTGGAGTTTAACAGTTTTGAATTCAGAATTTCCCTTCTCTTGAAAGTCTAATAAGAATGTTTTTTTTTTGGGGGGGGGGGCACAGTTAAGTCCGACGATTTTACTCTCACAGCAATGCTGCACTCTTCTCACCAACACTATCAAAAGATCTTGTCTCTCGTCCACTCGTCACCACAGCCAAAATGCTACTGCAAGCTTTTCTCCCAGTTTGTGAGGTTTGGTCAAATAAATACACAATTACAGTGTTCATCCGGGCTCCTTACTCTGACCTGCCCGTGCAGCACGTGCGACACTAATCAGCACGCGTCAATCCTTCCCATCTGGGCCACTCTGGATAGGTCAGCAATTCCCATGTGTCAGGCCACGACTCACGATCAGGAGAATGCGAGTTCAATCTCCCCACTTGCCTCTGATCTCATTCTGCATGCCAAACATAGTCGAGCATGCTTCGAACTACTACGTTCGTGGTTTCTCTCGCCACAGAAAGAGGACATTGTCACACACTGCTCTTGATAGATATGATCAGACTGTGACTGATGAATTGATTGATAGATATGTTCAGAGAAAGATAGAAAGATAGATAAATAGATATGAACAGCCATTTATGGATATGATGATAGATAAATAAATACATGCAAAAACATTGATTTATTGATGTTAACAGCTTGTCAACCTATTTAGGATTATTTTAGACCTAGAGGTTAGGGAATTGTATTCATTATACATTCATATTTACATAAAAAAAACAAAAATTAAAAAAAACAAAAAAAAACACGTCCATTTCTGGAATTCCTCTCTGAAGATAAAGTTATACTTTGAAATCGATAAGACAAAAAATAACATCTTTTTGTTTTTATTTTTTATGTGCATTGTAATTGCTTTCAAATGATTAATATATCATAACATACTTAACAATGCTTCAAGCAAATTACCAATTACTTTTATTCATATTTACATTTTTATGTATTTTGATTAGGCAACCAGTCTAAACTGGTTGCCTAATCAAGTTTAAAGAGCCCAGTCTACACTACTATTTACCCATAGCTGGAGAGAGAATAGTTGGATGCATATCTTTCCCAATGGTATTAGCACTGTGTGAAACCGATTTGTTCAGGATTTGAACTCATCTCTCTGTGTCCATTTACAATAACGATATCCATTACACCATGTACCTACATGATACAGGAGTGTTTGAGAAAGAAATTATCTTCTATTAATAATGGAGATTGGCTCTCTATTTGTCTGTAACAAAAACTATGTCACTGCTTACATCACCTTACCCAAAATTGTCATAACACAGAATAAGTACACTCAAAATTTGAGCATTATTTTTCTAAAACATGTTTTTAATAAATTCATGCTCGGTATTATATGATTATACAGAGTTTGTTTTATTTTAATACTTATTTAAAGTTAGAACTAAATTTCTATTTCAAATTGTTTTATTTTTTACTCATTTAATAAATTTGATTCTACTTACTTATGGTGCGAACTCTCTGACATTGAATTTTTAACTCCCACCTCAGGCAACATATTTCATACATTTATTTTTATACTGCCCAGAGGGCGTTTTTTTTTATTTTGCTAGTATTAATAATAATAACATTGCAATATTATCTAATAAAGATAAAAATATTTCAGGGAAAAATTTCAATTTCATGTAACTGTGACCCTTCCCCTTTGTTTTTTTCTTCTGTGGATTGATCTCTTTATAACATCATTGAAGTGGGTACCATAAGTAGTTGACCCAGGTGGTAGGGGCAATAGACATTGAGTATTTATTTTTGTGATAAGATACTTTTGAATCATCATAACTCTCTCTCACCAACAACCCCTATCAGTTATCGGCCTTGGCAGGTCCTCGACACATTCAGAATTTGCACAGCTCATTGATATAGGTTTTTGCTGGTTGGCCTATACTGGTGTGTCCATGTGTAAGTGTCCACAGCAGAACGTCACTTATGAATTCATCCCTGATTCTCCAGCAGTGTCTAGCATCTCTTGTTTGTATGTCATGTGATCGTCATCATTAGTAACTTGAAACCATACAACTGTATGCAAATTATTTGTACAAGATAGGGATACTTGAAATCACATAACCATGTGCAAAAAAGAAACTCTTAAGAAACAAATACATAAAAATGTAAATATGAATGTACAATGAATACAATTCCCTAACCTCTAGGCCTAAAATAATCCTAAATAGGTTGACAAGCTGTTAACATCAATAAATCAATGTTTTTTTAATGTATTTATTTATCTATCATCATATCCACCAATGGCTGTTCATACCTATTTATCTATCTTTCTATCTTTCTCTGAACATATCTATCAATCAATTCATCAGTCACAGTCTGATCATATCTATCAAGAGCAGTGTGTGACAATGTCCTCTTTTTATATATCACCCCTCCCACACACTATTTATCCTTGTAGCATGATGATATATCTATCCTGTTCTTTCATATGCAAATCACATACAGTTTTATTGTCATTTCTCATTGAGTTTGATGTATAGATTACAATACCACCAAAATAGTGGTCAATTCAAAGAATTGGTGGAGATATGAGGCTTTAAAAATCCCCTTACTTAATGCCTTGAAAAGTACATAATTAAGTGTAAATTTAAGGTGTTAATTTCATTGTCATCTCTGCTAGTATTTGATGTGTAGATTACAATGCCACTATTAGGGTCCATGTGGTACTGCTATAGCTTGGAAAAATTATTATTATTATGGAATGAACAATTTGAAACCAAGCTAATACTAACATAAATAAAAGGGACAATATAAATTCTATTCATGCTGTTTGCATGTCACTGTACACTGATAATCTTGGAAAAGTGTGAATCCAACCTCAAGCTATGGGTAAATAAAGCAGACTTAGTTCTTTAGCCTTAGTTAAGCAACCAGTCTAGGAGAAGGAAAACTTTGAATTCAAATTAGCTGTACTCCACTTAAAAATTGACCTTGTATCACATCCTGCTCAGAAATGACACATTGCATAAATACATACATACAACCACTGTCTAATATCATTACATAGCGCTAATACCTTTGAAAAAATTATGCATCCAGCTAGTCTTACACCAGTTATGGATAAATAGTAGGGTAGACTGGGCTCTTTAACCTTGGCTAGGCCACCAGTCTAGGAGAAGGAAAATTCCGAATTCAAACCTGTTAAACTCTGCTTAAGAAATTGATTTTGTGTCACATCCTGTTTCTGCAGAGGAGTTGGTAAATATATATGTGTCCAAGCTAATGATAATGGAGAGTGGGTGTATTTCTGACTGTAAAGAAAACTACGTCACAGCTTACATCCCAATGATTGTGTAAGTCTATTAATCTATAGTCAAAATCATTAATACGTAGAATAAAAACAAACCTGAGTTATATATTTTTAAATGTTAAAATTTTAAAAAGTTTCCATTTCAAATTGTTTTATTTTTTTTTACTCCTTTAATAAATTTGATTATTTTACTTAATTATGATACAAACTCTCAGGCAATATCTTTCAAAAATTAATTTTTTTGTCGCCTGGAGATCATTTTTGGTGCTCATATATGTAAATGAGTTTGTCTTTCTTTCCATCTATTCAGTGTTAGTAGATCATTGGATATACTAATGCTAATACTGGACCTTGGTGAATCGGGATGCATCTAAATATTTTCCCTTGCACCAAAGCAATCCAATATGGGCAACATAACTTTTAAGAAAAAGAAAATAAACAGAGAAAAGTTTTATTGTGTCTGTGTTTATCTGTCTCCTTTCAAAAGGATTCAATGATTTGCAATTATAGAAAAAGCCAACACACTTTTATCTTCTCTGCCTTTTTATTTTTATTTCACTTTAAGCAATAAACCTCTCCCCCCCCCAATTTCCTTTCTTTTGAGTCTGCTTCAGTTTAAAGTAAATAATTCCAAAGGGCATTTGATTCTAGGTGAAATGAATAAAAATTGCCAATAATCTCATTCCTGTCCAGCAAATACTGATTATAAATAATCAGTGCCACTGCCTGATTAATCTTGCCTAAGCCTTTTTATACAATCAACAAAAGAAACAAACTTTCTTATGACTCAGTTGCCGTTATTGATGTTACCATAAAAGTATTGCCAATTCTTCTAACTAGTGTTGTAAAGAATCCTTACACTGTGAAATCAAAATTGTCAAAATCCTTCATCTTTGTTCCAGGCCATTAAGTCCAAACCATTGGAAACACTTAAAACTCATGGCTGAAGAATTTTTTTTTCTAATAAGTATACAGAATCATCTCCAGACTGTCTAAGTCTTCATTGATTTGGCACCAAATTTTGGTAATTTTTGATTGTAAGTGTTGCCTTGATTCTGTACTTTTTTTTGGTGTTATTATTTATGGACTCAAGCACAAATCCAGACTTAACTTTCAGACTGGAATTGGAGTGTAACATCTCCCTTAACTGGGTTCTTATTATTGAGTGAGATGTAGATGGGGGGGTGGGTGTTTGTATGTTTTTTAAATTTTTTTACCTTTCCCAAGAGTATTAGTCTCAAAGTGAACGTAATAGCAAGAATGGAGTTTAAACTCACTTACAATGTTGCACTCCAGCATATTAGCCATTACACCATGGGGACTCCCCCCCCCCATTAGGATTGGTGTCAGTGTTGTAGGAGTTACCAAAATTAGGTTGAAGACAACAAATTCCTTTAGGGACTACAACTCCTGGTTTTGAGTTCAGGGTTTTTCCTTCTCCTAGACTGGTTTCCTACCAAAGATATTTGAAACTTGAAGTTTCCTCTGTTTTAACCATAAAAGACTTTTCTAATTTTCTGAATCATATTTTCTATAAAGTTTCCAGTGTCCGCCCAAAAGAAGTCATCTACATGAGTTGATATGACTCCATTAATCTTACTAGTACAAAATAAAAAACGCCCCCCGGGCGATGTAAAAGTAGATTTTTGAAACATATTGCCTGAGTGTTGGGAGTAAAAAATTCAATGTCAGCGAGTTTGTACCCTAAGTAAGTAAAATCATCAAATTCATTAAAGGATTAAAAAAAAAAAAAAAAATTTGAAATGTAAACTTTAAATATGTATTAAAATAAAAGAAACTATATATAGATATATAATACCAGTCATGTATTTATTAAAACTTGAAATTTGAAAATTGAAAATTTGAAATGTAAACTTTAAATATGTATTAAAATAAAAGAAACTATATATAGATATATAATACCAGTCATGTATTTATTAAAACTTGTTTTAAAAAACAATGAGGACAGTCTAATGTTGCATGCTCAAATTTTGAGTGTATTTATTCTATTTGTTATGACGAATTTGGGTAATGTGATGTAAGCAGTGACGTAATTTTTGTTACAGACAAAAACTGGAAGCGAATCTCCATTATTAATAGATTATCATAGTGCCATGTAAAGGTGACTTGATCATACTTAGGTGACATGCCCATCTAAGTATGATTATCAGATTCATTACCTCTTCTTTAACTGTTAAATACCATTCTTGGGAAGCATCATTCAGTCCATATACATATTCATTTAACTTTCATATAACCTTTTCGGAACTTTGGCTTCTGGAGGATGCCCCAGAAATACTATCCTTTCATATTATTTTCCTTGTACAAAAAAAAACTGTCTTGACATTCCTCAAATGACATGTCTGCCTTAGAGCCGCAATGATGATCAGTATAATTCATAGATGCTCTTTTGAACAAGTAGGTGAGTCAATTCTGAATCTTTACTTTAGATGAACGTTGTGACCAATCTTGCCTTGATTATAATTCCACATCTACATCACAATGTTTATTTATACAGGACTAGCAGCGGCTACCCGGCTTCACCTGGGTAGAGGGGGATTTTTTAAAGTTAGTCCTGCAGATCCATTATTACTGAATCGCGAGTTGAATCCTCGTGGGATGCCCCGTTTAAATCCCTATGTAAAAAAATAGACATTGCATTGATCCTGCTACTCTGAAATGAAATGTTAATGTCTATTATCTAAAATATTAAATGAAAAAAAAATCCATGCTGTTATCATTTAAATTCTATTTTTTAATTATCTTGATGAATATAAATCAAATCTCTATTATTTTTGCTCAAAAACCAAGCCCTGGTGATATCTAATGTGTATATATATTTACTTTGTCATTAATTGTTTTATTTACGAAGTTTCCTCAGGACATACATATACACACAATTTCCCTTTATATATGTATAGATGGAGCAATATGATCTTTATTGTATTAACTTCTTATGTGGATGGGTTAGGTGGTAATGGTACTATTTAATTTTGGTTTGGTTTGTTTTACAGCATATCAACCTCAGTGGGTCATTTAATGCTGATAAAGTTTTGAAATAAATCAATTCTTAATGGATAATATAATTTCTTTTATAAATACATTTTTCTATTCAACCCATAGATAAGACCCTAACAGGTACTACCACTCCGGGTCAGAGTGGACCAGGAAGCAATGGTGATGAAGGGGTGCTCCACATTCCCCAAACCTCCAAAACTGGAACCTCACCATCAGATAGAGTTTAACGTCATTCCCAGGACATGTAGACCCTCAGCCACCGCCTTCTAGCACCCATATGATAAAAGGTGTTGGGGCTTGCTATAAGAGCAATAGGGTTGGAGCAATCATATAGGTGCTAGGGCTTGACGTGACCAACTGATTGATTGGAGGGGGCCTCTTGACCACCCGTCTAGCCTAAGTAAGGTTCTAAGTGGAGTGTTGCAGGTCATGGACTGCTCATCCACCAAGACTCTGTCCTTAAGCATCACGGGTCGCCACCCACGGCCAACAGGTGGCCCCATTTGGGGGAGTCTTACCCCTCTGCAGGATAAGAGGGTTCATAACTTTCCCAAGAGTATTAGTCTGAAAGTGAATGTCATAGTGAAACAAGAGTTTGAATTCACTTACGATATCACAGTTACCTACTACAAATATATTAGATCATTTTGCCCCACCCTGTACTATTCTAAATTAATATATACATGCATAGGTAAAATTGTCTTACATTATTTCTAACTATGCAAGATATCTTATGTCACCAGATTAAATTGGTTTCAAAGAAAATTAACATTAAATTAAAAAAAAAAATTAGTAGGTGTTTCCTTATCCATTACCAATACTGTGTTATATACTCATGTATACCCACATCCTACGTTGTTTATATAATAGAGAAGACCTACCAGGAACAATGACCAATAGGGATGTAGAGAGAGAGAGAGAGAGAGAGTCATGGGAATCTGTGCTGTCAGCATGATGATACTAATTTCTGATGAAGGACACTGTACTGAAAATTATTAAATTCTCTCTTTTTAATTATTATTTGAGGTTAGTATTTCCAATATATTGTTAATGATAATTCAACAGCCCTAAAACCTTCCAGCAATAATTTTTATTTTTCATCAATCTTTATCATTTCTCAATTTTGACAATGGTCAGAAAGATATCTTGCATCGGCCTCTCCACATTATTATTTAGGGCAAATTCCCTTCTCTATCATATCAATCTTCTGAAGTAGGTGAACCTGTCCGAAGATAATTTGGCCAGTGTCCGATCCTTGGTGTCTTGGGCAGCTGAAACCCAATGGCAGTTCATTGTCCAGGCCAAAGATCTATTCAACTAATTCCAAACTCCAGGCCAAAGATCTATTCAACTAATCCAAAAGTAGTTTGGAATTAGTATCAGAACAACATTAGGTTTATTTCAGCATAAAGTTTCCCAATCTGAAATCTTGCCACCCCAAATTAATTAGTGGAGATGCTGGAAATGGTCTCAGGTAAAATTTCCACAATGATAAAAGAAGGAGGTGTTTGTCATGTAATGGCTATCATTGTAGAAAAGGGACATGGTGAATCAGGTTCAAATCTTGGTCAAGGCTGCGTGCATTTCATATAGCACTAATACCCTTGCAGAGATGCTGATAGGTATGCGTCCTCGTCCCTGAAGCAGTAAAATCATATCAGTTTGTCCCAGTGTTTTTCTTTTTTCTTCCTTCAACATTTCAAGCTAACTGTGAATATATTTCAATAGTTTCTTAAAAATAAATTACACAGGATAGGTTATAAGGTGGGAGTTAGATGGCTTTAGTTGTTTCCCCAGATCATAAATAAAAATCCTACAATTTATTTAGGAACTTTAGTTGGGACCCATGAATTTTTCCAGGGACCCATTCAAAGCAAATATATGTGTCCAAGGATGCACTAAATTAAAAAGTTATCAGCATCACTGCTCTCGGGAAAGGTATAAATCCATCAAGGGTATTAGTGCTATGTGAAATAGAAACAGCTTCATTCAGGATTTGATCTTGGATCATCAAGTCCACTTTCTATGATGATAATTGTAATCCCACAAGCTTCTCTGTTCAATCAATATTTACCATTAATTCATTAAAGCTGATAAAATGAAATAGGAATTCTTCCAAGCTGTAGCCATGTGAGTACTACTGTATAGCTACCCAGTTCATTTGGACTTTAACAAAATTCTTGGAGAAGCGGTTAGACGGGAAATACACAATGATTCTACATGCTGCTTTGAATAAATCTTGGAAGCAGTACCCCACCAAATAGCAGTTGCATGGCAATTCAACTCCAATTAAACAAACCATACAAGTAAGACAAAGTAGACATGCTGGGCATTGCTGAAGAAGTAAGGACCAAATCATTAGTAACATTCTCCAGTGGACATCTACACGAGGACACACTAGTGTTGTCCGACTAGCAAAGACTTAATTACAACAGCTATGTGTGGATACTGGATGATGATTTGAGGACTTGCCAGGAATTATGACCAATAGAGATGGATGGTGAGAGAGAGTCAAGGGAATCTTTGCTGTCAGCACAATATGATCATGTAGCGCAGTCACGGTGCCATAAAACACTTACGTAGTATTGGGGTAGGCCAAGCAGCTAATAGGTCACAAGCAACATTCAACATAGGTAATTGGGCACCAAAAAAACGACATACGGAAGAATAGTGGGTTGCAGATAGGCATAAGGTGTTGTTTATTTCTTGCTCGCTCAGTGTGGCCTTTTCAGTAAAAGAGAGAAAGAATAGGTTAATATTTTCCATCATAAATTCCATTTGTCACCACTATCTCGCAAATTATGAGACTAGATTAAAACACTCCCCATAATGGAGCACGAAAGATAGACATGTATTTCCTTGCAAGACACCTAGTGAAAGAGGATGAGTCCCCTTACTTCCGCTTGTGGTCTCGGGCTGGGAGAAAGGACATATTCGTTTCCACTCTTCTGCATTTTTTTTTATCTAGTTCAGGAGTCATTGACTGGTGACAGGCTGACTGTATGTCAGTGCTTTTAGAATCTTAGTCTGCTAAAATCTTTCTTTTCTTTTTTTCTTAATTTTTTTTTCTCTTTCTCTTTTACCAAGAAATTTGATAACCATTTTCTTTTCAATTTAAATTTTATATAGACCATTTAATTATGTTAAAGTAATGATAATGTCTAAAAGACAAAGTTGAAGAACATCTGATTTTTCTATCTTTTTTTTTTTTTTTTTTTTTTTTTTGCAATTCATGTGATCCAACAATGAACAGATTCCAAGGCTGCTGGATTAACCAGGTGCAACTGCACTTAATCTTTGATTGTCAGACAACTGAAAGTACTTAAACCCCTTTTAAGTTTATCAGTAAACCAGGTTTTTCTTTCTTCTTTTTTTAAGAAAAAAGTTTCATCTCTCTCTCTCTCTCTCTCTCTCTCTCTCTCTCTTCAGGGTTGACCCAATGATGACCCTTTTTAAGAAGTTACTTTGTAGATAACTGTAAAACATTTCCTGTTGGGATGATAGCATCACACTTAACAGTCTGTGGTTTTCATCACTCTTACCTTAAGTTCATGTGTACTTCTGGTTTTTGGCAAATAGAAAATGATTCCTTTTATCTAAACAGAATGTTAATACATGTTACCAATTTTGTAGTAGGTATTAGATTATATTACTTGAAGTTTAGGATCAATATTAATTTAAATCTCATTATGTAATAATAAAGGATTCTTAGCTTGCTGCTTTTATTTCATCTATGTATACAAGACACTGGGATTTATATATTTATTTATATATTTATATATACCTCAGATACTAAGAAAACAACCCCCTTGTTTTAGTGAAAAGAGGATACACTCTCTCGCTGTATGGCTGATACCGACTTTAGAAGACCGACGACTTTACTTTTTAAAACATGACTGGAACCAAATAAATTTGAGAAAACTTTTTAGGGGTTTGGGCTTGGCGATTGAAATATCTTAGCTGATACATCTATGATTTTTCTAAAAGAAAAAAAAAAACACACCAGCATGTTTAAATTAGGAATTAATATGGATATAATAGTCGCTGCAGAAACACCAAAAAGGAAAGGTATATAAAAAAATAATTTAAAAAAGTAAGTTATCATAAAAAGTGTATTACGTTTCTTCCTTCAATATGGTGTAAACTAATCATGTGACGTATTTTGATCGGACCATAAAATAAAATATCTTTTAAAAATTCAAAAGGGTCTGACATTTTTTATTAGAATATTAAAAAAAAAATCTAAATCTTTTTAAATGTTTAATGTCTTTTAGTTAAAATAAAAAAAAAGCATTTGTGATTTATATATTCATTTATTTACCATACAACCTGGTCTCACTAGAGAGTAATAAAACATTCTGAAATCAGAATGACTCAAAACATTATCTAATATTAGTAGTAAAATTGGTAGAGTGTCCTATTTTCAGTATCAATCAAACAGTGAGGGAGTCTATCACACTCTTGCTGTCTGATTGATACCAACAATAGGCCACTCCACTGACTTTACTACTACTTATTAAATAATGTTTCAAGTTACTAGCACTAGACCAGGGAGATTGTTGTGCATCTGAGGTGGAGTGCCACACGTACCACCAGCTCCTCACTTTACTGCACAGTTCAGATTACGCAAGGTGTGTTACACAGGTGCTGAGTTGGTGAGAGCCGGTATTGAACCCAGAACCTTGAGGTTCCTTGGTGGATTTCACTACTGAGTGAAACCAAAAATTGGTAAAATAGCAACTATCATGGAAATTGTGTTTAGCTCAGTTGGTAGAACCATAAGGTTCTGGGTTCGATACCGGCCCTCGCCAACTCAGCGTATGAGTAGCACAGGGATCTGTGCAGTAAAGTGAGGAGCTAGCGTCCGACTAGGAACCACAAGGTTGTCTGGCTGATACTGACTTTAGGCCACCCTGATGACTTTACTTTTTTTTATTTATCTAATACTAATAATTTTCAAACATTTGACCCACAGATAGGACCCTAGCTATCACTCTGGGTCAGAGTATACCTGAGAGTAATGGGAATGAAAGGGCTATTTCACACTCCTCAGATCTGGAGCCTCATCATCAGGTGCACTTTAATGTCATACCCAGGACACCACTTTTTTCATGGGGGTTATACCCCTCTGCAGGGGTTGCAGTCAGCATGTTCTAAACCCAACAAACAGGTCGGTTGGTTGCATTTTATGGCATGTCAACCCATTGGATTATTTTATCAGGTGGCCCCATTGGGGGGATTTTACCCCTCTGCAGAGGTGTAGTCAGTGTATTCTTCTGTCCCAGCTGACAGGGCACTAGTTAACAGGGCTAAATATAATTAGATAATTTATATTAAAAGTATACAATTCTGTTTTTCATACTATTAAAGATATCATTAAAAATCAATGTATACATTACTAGATTTTTTATGGTTGTGTGGAACTATAATCTAGAAAAAAACCCAACATTTTATAGCAATACTTTTATTAAAGCAATTTACTTAATTTATCTATTTATTTGTTTCTCTGTAAGTCCATCTATTTATCTATCTAATAGATAAATAGACAAGTAGATAGTGTCTATCTATTTAATTGCCTGTCTCTGTCAACTTGTGTATCTGTCTGTGTGCATATCTATCTATCTACTTACTAGTTTGTCTATCTGTGTGCATGTCTGTCTATCTATCAATCAACTAGTCTATCTATCTATCAATCAACTATATCTATCTATCTATCTATCAATCAACTATATCTATCTATCTATCTATCTATCAATCAACTATATCTATCTATCTATCTATCAATCAACTATATCTATCTATCTATCTATCAATCAACTATATCTATCTATCTATCTATCAACTAGTCTATCTATCTATCTACTTGTCTGTCTGTCTATCTATCTATCTGTCTACTTGTCTGTCTGTCTATCTATCTATCTGTCTACTTGTCTGTCTGTCTATCTATCTATCTACTTGTCTGTCTGTCTGTCTATCTCTGTCTACTTGTCTGTCTGTCTATCTATCTATCTGTCTGTCTGTCTATCTATCTGTCTGTCTGTCTATCTATCTATCTGTCTGTCTGTCTACTTGTCTGTCTGTGTCTATCTTCCAGCGCTTCAGAACTAGAGCCTCACTACCATGTTCCATTTAGTATCATACTCAAGATAACCCTCAGCAGGGGAGGCAGTCAACATATTCTAAGCTCCACAGACAGGGCTTCCAGACTAATTAAAACTTTACCAAATCTAAGAAGTTTTGCCAGAAATGTTATATTCCAATATTTGTACAATAAAAACATTATTGAAAAAATAAGCACATATTAGGTATAAAAAAAGGAAAAAAATCTTACCAGAATTTTTGTAATAATACCAAATAAATAATACCACTCACCTGAAAATAGATAAAAAGAAAACTATTAGTGTCATTTTTAGAATTTATAGGTTTTTATTTGAACATAAAATGTAAAATAATGTGTGTGATGTTAGGAGTGAGTTGACATGGGATGAATGGGGAAAATTCAAAGTTTTTGATAATGAAAAAAACACGGAATTTGTTTGATGTGTCAATGATGACGTACATATCACTGGCCTTGGATTTTGATTGGCCAAGCCAGGGAAACGGTGTGAGGAATTAATGAGACAGTGAGAAAGAGAGGGTCTAGTGGAAGTTTTTGAAGGAGACAGAGGTGGAGAGTCTGGCTGAGGTGTTTCAAGGGGACACACTGTAATGGTGTTGTGTCCATTTGAGACCAAAATCTCTAACTTGGGTTTGAAATAAAATGAAAAGCTCTAAAAAGAAAAAAAAGAAGAATATCTTGGTTTGTTATTAAGAACTTCTAATGATTGCTAAGAAGAAAAGAACCCAGAAAGACCCAAGTAGCTCCGAACCCGAAGAATGGACAATGGATCTCAGCTACCCAGATAGACAACTGTTAATCCCCAATGAGTTTATAGATAAGCAGAGATGCTAATATATATGCGTCCTGCATCCCTGATGCACAAAAATCTAAAAGGACGCAGCAAAATCGTATCCATGCATCCCAGAGATTTTTGTTTTTGTTTTTTCCCTCACCATTTCAAGTTAACAGTAAATACATTTCAATAGTTTCTTAGAAATGAATTGCACAGGACAGGTTACAAGGTAGGAGTTAGACAGCTTTAGTTGGGACCCATAAATTTCCCCGCAGACTCATCCATAGCAAATATGTGCATCCCAAGATGCACTAAATCAAAAAGCTATCAGCATTATTGGATAAGAATATGACGATTACAACCTACTCCTTTAAATCGATCTCACCATATCACAAAAAAACATTAAATTTGTGATTATTAAAGAAAAATGTAATTTTTGATACTTGGATGAGTTAAAAGTTTTGAAATATTTTGGTGATATGAGATACAATTCATCAGCTCTGAACGCTTTTGCTGAGGTTGTGAAGTGACAAACCACACTGCACAATCAGATGTCAATCTTGACTGACATTCTCTCGCTGGAATTTCCTCTATGTCCTCGGAATTTCCTCGGCCTTGGAATCCAAAGTTTTAGACCTACCTGACTTTGCTTAATCATCAATTCTGAAATTTCTTATAACCCCCAAGTGAAATTTCTTATAACCCAAGTAACCCAAGTGAAATTTCTTATAACCCAAGCCAAGTAAAATTTCTAACCCAAGTAAAATTTCTTGAACTATCTGATTACTGTAATGTGATCAGCCACAACTTCATCTTTTGCCCAACAAATGTTTTTGGCATTATGGTCCAGTTTGAACGTGCAAAGTATTAGTTTCGGATTTAGACTATATTGCATGCTCATCTATGCACATTGCAATTACTCACTGAGTGAAGCAATGCGTAACATGTAAGTGCACCGACTACCATAATACTACCAACCACGGTTGGTTGGTTAGATTTTACAGCTATTGAAGTCAGTAAGTCTACTGTTGGTTTGAATAACAGCAGCTAACTAAGTACCACTTAAGCAGTATCCAAGACAGTTGGTATATATAGAAATCAAGAATGACCCATTCATGAACTTGGGTGACCCAGGTCATTCCATTCCCTGAGTTCTGCTTGACTGCTTGATTTGAATGACATTGTGGAGTCTTATATATATCCTATCATTCTGCAGTAGACTTTTTGACTATTCGGGTTTGTATTTAAGTTACAACCATTTGTTGCCTTGTCTTCCCAGTTCGACGGTAATTGGAACTTTAATTATTCTTCAACAGCATGTCAACCCATTGGGTCATTTTATTCTGAAGACGTTTTTGTTTTATTCATTCTTGATGGGTACCTAATTCTTTTTAAACACAATTTTTCTATATAACCCATACATGGGACCCTAACAGGTCATACCACTCCGGGTCAGAGTGGACCTGGGAGTAATGGGGATAAAAGAGTTCTCCACATTCCCCAGACCTCAGGAACTGGAACCTCACCATCAGATAGAGTTTAACATCATTCCCAGGACATGAAGACACTCTTCCATCACCTTCTAGCACATATAGGATTAAAAGGGTTAGGGGTTTGCCATAAGGGCAATAAGGTTGGGACAATCATATAGGTGCTAGGGCTTGACATGATCAGCTGACTGATCAGGGGGGCATCTCCGACTACCCGTATACCCTAAGTAAAAAGCCAAAGTGGAGTCCATGTCATGGACTGCTCAGCCACCAGGATTCCATCCTTAAGTATCACGGGTCACCAGCCATGGCCAACAGGTAGCCATATTAAGAGGGGTCTTACTTCTTAGCAGAGGTGCAGTCGGTGTATTCTAAAATCCCTGCTGACAGGGCAAACAATCACAGTGGATACATTTCACAGCTTGAACTGCTTTGGTCATTGTGATATATGCACCGCAACATAGCACATGCTAAAATATTGGGAAAATTTGACTCACCCTAGTGTCCAAAGGTTTGGGAAGATGGAAAAAATTGACAACTAAATTTCTTCAAATTTATAAACCATAATTATTTGTGTATAAGACACTATATTGGAATATTTTGGTGATGTAAGGTGTGCTAGAATCGACCACTTAAACTTGTGGGCGTGTAGATTAAAGCCAGCCAATCAACATGCTTGAATACATGGTTAGTTAACTATTTAATCACCAATCTTGAAAGCCGTTCATTTACATGTATTCGACACAGACGAATGGATCTACAACCAAGGACTTTGCTCAACCAAAGGATTCTATCCAACAGTAAGGGACACCAAGGAACAACCAAAGATTCTACGCAACACTAAGGAACACCGATGAACAAGCAAAGGATTCTACCTAACATTAAGGAACACCAAGGATCTCCACTGTAAAGTGCTCTCACTTGCAGACTAAAAATGGTCACAAAATCGTAACACACTATTTTTCCCAGATTTTATTATACACAAAAACTGAATATTGAAATTTTTTCCATTATCATATTCAGAAAATAAGTTATATCTATGATCTAATGTGTAACGAACAATTCTGTTTTATAATAATCCAGCAAAAGTCACCCATGAAATAGAAATAATTTTTGTGAAGAAAGTAAGGACCTACATACATGAAATAGTCTTTAAATTAAGTGGCATCAGAAGAATTATTGTTGAACTTTTAAAAGGTAAGCTTAAATATTAATGCAATACTTAAACGCAGCAATTAATTTGGAAGTGTTATTGTTGGTTCGATGGTCCAATCAAGAGCCCTCCACAAGATCTAGCTTGATTGCTGCCTGATAGGGCAGCTTTTAAGCTTATCATAAATAAACCCTCCATTTGTTGAAAATGATTTTTCTAATCATTCAAATTCTTAATATAACAGAGATAATTGTGAAATGCTAATCAGTATATTTCACTCATTCCTGAATAAAAATTTTCGTCATTCTTATTAATGGATGGATCTAACGAAAATAATATCCGCTTTGGTTTTTGAGAAAAACTCTTGTTGATGTTGTTGTTGCAGCGCTGGGTTGTTGAGGTACCTAAGTTAAATCGTGAGACATCAAGGAAATGCTAAATTAGTAATTTGTTTTTGCTTCAGAAAAGAAATTATTATACGTATGATCCTCTATACAAAAAAATAGTGCACACGTCAAGATGCGATAACTATGTCAACAAAGATTAAGAATTTACTGGAATTCACTTTTAAATTCACTTTTAAAGATAAACCCTCCATTTGTTGAAAATGATTTTTCTAATCATTCAAATTTTAATATAACATTGTATATAATTGTGAAATGCTAATCATTATATTTCACTCATTCCTGAATAGAAGCATGGATCATTATGGACAACTTTTACAATGGGAATCCAACAGGTTCAAGAGTCATCTGATTATAAATAAATTCCCAAATATTCACAGAGCTGATTGTTATGAAGATTCATGAGTTTTGCCATTTAAACTATTTCAGCAATATTCAAAATAAACTTGGAAAAACAAAGAAATCTTTTTGTCTTTGAGGCAAAAAATTCATATTTCATCTTCAGGTAAGATGAAAACAAATATGTCAAATATTTAAAAATAAAATAGTTTTCCTTTTGATTTCTTGCTAGAAATAAGGTCAGCAAAACTCAGAAGAGTGTCCCCATGGCATAGTAGCTAACATGCTGGACTCCTCCATCATAGTAAGCAAGTTTGCCCTCGAATCAAATATTTAAAAATAAAATAGTTTTCCTTTTGATTTCTTGCTAGAAATAATGTCAGCAAATCTTAGAGGGTAACAATTTTTGTTTTTGCTTATAAAAGGCAGAACACTAATATGTCAGTCTTTATGGCCAAATAAAAATCAATCCTTGAGAATATCAGGTATCTTGATGAATAAAAATAAACAAAGGGTCTCCTTAATTAGTTTCCTGAAATAAACACAATGGATTTATTTCTGTCTAAACCATATTTTCTGATGTGGTGATAACTCTCCTGGCTCAACTCCAAGTCATATAGTACTGTTTTCTAAATATATACACAAAAAACCCAACAAAAAACAACTTAGTACCACTAAAAGAAAAGAGATAACCAAAAAAAAATCAACAAAAAAAAAAAGAACAGTTAAAACTAGTAGCAGGTGACTCATCATCATCTTCACATTAATCCAATTTATATTAGGAAACCTGTATATTACCTGTGTCAACCATTGTTATCATTCTTCTCTTTCAAGCTATTAATTTGCATACGTTTATAGATAAATCAAATAAATATAGATGATAGTAACATTGAAATACAATTTGTTTGTTAGTCTTTTAAATTTAATGCTGACAAAGTTTTGAAATAAATTCATTCTTAATGGATACTCATTTTTTTTTCCATAAACACATTTTTCTATTCAACCCATAGATAAGAGCCTAACAGGTATTACCACTCCGGGTCAGAGTGGACCAGGGAGCAATGTTGATGACAGAGTGCTCCACATTCCTCAGACCTCCAGAACTGGAACATCATCATCAGATAGAGTTTAACGTCATTCCCAGGACATGAAGACTCTCAGCCACCATCTTCTAGCACATATATGATAAAAAGAGCTTGAGCTTGCCATAAGGGCAATAGGGTTGGGACAATTATATAGGTGCTAGGGCTTGACATGACCAACTGATTGATCAGAGGGGGAAATACAATTAGGTATGCAATCTTTATAAAGAAGTACAGTGGTACCTTAACTTAGGAGTTTAATTCATTCCACTTGTAACTCAATTTCCTCATATATCAAATCAATTTTCCCCATAGAAAAAAAACTGAAATGCTATCAATCCGTTCTAGTCCACACACCCACTAAAAACCGTCACTATTATTATTAAAGTTCTATCACAAGTATGTCACAATAGGTGAATTCAAGGGATTCAACTCTGTAATTAGCAATCAATAGAGCTAGAGATGTCTCCTTTGGACAGCCAATTTTCTTTTTGCTAATTTATACTTAAGTAAACAAGTTTATTTGATGATATTTTGTTTCTAAAAAATTTTCTCATAAAATTCTATACATTAGATGACTTTAAATATATATTAAAATAAAACTATATATAAATCAATAATACCAGACGTATTTATTAAAACGATCCTTTGTTGAGTACTCTTACAGAACATATATATGTAATAGAACGTTCACTTTATTTAATGTAGTAATAATATTCACTATTAATTAAATACTCATTGATAAAGTTATGTGATGTAGCTTCGGTTACAGACCAACAGAGACTGAATCTTCATTTTATATAGGTAAAAAATTACCTGGTAACCAGTGGTCCAATTGGGGTTACAAACAAACACCCAGAAATTTGATGATTCAAATAATAATGTAGGTATTTACCCAACCCGTTTGCCATGGGTAAGGATGTGACACAAGGTCACAAGTATGAAGCATCCAGCAAGGATTTAAATTGCTATTCAGTAGTAATGGATCTGCTAGATGAGTTCGCTAACCATTACACCATGATGGTACGCCCTAATACTTCTAATAGTAATGTATGTTTAATGTGTTCACCTGCTGTTTCTATGATAGTTATTTGTTACATTAAGCTGACTGTGACACTAACATGAGTACATGCTGCACTCATCATAGAAATAAACGTACTAACAATGACGTGCTTGCTAATCCTAAGGTACCAGAATAGAGAAAAAAAATATAGGTATTTTTTTTTGTATTATCATACGTTGAGTTGGCGAGGACCGGTATTGAACTAGGAACCTTGTTATTATTTATAGAATTTGATAATTTGCTTGAAGCATTGTTAAGTATATTATTATTTATTTATTGATTAGACACTGGACATTATTTCTCTGAATGTTTGAGATGAGGCTTGAAGATTAGTATTATCTGCGTTATTCGGATTATTGTCCCTATCTTCATTGTTATTTGTACAACGTTTCGGCCGATATGCCCTCCGGCCTTCTTCAGGTATTTCTTGTCAGACTCAAGAACCTTCTTTTCGAACTCGGGAACTTTCTTGTCGTAATCGGGAGCCATCACAGAACTTTCAACCTAACCCTTTATTTAGTCCATGGGGGTATCCTGTTCTCATTCCGCTAACCATAGCTGGGGTAGGAGTTGTGGTAATTATTTTTCTAACTGCCTCTACTCAGGATTGAACTCGGGATCCAGAGATAACTGTCACTTAGAACTGTCTCAACCTAATTACCTTATCCACTATCCAATTGGACAATTGAGTGTGAATTTTGGGAACTTATAAACCTAATGTCTTGATTTGGCTAGAATATCTACCTATTTACTTATGTATGATTTTTTACCTAGACTCATATTGTGTTTTTTTTTGTTTGTTTTTTTGTATCTAATCTAAAACTGGTAAAGTTCCGAAATTTTCTTCACAAGATGTTGGGCGGATGAACCTCATAGCTCAATGGTCAGGATCAAATAGTTTAGTCAGGAAACTACTATTACTCATCTCTAAGGGTGGCATCTATTGATGAGGTAACAAAAAAAACCACTGAAAGATCAACATGACCAAAGTCCAAACCAATAGGTATATAGGTGTGTGGTGTAATGGTTAAAGTTGTAGGAAATGGACTCATCAACCTGAGTTCAATTCCTGGACGAAGCTATAGTTTACATAGCGCTAATACAGTTAGTAAAAGTATGAATCCAACCACTCTCCCTCCAGATATGGGTAAATAGTAGGACAGACTGAGTTGGAGGTGCATGGTGTAATGGTTAGAGTCCTAGAAAACGGACTCGTCAACCCAAGTTCAAATTCTGGACAAAGCTACAGTTCACAAAATACTAATACTCTAGGGAAAGGTATGAATCCAACTACTCCCCCTCCAGCTATGGGTAAATATTAAGGCAGACTGGGCTCTTTAACCAGTCTAGGAGAAGAAAAACTCTGAATTCAAACCTGTTAAATCCACTTGGGGTGGTCACTACTAGAATAGGCTTAGTCCTAATTAGTGATCTATTTCACTAATAATAATAATATTGATGATCAGAATCATGACACTCTGAGTCATAAGTTCACTAATATTTATAATCATCAATATATGTATATATAGATACATATCAATTGACATATACATTTTTGATATATATATATATATATATATATATATGTGTGTGTATGTATGTATGTATACATATTAATAATTGGTAAAACATTTTTATTCTCTATAGATGGCCAAATGATTTGATACAGAGCTGCCAAATTTGGGTGGTTGGTTGGATTTAACAACATGTCAACCCTTGTTGGGTTATTCAATGCCAAAGACATTTTGTTTTATTCATTCTTGTTGGATATTCATCTGTTTTTTTATCAAACTCAAATTTTTCTAAATGCATTTTTTTTAAAACTCATTTTTTGATCTATTCAACTCATAGATAAGACCCTAACAGATACTACCAGTCCGGGTCGGATTGGACCTGGGATTAAGGCAATGAAGGGGTACTCTACACTCCCCAGAGCTCTAAAACTGAAACTTCATCATTAGATGCAGTTTAATGTCATACCAAGGACATTAAGATCCTCAGTCACCACCTTCTAGAATATATATGATGAAAAGGGTCTGGGGGTTTGCCATAAGAGCAATAGGGTTGGGACAATGACATAGGTGCTAGGGCTTGACATGACCAGCTGACTGGTTTGAGGGGGTTTCTTTGACTGGCCATCTAGCCTAAATAAGGACCAAAGTGAAGAGTTGCATGTCATGGGCAGCTCAGCCACCAGGATTCCATCCTTAAGCATCATGGATCGCCACTCACGGCCAACAGATTTTACTGATATATATATATATGGGTGGAGTTATTTTTTGACTGCTCCATATTTATGTTGGGTTGGAGGAGTCCCTTTGCTGTTGTGGCTAACATGCTGGACAAGTGATGTTTGGATGGTTTATAGCTATTTTTTGGGGAGAGTTAAGCTGCTTTTTAGTCCTGGGTGAGGTTAAAATTTAAGTGCAGGTTAACAAGTGCAAACTTCTTGACCAAGCCCACACCAATCGGATTTTGGCCAGATTCTCAATGTTCAGTTCAAGCCAGACAACAAACTAACTGACTCTTTCAAAAGGAAAAAATTGATATAGGTTTTTTTAGAGACTCTTCCCTTTCTCTTTCTTATATTTGCACAGAGTACAATGAATGAGAGAATAAAAAAAAGTTATTGATTATTATTATATACAATTGTCTTTACGATATAATTAAAATGTTATATTTCTGAATTTTTGAGATGAGGCTTGATTATTTGGATTTTTTGGACTATTGTCCTCATCTTTAGTGTTATCTGTACAATGTTTCGGACGATGTGACCTCCGGCCTTTGAGTCCGACAAGAAATACTTGAAGAAAGCCGGAGGGCACATCAGCTGAAACATTGTACAGATAACAATAAAGATGTGGACAATAGTCCGAATTTGATTATTCCCAAATTCATTTCCAATTCATAAATATTGTCATATAATATCATAATATAATAAAATCATACAAAAGAATTAATCGCTTGAATATCATGTGAAAAAAAAAAAAATTACAAAAGACAATTGCAGTAATTAAAACTTGGGAATCCAAAATTTCAGGATTGCAGGTCTAGATTCAGCCTGGAATGTTTTTTACTTGCTCAAAGAGCTGGCCAGATTATTTAATCCCAAAGCCAGCCTTGTAGAACAACAGTAGTGGTATGATTTATCCCATAGCTGAAGTGAAGCGCCATACCTACTGCCAGCTCCCAGGTGCTTTACAGCACAAATCAGAATACCAAGCTGTGCTACTCATGTACTGAGTTGGCAGGGACTGGTATCAAACCAGAAACCTTGCAATTCCTAGGCAGATACTCTACCAACTGAGCTAACTGGCCCTAAAAGGTGTGATCTAAACAAACACAATATAAAGGAATTTAATACATTTTAAGGGTTTGTACAATTTAGTCTGACATTTTCTTATTTTTGCTGAGTTGGAGCACCATACCTACCATCAGCTCCCAGATGCTTTACCGCACAACTCAGAATACCAAACTGTGCTATTCATGCGCTGAGTTGGCAGCGACTGTTATCAAACCTAGAACCTTGCAATTCCTAGGTGGATACTCTACTGAGCTAACTGGCCCTGAAAGGTGTGGTCTAAACAAACACAATTTAAAGGAATTGAATATCTTTTAAGGGAATGGACAGTTTAGTTTGACATTTTGCCAAAGTAAGGAAATGAAAACCAAGAAGAAAATTATACAAAAGGTTTTTCTTTTGAAAAAATAACTTGGTTAAGTGGATCGAGCTGTTCAACCAGAAAAGCATCTGTGAATGCTCAGTTTCATGGTTAACTCCCTTTCTTTGTCATTCTTCTATTTTTATTTTTTTTACTTATTTATATGGTGTATGAAAATATAAGGAAGTTAGTATTTCTTTTAATAAACAGCTTAAATTTATAGAAGTAACTTTTGTTGTGCTGGTTATAATTCTCCTTATTTAATTTTTATTCTACTTATTAGTAGCAGTAAGTAAAAAGCAAAGTCGCTAGCGTTGCCTATTATCGGTATCAGCCTGACAGTGAGAGAATCTATCCTCTTTTCGCTAACGCTAAACCAGGGAGATTGTTTTTAAATCTAGGTGGAGCACCATACTAATCA
This sequence comes from Doryteuthis pealeii, assembly GCA_023376005.1. Classification (NCBI taxonomy): domain Eukaryota; kingdom Metazoa; phylum Mollusca; class Cephalopoda; order Myopsida; family Loliginidae; genus Doryteuthis; species Doryteuthis pealeii. The sequence goes on along the minus strand of CM042141.1, from coordinate 77,452,412 downwards.
TCAGCTTCTTACTTTACTGCACAGATCCAAACTGTGCGCCCCAACTCCTTTTTATCATATGGGTGCTAGAAGGCGGTAGCTGCGGGTCTACATGTCCTGGAAATGACGTTAAACTCTATCTGATGGTGAGGTTCCAGTTTTGGAGGTTTGGGGAATGTGGAGCACCCCTCCATCACCATTGCTCCCTGGTCCACTCTGGCCGGGGTGGTAGTACCTGTTAGGGTCCCATCTATGGGTTGAATAGAAAAAAATGAGTTTATAAACAAAATTGTATTATGCATTAAGAATGAATTTATTTCACAACTTTGTCGGCATTAAATGACCCACCGAGGTTGATATGCCGTAAAACAAACCAAACCAAACTGTGTACTGAGTTAGCAAGGGCCAGTATTGAACCCGGAATCCTGGGGTTCCTAGGTAGATATCCTACTAACTAAGCTAAACTGGGTAGGATTTTTATGGCATGTCAACCCTTGAGTTATTTTATACCAAAGACATTTTTGTTTAATCATTCTTATTGGGTATTCACATTTTTTTAAACTCATTTTTAAAAAAAACCCACATCTGTGATCTATTTAATTCATGGATGGTACCCTAACAGGTACTACCACTCCGGGTAGTGGACCTAGGAGTAATGGCAATGAAGAGTTACATCACACTCTCCAGAGCTCCAGAATTGAAACCTCACCACTAGATATAGTTTAGTACCATACCCAGAACACTTATTCTATTTACATTTTAGCTCAGTTGGTAGAGAATCCACCTAGGGACCCTAACGTTCTGGGTTTGATATTGGCCCTCACCAACTCAACGCAAGAGTAGCACAGCTTAGATCTGAGGGGTAAAGTGAGGAGTTGATGGTAGGTGTGGTACTCCATGTCAGAGGCAAAAAAATCTCTCTGGTCTAGCACTAGTGGAAAGGGGATAGACTCCCTTGCTGTCTGGCTGATACCGACAATAGGCCACTGACAACTTTACTTACTTTACATCTAAAAGATTTGAAATATTTTGGTAACATGAAGAATTTGGCAGCTTCAGATATTTTTGCCAAGGTTGGGAAGTTCATGAACAACACTGGACTGTGAGATGCTGAAGTCATCTGATACTCTCCAAGTACTACTCACCAGATTTTCCTTATTTGGCTTGAAGTGCATGGTTTTAGGTCTACCTGACCTTGCCTGATCATTGTCGTTCTAGCAACCATGGCAAAATTTATTGAACCATCTGGTTACTGCACTGTGATCACATTGAAGATAGAAAAGAATCTTTTGAAATAATAAATGGAGATTAGTATATCTAACACAGTTTCTCATTTATTTTACACATTTCCCTCATTCTTTTCATTAAAACCAAAAAATCATTTTTCCATAAATATATATTATAGACATATATTAAAATGGTATATACAGGAATAACCTACTCGAGTTGCACAATAAGGATCTTCAGGGTTAAATCCATTGAATTAATTAAGATATTGATTAATTGCAGTTAACTGCACAAGTTTATTTTGTGGTTGTGACCGTTAAAGACAGATTCGCAGTTAATGAACGCTGGGGTGCCGATTTAAAAAACAACAGAGATGGTTTTTTTTTGGGTTTTTTTCCTCAAAGGATCAAATATAAACATTATGAGAAATCCTCTGTACATTTTTGCTTTAACAATTTGTAAGAATTAATATTGTTTAGTGCTAAGAAATATAAGGTTTTGCTAATATATGCTTAAAGTTTTTATTTTTTAATATAATAGAATGTGTATATTATATTATATCATAGACATTATATATATATATATATATATATATATATTATTTATTAAAAATGGATAACATCGTACTTATACAGTGAACACACGTGTGATCGGCTGCAATTAATCGGTACCTCGATTAATTTAGTGGATTTAACCCTGAAGATCCTTGGTGAAACTCGAGTAGGTTTCTTTTGTATCCATTTTTAATAAATTTGCTCTACTTTGTATTGAGCACTTTGTATTTGTTATATCACTGACTTAACCCCTGAATTTTGCAAATGTTTTTGGTTGCTTCCAGTGTTATGGCCCAGTTCAAATTTCTGAAGTATAAGTTCCCAAATTAGGTACCATGATCATCTGTGTGGCTTTCAAATCATACATGGAGGGAAGCAAAACTTATGAGTTTGTTGTTGCTTCTCCAGAATGTTGGCTGGTTGGGTTTTACGGCATGTCAACCCCTTGGGTTATTTTATGCTGAATACTTCTATTGATAAAAAAAAAAGTTTAATGCTGACAAAGTTTTGAAATAATTTTTTTTTAATGGATAATACAATTTTGTTTATAAACTCAAGTTTTCTATTTAACCAATAGATGGGTCTCCAGAATGTCTTGTTCATCTTACTGGGATGGTTTATATGATAAAAGGGTAAGTGGATGTACAGCTACTTTCTTGTAGGGTGCTGCTTCCAAGATTTGTTCAAAAGAGTAAGCAGCATCCTTGTGTAGCTCACATTTAGCTTTTATTCTAAGCAATTTGTTAGGGTCCAAGTGGTGCAGCTGTACAATAGTACTGCTATGGCTAAGGCTTGGAAGAATTTTTGATTTATCTTATCAGTGAGATCAGATTTCTATATGATGGATAATCTGTCTATAGCAGTCCATGCCTTTCATATATGTACCTTGATATCGCACAGCAGTCCATACTTTTCATATGCATACATTGACACTATCTATATATATATATATATATATATATATATATATCACTAAACATTATTGATAACTATAATTAAATTGATAGCAATACTGAAGATAGAATTGAGGAATGAATGCATGTGTGGAACGTTACATCATTTTTATCTCAATTTTTACGCTCAAATCTCACGCAAGGATTGAAAAAAATAATGTAGCGTTCGACCGTTATTACACAACCATTATAATAAAATGTTACAAAAACACACACAACCTATCAAATATTGGACATATTCTGCCAAAATAATGATTCAATGCCTGAAGAAGACAACAGATCAGAAACATGTGTCGCATTCATATGTAAGTTAATAAAATAAAAAAAAAAAATCCTTTTTGCAAACCTTCTTTTTTATAAAATATCTATTTTTCTCCCGTTGGACCCATAACACCACCATATATATATATATATACATATATATGTGTAAATAAATGGAAATTAATCCGACAGAATGAATTTAACATTTTGAAAAAACAATTAGTAATTATTATCTGCTGACAGAAATCTGTTTCGACGCCTTAGTAGAAGGGTCATCATCAACGAGCAAAAAATATATGAAAAAGAGAAGGGATAAAACCGTTTGAAGAAAATAGGGGGTACAAACACACGCTGGAATGCTTGAATTTTTTAAAAATTTGGATCATATTTTGAACATTTTTGATAATCTCTTACACTTTTTTATATATTTACACCAAACTCTTTTTGAGTTTATTTTTGAATTAAAAATGCTTCTGATTTTAAAAATAAAATTTATTTTATTTTTGAAACAGTATGCGCATTTGAAAAAATTCAAGCATTCCAGCGTGTGTTTGTACCCCCTATTTTCTTCAAACGGTTTTATCCCTTCTCTTTTTCATATATTTTTTGCTCGTTGATGATGAACCTTCTACTAAGGCGTCGAAACAGATTTCTGTCAGCAGATAATAATTACTAATTGTTTTTTCAAAATGTTAAATTCATATATATATATATATATATATATATATATATATATATATATATGGATGGATGTTTTGGTGTGTAATAGTTAGCATCACAGAAAATGGACATGATGACCAGAGTTCAAATTGTGGATGAAGCTGTCTGCATTTCAAATAGTGCTAATACCCTTGGGAAAGGTATGAATCTAACTATTCTCCCTGCAGCTATGAGTAAACACTAGGGCAGACTAGGCTTTTTAAGCTCGGTATGGCAACCAAACAAGGAGAAGGAAAAGCTGAATTCAAACCTGTTAAACTCTGCTTAAAAATTGACATAGTGTCCTGCTCATGTGAAGGGGTTGGGTAAATACATACTCTGTGTGTGTGTGTGTCTCCCTCTCTTTCTCTCTCTCTCTCTCTCTCTATATATATATATATATACACTTAATGAGCTTTTACCTACTTACTGCAAGTATTTGATATATAGGTTGATTCTTGTAACATTTGTTCAATTTATCTTCTATTAATAACTACTGTCTTCATGTGAGTATATAATTATTAAAAAAGATGAGAGGCACTGTTCCAAGTGGTTGGTTGGAGAAGCTTAATTCTGTATCAAAAAACCAAATTCAGGGTAACTGATTCTTAAAACAGACTAAATATATGGTCACTCTCTCTCTCTCTTCTATCTGTTTTTTCTTTCTTTCTTTCCTTTCTCTCTTTTCACTCTTTCTTTCTTCTTCTCTCTCTTTTTCTCTTTCTCTCTCTTTCACTCTTTCCTTTCTTTCTCTCTCTTTTTCACTCTTTCTTCTCTCTCTTTTCACTCTTTTCCTTTCTTTCTCTCTTTTTCACTCTTTTCCTTTCTTTCTCTCTCTTTTTTCACTCTTTTTCTTTCTTTCTCTCTCTTTTTCACTTTTTCCTTTCTTTCTCTCTCTTTTCACTCTTTTCCTTTTTCTCTCTCTTTTTTCACTCTTTTCCTTTCTTTCTCTCTCTTTTTCACTATTTCCTTTCTTCTCTCTTTTTCGCTATTCTCTCTTTCTTTCTCTCTTCTTTGCTATTTTCTCTTTCTTTCCTTCTCTCTTTTTTGCTTTTCTCTCCCTTTCTTTACTTCTTTCTCTCTTTTTTTTCTTTTTTTTTTCTTTCTCTCTTTATTTTTTTCTCTCTTTCGTTTTTCTCTATTTTTATTTCTTTAACTCTTTTTCTTTTCTTTTCTTTTCTCTCTCCTTTTCTCTCTCTCTCATTTTCTTTCTTTTTCTTCTTTCTCCTTTTCTTTTTTTTCTTCTCTCTCTTCTTTTATTTTTTCCTTTTCTCTTTGCTTTTCTTTCTTTCTCCTTTTCTCTCATTCTCACACATAAACATGTATAGAAGTCTCCAGAGAAAATGACTAAATACTAATCTGATACCAAAGATTGGGGCTGGAGTCCTTGAAGCCCATAGTCCAATATTCAAAACCCTGAGCCATCACCTGGGACAAATTAATTCTTAAGTAATTTGTTGCTGCCAAAGATTATGTCTGACTCTAATCAGTCTAATGGACACTTTCCATATTATTTCTTTTTAGAAGCTTATAAAAAAGCTCATTAGAGATGCAACATTATTTATCACTAATTAATGTCTACAGTAGTTTGTTCACACTCAACAGTCATCCACTCACAAGGAAATAGTTTATTTTTATTAATGAAAATCAAATAAGAAAAGAATTACATGTTAACTTGCACTTGGTCTGTAGCATAAGTTGCTTAGTATTTATTACATATCCGTTTCCATGTTTGTCATAACAATCATTAAAAAGTATTAAAATACACCAATATCTTGAATAGTTCACTCAATTTCTTTCAGAGTTTTGTCTATATACCGTTCAAAACTGCATTATTCAAGGTCTTAAAATAATGCATTACAATATAGTCTAGAGATATATAAACAGCTAGTAATAATCTATATTATAAATACTAGCAAATATATGCAGCCTCTGGGTGCAAGTATCTAAGTTTTAATGTAATAAAATATATTAAATTAGAAAGTCTAATCAAGCTGAATAAGAATGCAGATAAAAAGATTTGAAACAGGGGGGGGGGGTATAATCGAAAAATAAAACAACTGAAACTTACTCTTCCATCACTCCTGTATTTCATTGCTAATTTTTCTTAATTTAACTATTTAGTTAAAATAGGAATTAAAGAAACTTACTCTTCCATCACTCCTGTACTTCATTGCTAATTTTTCTTAATTTAACTATTTAGTTAAAATAGGAAGTAAAGAATAAAATTATAGTTATTTCTTCTTGTTAATGGATTTCTTTTAATATTTATTCCAGAGATTTTTGCTTATATTCATTAAGATAAAACCAAACAATTAGAAATAATAGAAACAATTAGAATAATTGTAAACCACTATTTTGTTGTATACAGTTGCATTTTATTAGCATGTAGATTTGGTCAACAGTATTAATAATGTAAAAACAATTTTATTAATAATTGAGGTTTAACTGAAAATAAAATCATGAAGAATGTGATGTAAATAATCAAGGGAATTGTGACTTGAGTAGTGATATAGTTTTGGTTACAGACAGACAGACACACAATCTCCATTATCATAAATATTTGATTTATTGTTTGCATGCTACTTTAACAGAACAAAGAGGGCACATTGTAGTGGGATTTTTCTAAGTGCAATACCATTCAAATACATTTAGAAATTAAATCTACATTATAATTTATAATTAATAATGATAAAAATTCTTCAAGACTTTTAAGTACAAACCCAATCTACATACATGTGCTTGTGTGTGTGTCTGTGTTTCACACATATATATATGCACATGTGTGTACATATGGATATATATATTTATATATATACATACACAAACATACAAGATATATAAAAAAAAGTATCGAGATTTTTTGTACTTTTTGATACACCTTGTATTCTAAAAAAATTAACGTTGCATTCATTGTTCATTTCTATCTTGGTAAATACAACTTCAATCTCAATACTTATATATATATATATATATGATATGTACATATATAAATTTTTCGTTGGAGCACTTGTAAGTTACACCATAATGGGACTTATGCTAATCAAATGTATTTTGATTTTGTTCTTATTCTATACAAGAAAAGTAGTTTTTAATATGAAATTAGATTGATTGATTTTAATGGCACGTTAACCCATCTAGAGTTATTTTATGCCTATAGGTTAGGGAAATGTATTTATTTTATTGTTTTATTTTATTTTACATTCATATTTACAATTTTTATGTAGTTGTTCATTAAGAGTTTTTCGACACACAGTAATTATATTGTGCCAAAATATACATAATTAAACTGTTTCAAGAATCCTTTCTATTTAATGATGTAGGGACCTAGAGCTCTCCTGCGCCCACAGGACAAGTTGTTGGTTTATTCATGGTGCAACTACCTGTTATCATAATACAAACTGTAAAGAATATTACTTAGTTATACAAGTAAAAATAATGAGGGGAAAAACACATGTACTTCTTGTGATGGAGAACGAGAAAGGAAAAAGAGCAAGACATTGTCTTGCCTGCCGGGATCGAACCCGCGTCCTCCTGCATTCAAAAACAAATACGATTTAGGCACTGGACGGACAAGGTTCAACTGATGTGCCCGTATGTTTGGGTAATATGCCCATAAATAACCAAAGCGAGTGGAGTGTAGGGTAACAAGCAGAGAAGCATTCGGCTTACATGAGACAGCAGTCAGAAAAGATTATTTTGACGACGACGACGATGGATTTTCAGCTGCTGGTCAAAGACAAAGACTGAGTTGACCAAAAGAAAGTTTGGTCTGTGAGAAGACGGTGAACTCGCTTCTTTTTGGTCCCCCCCCCCTCAGCAGGAACTTGTTGACTCAAATATCTATTTTCCCCCCTTCTATACTTCTAGCCAAGTTTATTACATTTAACACAAATATAACAACACAAGTACCAGGGACAGTACTTACATTTAATTATCTCCCTCGCTGAGGGGGTACCCAGGTGGTATAACAGGCTAGGCTTTCTCGCTGAGGGGGGTTTTCTTCAGTTCCTATCGACTGAATCAAAAGAAACGTTGCTCTATGATATTTACTGTCTCATGGTAAGGGCCTGAAAGGAGACCGTTCCCATGACATACCAAGGGAGGCCAACCCCTAACTTCCTGTCCGATGGGTGCAAGAGAGCTCTAGGTTCCATCAATGATATTCATTTGTTTGCACACTTATATATGATAGCAAGTATTCCTATCTAATGCAAATAATTTGCACACAGTTGAATGGTTTCAAGTACTAATAATTATATGGTTGCACATAAGTATTTCAATTTTATAATAGTCATTTGTTTGTAAACACTTATATGGCTTCAAGTAACAAATAATAATCCTTAGTAAACAATTATAGCTTCAAGTAGTTATTTTTAATACAAATAATTTAAAGTTATATGGCATCAAGTATTCCTATTTATATCAGGCCCTGTAATAATAATTCAAAATAATCAACAAGACTTTTACACCACTCCACGCGTATCCGCTCTATATTAGCTTCAATTAAAATAAATTAAATAAAATTTGAATAAATAAATTTAAACATATCTTAACAAGACCACATTTATTCACCTTCATTGTCCCTTAAAATTTTTTATTATTATTATTATTTTTTATTAATCTACCTTAAACCTCAATTATTATAACTTAATACGTCAACGCGTATTACTATACCCTCTAACCAAAACAAAACCAAATAAATAAATTTTAACAGTTTTGTTTATAAAACCGCTCTTACACTTCATAACCCATACAATTATTAGACAACCATATTCTAGTAAAAAAAAAAAGTGGACCTGGGAGTAATGGCAATGAAAGAGTACTCCAAACTCTCCAGGTCTCCAGAACTGGAACCTCATCATCAGATAAAATTTAACATCATACCAAGAACACCCCATTTTGAAGGGATCTAACCCCCCTGCAGGGGATATATTTAGCATATTTTTGCACTAACAGTGTGCTATGAAATTAAGTTCCTGAATTAGACTATGCTGCATACTTATCTGTATGGCTTTCAAATCATACACAAATTGAAGCAATGCACAATATCGCAGCACAGCAACTACCATGATACTACTGACCACGCGGGTACCTTCTATGACTTAAACTGCTACAGTCACATGATATACACCCTGTAAACAAGCAAGTACCAAAATCTTGTAAAAAACTTTTGACACAAATATTTCAAGTCTGTTTTCAGGATGCTACCATTATCTCTATTAGTAACTAGATGATCTGGGTTTCCATTTGTAACAGCAAAATTCTATTTTCAAGAAATGCAAATCAAACAAATATATATATATATATAATATATATATATATCAGTGGTGTTGGACTATCACTACTTTTATTTATATACTTTCCCAAATACCAGCAGCGGGCACTTCTGATAAAATGGGTCAATCAAAAACGAGCTCAGAAAAGCATTTGAGTATTTAAGATCTTTTGCAACTGTCCTAGAATCAGTTGTTAATGGGATTTTCTGATTGAAGGAACACTACAACTGGATTCTCTGCTACAAGGAGTACACTCTTGTACTACCACAGATTTCAAGGAGTACACTCTTGTTCTACCAAGAATATTAAGGAATACAACAGACTTTCTACTACTAAGACTACACCCTTCTGTATCATTGGATTTAACAACAGGAGACCTAAACACCTAAAATGACAATCAGAATCGTAACAAGTGGTACCTTGACTTACAAGTTTAATTCATTCCACTCGTAACTCAATTTCCTTGACTATCAAATGAATTTTCCCCATTGAAATAAACTGAAATGCCATTAATCCATTCCCCCCCCCCAAAAAAAAAAACATCTTAATTTCTTTGTTTTTTAAATAAGAAAAATAGCACTGTATTGTAGGAAAATATAATAAAATAGAATGTAATGAACTATGCACTGTTAATGTTTATTTATTTACAGATATTTTTCTTTAGCATGATAAATTTGGAAACTTAAATTTATTAGTGAACTTATTAACATAAGCATATCTGAAGCTTGCTCAAAAAAGTTGATAGAACTTGTACTTATCAAATGCTTATTTTAGCCAGTATTCTTATAAAGCAGATATAAACTTACAAGTTTAATTCATTCCACTTACAACTCAATTTCCTCAATTATGAAATCAATTTTCCCCATTGAAATAAACTGAAATGCCATTAATCCATTCGAGACAACCTAACTATTTTTTTTATATAATAAAAATTGTACTGTATTGTATAAAAGCATAATAAAATAGAATGTAATGAATTGTGTGCTGTAACATGTTTTAATGTTTATCTTTTCTTATAAATGATATTTTTCTTTGGCTTAATAAGTTTGGAAACAAAAAATTTCAATACACATGATATTTATTTATTTAAAATTTATTAGTCAACTTATTAACAATCTGAAGCTTGCTCAAAAAAGGTGACAGAACTTATACATATCAAATGCTTATTTTAGCCAGTGTTCTTCTAAAGCCGATATATGGAAGGGTGTAGTGTAATGATTATCATCATAGGAAATGGACTCATTGACCAGAGTTCAAATCGTGGATGAGACTCATTTCATTTCACATAGTGCTAATATCCCCTTAGGAACGGTATGCATCCAACTACTCTCTATCCATCTATGGGTAAATAGTAGGTCAGACTGGGCTCTTTAACCTAGGCTGGGTAACCAGTCTAAGAGAAGGAAAACTCTGAATTCAAACCTGTTAAACATCACTTAAATTGACCTTGTATCACATCCTACTCATGTGGAGGGGTTAGTAAATATAAATATATATAGAGCAGATATAAATTTCATGTTACTTGTATAGGAAGAATAATTTTAAAAATAAAATGTGACCTCTTAAAATGACTCCAGGCAATGACCTAATAAAAGTGTTAATTTCCTTATTTGGCTTCCAGACTGAATATGGTTTGAGGCTAACGAGATCAGGAATATTAATTAGAGGGAACATTAGAGATATTTCAAACATATGATAACAATATTCATACTCTTGTTCCTTAACTGTATGACCGTTATCATCTTGCGACACTCTCTGATTAAAAATGAGTCCGTCCAAGAGGAAATGCAAAAATCTAAATACTGATTATCTGGAATTGCTTATCCACCGAATTCTATTTTCTTATGAGTGCCGTCACCTCAGCTAAATAATGTACAATTCCTTTTTTATTATAAAGAATGAAAGGGGAGAAAATTACATGCTACACAGAAAAATATAATATGGAAGAGAATAGGGGAAAGATAGAGAGCCTAAAGGAATGAAAATTAGTGTGTAGTGTTATGTGAGAGGAAATATCTTCCTTAAAAAGAAAGCCTGTTGATGAACATCAGTTTGTCTCATTTCATAAAAAACATTCTCTATTTTTTTGGGATAAGAAAGTATTCTGAGAGGCATTTAATTCTTTAATAGCAAAGTAATTTCATTTTATAAATAAAATGTTGTAATTATTAATTAGAATCTATTAATAATGATATAATTATGAAACATCACAAAGAGAAATTTATATATATATATATATAATGTGTGTGTGCAGAAGTGGGCAATCTAGCGGTTATTTTTCTCTGTATGGTTAGAGGTATTGACGCACACTACGCATGATTTAAAAAAGCTTGGACCCTTCTTCATTCATATATGTGATGACAGATAGAATGGATGACTGGAACCCACCTGAATAGAATAACTTGTATCATGATGATTTGTGCCGGCCATCAAAATAAGGAGATTATGGTTGCTGCCCAATGCTCCCTGAACACTGTAAAAACAATCAGGCATGAATTGGAGAATTGCAATGGAGACTACGAGGTTGTGGCTAGAAGAAAGCAACTTAACAGATGATCTGATTGCGTTTGTACAGCAGAATTCCTTGAAAATCTGCAGAAAAATGTGTTGGAGGACCCTCAGATGTCTACATGGAGTTGCTAAAAATATTGGAGTTAAGCCCTGGATGACAAGGGTAGCCAATGGTAGGCCATATGTATGGTAGCAAGATTTAGCCCCCTGCCACACCTCTGGGAAAAGTAAAAATTGTCCCAATGTTTGGCCTCCAAACTCCCCAGATCTTAACCCCATGGATTATTATGTATGTGGCACTATTGAGAAAGATATCAATTGCCATGCCAGTACTACAAAAGCCCAGTTAATCGACAGAATTAAAGTAGTTTTTGAGATCCTTCCCAGGCAGATTGTAACATCAGCTTGCTCCAGGTTCCAGAGCAGGATTGAGGCTGTGATTGACGCTAATGGCGGTTATTCTGAGTGGAACTTGTTGATAGTAGTATAATTTCCATGTCTGTTGAATTTCTTTACAATCCATACAATTTTGTAGTTACCAAGCACTTTTTCTTTTTCCTTATGAAACTTTCAAATTTATCCCGAACACCCTGTGTGTATATATATATATATATATATTATATATATATTCACACACAAATATATACATATATACACACACACATATGTATTTTATAAAACATTGTCAAGAGAATTATTATATTATATATATATATATTATATATATATATATATATATATAAATATATATATATATACATATAAATATGTACACATATATATATATGTACATGCACACATATATATTTATATTTATCTTCATGCTAATACCCTTGAGAAAAACATAAATCCATCTCTTCTCCCCCCCCAATCCACAGCTATGGGTAAATTGTAGCGCTAAATTGGTCCTTTAACTTTGGTAAGATAACTCTTCTGGGAGAAGGAGAACTCTAAATTTAAACCACCTGTATTCCACTTAAAAGATTACCTTTTATTACATCCTGCCCATGGTGGAAGGGTTGGGTAAATACACACACACTCATCTGTTTTTCTCTTTCTATATATATATATATATATATATATATATATATCTATATATCTACATAATAGAACACAGAAACTAGGGAATGTATGTAAATACATACAAAATACACCCAACACAACCATAAACAGAGATACACATACATAGGAACGCACACACACAAAAAAAAAAAAAAATTTTTTCTCAATTTTTGCGCGCAAGTCGCACGCAAACCGCATGCAAATTGCACGCAAGGAGTGAAAAAAAATAATGTAGCGTTCAACCGTTATTACACAACCATTATAATAAAAAAGTTACAAAAACACACACAACCTATCAAATATTGGACATATAATAATTCAATGCCTGAAGAAGACAACAGATCAGAAACACGTGTTGCATTCATATGTAAGTTAATAAAAATTAAAAAAAAAAAAAATCCTTTTTGCAAACCTTTTTTATAAAAAAAAAAAAAAAAATATATATATATATATATATACACACACACACATACACATATATTTTTTTATATATATATATATCATATTATATTTATATATTACTTTTAAACTCTACAGGTGTGGAAAAAACCCTGATAACTAAATAAATTTTTTTTTCAAACTGGCATCTGGGGAAAAAGTTAAAAAAGAAAAGACCAGCACATCCATTCTTTCTAAAAATAATCATCAGTATCATATGTAGTGGTCAAAAGAAAAAAAACACCAGACGAGTTTTCTAAGTTATATATGTAAAAAGTGCTCAATGCACTAAGTAGAGCATAATTATAAGGACCTATCTACCTAGGTTTCACCCAAAGGGTTCTTCATATCCTGAAGAACCATTCAGGTCAAACCTAGGTAGATAGTGTCTGACTCATGTAGGTCATATATATATATATATATATATATATATATATTAAAGAAATGGATACAATAGAAACCTACTCGAGTTTCACCATAACACTCGAGGTACCAATTAATTCAGTGGATTTAACACTGAATATACTTATGGTGAAACTCGATTAGGTTTCTATTGTATCCATTTCTTTAATAAATTTGCTCTACTTTGTATTGAGCACTTTGTATTTGTTATATCGCTGACTTAACCCCTGAATTTTGCACTTCCAACGATCGTGCCCATATTCACCGGTAAGCCAACTTTTATCTTTATAAATATATATATATATATATATATATATATATATATATATAAACAATAACTGAAATTGCAACACCCTGAAGGATTATATTGATTTTGACCTGGGTATATTATGGGCATGCTCGTATGTTGTAGGTCTCTTGATAACATTTTCAAAGCCTTCAGACAGCTTTAAACAGTGTGTGTATATATGCATATGTTTGTGTGTAAATATATATATATATATATATGAATCTGGTTGAGATTTAAAAAGTCTTCGACACGAATGAAACGTGCGTGGAATCATCATTCCCGTGTTATTACGTAACATCTGCAATCGCGTAATCAACTCAACGGCCGAAAACAAACGCAATTTCTTTTTTTTTTTAATACCCTGTCTGGTGGCGAAAGCTGCTGGGTAGCGCTAGGAAGTGGCAGTCCTGCACTTAGGTACTGAAACTGTGTTATCACTCCTAGTTGGCAGCTGATGAGGGCAGGGTATCGCACGTGCTATCACACGTAGTATGACGAAAATATATATAATACCAGTATAACATTTGTGGATGCATGCAAAAGTCCACACGTGAGGTAATGCCCAAGGAGGATACAGTGTATCAGTATGAGATCTGAGAATTGTTGATAGGTGAAAAAGCAAACACACTATTGAATGAAGTCACTAGCTGAGATAGTGCTTGCTGTATATGAAAAAATAATTTGTCAATTGAAGACGTTTTTATGGATAATTTTTATTGTCTTGGTTTTCAGACGTTAAAATTCAACCATATTTTTAAAAAGGTTCAAATATTTACATTTACTTGTTGAAAAAAAAAATTGGAGGTGATAAATGAACTTTTTGGGAAAAAGCGCTGTTTTTTGTTTCTTTTTTTTAATATTTTCAAAAATATGGCGTACTTTTAACAACTTCAAAAAAATAAAAAAAATTTAAAAAATTTATTTGTCGATAACAACAACTTCAATTGACAAATTATTTTTTCATATACAGCAGGCACCGCTTCAGCTAGGGATTTCATTCATAGGTGGGTTTGTTTTTTGATCTATCACTGCAGGAGACTGGGATGGAACTTTGCGAATATTTCCAGGAGTGGGTGGGGGTAAAAAAGAACAATTTCCTCGTATATTCCTTTAAAATAAACTGAACCCTCATTTTATTTCCATGTTTTTGCAATAAGGAACCTGTGTACATATGAATGTATATGGGATTATTTACAGGAAACTAGCTTTATCATTAGCTATATGTTTTATACTGGATCATATAATATTCATTTTTCTATACATTCAACAACAGTTTGCACCAAGCATAGAGTAACTTGCAACAGAGTCCTAAAACATCGAAGTTGACAGTTCATGTAATGGTTCTGTAATCACTTCAATGTTTTAAAACAGCTGTGTATAAATAGTCCTGGACCAGTGCATTTACTCTCCATGAAAAGGTAAGCTAAGGTAGTCTACAACACTATATTAGTATATTAATCATAAGTAAATTGGAATAGGGGCCCGGTTAGCTCAGTTGGTAGAGCGTTCGGCTAGAAACCACAAGGTTCGTAGTTCGATACCGGCTCTCGCCAACTCAGTGTATGAGTAGCACAGAGATCTGTGTGGTAAAGTAAGGAGCTGATGGTAGGTGTGGCACTCCACCTCAGACGCCAAAACAATCTCCTTGGTCTAGCGCTATTGAAAAGGAGATAGACTCCCTCGCTGACTGGCTGATACCGACTTTAGGCCACCCCGACAACTTTACTTTTTATTATTATTAATAGCTATATTAGTGTAATAAGTAATTGAGAGTTACCTCCCCTATTTTATGATTACCACCCCTTTTGAGAAATCTCTAGTGAATACTAGACTATATAAACTATATAAACTCTTAGTAAGTGTACCAATTATTCCAAGTAGAATAAAGCTTTCCAAAGTCTATCGGTGTTATCGTTTGTCATTACAATCAGTAAGTAAATTGGAATATATATTCATAGTTTAATTCTATCAATTCATGTTCGTAAATCTTTGCTGATTAATGGTTTCATATGCAATCAGCTGATACTGAGGAGATAACATACTTTTCTTTTGCTTTGATTCTTAATTAAGCCTCAAAAGATAACTTGGATGGTTTATGAAAGGGAAGATTTTAACACATGGATTAAATTTCAAAGATAACTAGAACATGACACAAAAGATTTTTTTTTCCTCTGAGAAAAACCAAAGCATTTTCGGTTGCAAGGGATTCTTGAATTTCTTGAAAAGCTTTACAGCGTGGTCTTTCCAGAAGAATGCACCATACTTGTGACCTTGTGTCACATCCAACACGTTGTGAACGGGTTGGATAAATATCTAATTCATTTCATATGTCCATCTAATTATAGAATTCTTTACAAAGGAATTATTGTAATATTAGCAGGACCAATGGATATACCACAGTCTGATAATCTAATTATTACAACGTTTTATATGCATACTTAAGAGCTATTTCAAATTAGTTCAATGTGTAAAACGTAAAAAAATCTTGATTTAACTCTCTTTTACTTTTGTTCCTTTCTTTCCTTCTTTTCATCTCTGCATCATGTTCGATTGAAACTAATCAGTGTTATAGCTTCCATGCACTCACCACCTCTCTCTCGCTATCTATCATAGTCTTGCTCTCTTTCTTTCTTTCTTCTTATATGTTACTGTTGAGCATGACCTTGACTGACAAAATTTGCTTTAAAAAAACAAAAAAAAACAAAACTGAAAAATTATACAAAAATAAATCAAGACTATAATAATCAGGAAGGGGTTAATTCTGTTGGCGTTTTTTGATTATAAGGTGTGTGCCAGATGTTCAGTTCTATTTATAGACTCGGCGATAATCATGTGACCAACTTCTTGTCCAATCACTGGCAGCGCTCTGCTGCTGATATTGTTATTTATACTGGCTGTTCTGGTCATACCTAATCATAACTACTTGGATCTTCGTGGACGACAGAACATAGGATTATAACTCAGGACTTATTCACTTACCAAAGGATTCTATAACTCAGGACTTACTTATTTACTTTAAGTTCTTTACAACTGGCCAAGGATGGCGGCCAGATACTTAAATTCCCATTCTTATAATGGATTTGGTTACCTAAAAGAGAGTAACGTAACATGGAATATTCGGTAGAAAAATAGACAGGTCAATTAATACTAATATTTAATCCAACAGACCTCAAGACAACATCCATTGACATGATTCAGTAGGAATAAATCATTAATTTTATGTGGCCTGCTTCTGTAAGTTTCCTTCACTTGCAGAATATCCGGTCACATCTGTGACAGGAGCTTAAATCCTAAACTTGTCTTGACTAGCCTTGAAGGACAACCTGAGCACTAGTATGAAAATGGACTCCATAATAAATGCATATTGATTGATATTGCAAAAGAAAAAGAAGAAAACTCAACCATTAAAGAAATTGTTATTAGTATTTCCTTGGCAGTAATAAGCAATTTTCCTTGTAATCTATTCAGAAGAAATAATCACTTCTTTAAATCATTCCCCTCAAATAAACAACCTAAAAGAACGCTGATGGAAATTTTGACAAAAAAGAAAGTTTTGACGGTGAAAAGCAAAACATGTCCTATTAAATCTAGGTCTTACCTGGGGTGCTTATTGGTGTCTTGGTCCGGTATTTCTTTGGTGGTAATAAGCAATAAGATCAAACTTTTCCTTATAATCTATTCAGAAGAAATAATCACTTTTTAAAATCATTCCCCTTAAATAAACCACCTAAAAGAACACTGATGGAAATTTTCTCTACTGAAAAAAAATATGATCCTGGAGAATATGACAGATGATATGTCTTTGTTCTATAAACTATATTACATGTCCCACATGGATAATTTACTTGTTATTGTATTCATGGATATCAAAGAAGATATCTACACATACTGCAGTTAACTAATCTATGAAAATACATAAGTAAACATGAATCTAAGCTTTGTAAATCAATATTTTCTTGGGAATAAAGATTATCAGATTATATTTGTCTATAGAATTTATGAGTCACTGGTAAATATCTATATGGTTTTACTCTAACGTCCATATTCTCTTTGTTCATGTTTAGCCACTCAGAATAAACATTATTTGATGTGATAAGAGAGCCGCAGGTCCCAAGATATATATATATATCAGTTTTTGGTTATCTTCCATGGAAAGACATTTATGCAGAACTTATTCTCAAAGACCAATAATCAGATATTTCTCTCGTTTCTTGTGTCATGGAACATAACTCACCTGACAAAGATTAGGCTTATTTGATTAAGGTGATTAAGTAACCTGGATGAACACTAGATTTTGAAGATTATCTAGCAAAAGGTCTGGACTTGAGCCAAAGAAACATGGATCAAATCTTTAAAATCTCAATGGTGAGAAATTTATACTTGTAATTTTCATGTTAGTCTCATTGAAAGTATCTCAACCATTTTCACTACAGAAGAGCATAAGCATAAGCATCTACCTTAGAAATAAGAAAAATTTTGATTTTTCAGGCTGTTGTCCTCATCTTTAATTTTGATTCAGTATTTTGGGGGTGAATTAACTGATAAATTACTTAACAAAAATTTGATCATTTTTAAAGAGAATTACTTTTAGGAATTGTTAGATTTTTTTTTTTATTCACACACAAAAAAATTAAATTATCTGTATTCTTTTCATAAATTATGGGGAAGAGGTTCTTCTAGAATATTCTTATTTCATCAAAGCATGGTTGTGTGTCATTTTAAGAGAAAGGCATGTGTTTATGGGAATTACTTTTAGGAATATTTTTATTCACACACAAAAAAATTAAATTATCTGTATTCTTTTCATAAATCATGGGAAGAGGTTCTTCTAGAATATTCTTATTTCATCAAAGCATGGTTGTGTGTCATTTTAAAGAGAAAGGCCATCCATGTGTTTATGAGAATTACTTTTAGGAATATTTTTATTCATAAAAAAAAAGTATTTCTGCACAAAACATAAACTTTCTCTTAAAAATGACACACTACCATGCTTTGATGAAATAAGAATATTCTAGAGAAACCACTTCCCCATGATTTATGAAAAGAATACAGATAATTTAATTTTTTTTCTTTTGTTTGATTCAGCTTTAATTTTACAAGTATTATTTTTATTTTCAATTTTTAGGATGATCCCCAAGCTCATGAAAAGTTTCTGAAAATTACTCGGGCTTATGAAGTCCTTAAAGATGAGCAACTTCGAAAAAAATATGATCTTCATGGTGAAGAGGGTCTCAAAGAGGATTTCCATGGGGGTCAACACTATGAGAGTTGGTCCTTCTATCAAGATGAATTTGGTAAGTTGAATTTCTTTAATATCTGAAATCACATATGTGAAATCACAACATTTCAGTCACTGTATCGTATGGCTTTCCTCAGCTGTATCCTGCATATATCCGGGCTTAGCAATGACCAAAACTGGGAAATCATTTTGTATAGTTTGGCTGTTTATTTTTTTATAATTTTTTTTTTAAATGATTGTGATGCTCCTCATGACCCATGTGAAATGATAGGTGTGCAAAATCAATGATGTCATTATTTGAATAAGATCTTCAAAAGTTCTTTGACATTTTGTTGGATCAATAGCCAAACTATTCAAAATGATTTCCTTGGTTGGGTCATTGTTATGCTCGGATACACAGGAAACCTGAAGAAGTCCTGAGGATACAATGGCCAATGAAATGGAGTTACGAGTGGAACGAATTAAACTTGTAAGTCAAGGTACCACTTGTTACAATTCTGGTCATTATTTTGGGTGTTTAGGTCTCCTGTTGTTAAATCCAATGGTACAGAAAGGTATATTCTTAGTAGTAGAAAGTCTGTTATATTCCTTAATATCCTTGGTAGAACAAGAGTGTACTCCTTGAAATCCGTGGTAGAACAAGAGTGTACTCCTTGTAACAGAGAATCCAATTGTAGTGTTCCTTCAATCAGAAAATCCCATTAACAACTGATTCTAGGACAGTTGCAAAAGATCTTAAATACTCAAATGCTTTTCTGAGCTCGTTTTTGATTGACCCATTTTATCCGAAGTGTCTGCTGCTGGTATTTGGAAAGTATATGAATAAAATTACTGATAGACCAACACCACTTATTATATATATATATATATATATATATATATATGTGAATAAAAAGGCCTTAAATACCATGGGTATCGTGGTTATGGACCATTTCCACTGATATCATTTAGTGGTCTGAAGAAGCTTGTGGGCATACTCACGAGTGGAAATGGTCCATAACCACGATACCCATGGTATTTAAGGCCTTTTATTCCCAAATAACTTTGCTCTGTTTACAATAATTAAACATTGAGCTCTCAAATGGAACCTGAACTCTACAACAAACTACGGGTAGAGAATTAGGACCAGCCTAGAATCACCTCGTACCAAGAAACTTGGTACCGCACCAAAGTATATATATATATATATATATATATGTGTGTGTGTGTGTGTGTGTGTATGTATATCTGTGTATATTCTATATCAATTAAGATTCTGATATCACTGATAAGATAAAGCAGAAATTCTTCTAAGCCATAGCCGTATCAGTGCTACTGTATAGTTGCACCACTTGAGATTTAATGAGGCACTTAGAGAAAAAGTTAGATGAGAGCTATACAAGAATGCTGTGTGTGTGTGCTGTCTTGAACAAATCTTGTAAGCAGTACTCCACAAGAAAGCAGTTGCAGGGCCACTTACCCCCATCACACAAACCATCCGAGTAAGATGAACTAGATATGCTGGCTCTGCTGAAGAAGTAAGGACAAACTCATAAGTGATGTTCTCCTGTGGACACCTACATATGGATACACCAGTGTAAGATGACCAGCAAAAACCTACATCAATAAGCTCTGTGCAGATTCTGGATACTGTGCAGGGGACTTCCCGGGACGATAACTAATAGGGATGGTTGGAGAGAGAGAGAGTGGATATCTGTGCCACCAGCATGACCTGAGAATGATGAAGATCCCTTAAAGGCTTGCTTAGGTTGAATTCAGGAAGGAAGTGCAGTGTGGTGTACTGGTTAGAGTCGCAGGAAATGGACTTGTTGACCCGAGTTTAATTCCTTGACGAAGCCACAGTTCACATAGCGCTAATACCCTTGGGAAAGGTATGAATCCAACTATTGTCCCTCCGGCTATGGGGAAATAATAGGGCAGACTGGGCTCTTTAACCTTGATTAGGAAACCAGAAGGAAAACTCTGAATTCAAATCTGGTCACTACTAGAATTGTAGTTGGGACACTTGGAACAGTTCCTAATGTAGTGTAAAAGAGGCTGGGGAATTATAGATCAGTGGAAGAATTGAGATAATCCAGGTAACAGTGTTGTTAATATCAGCTAGTTATTTATATCAGCAATACATAACTTGTGCTCGTTCAATTAAATAATTGATTTGGCCTCTAATCAATCAAACATCTTGTTTTTGAGGTCTCAAAATTTTATTAGGTTCGGTTCATCAGAAAATAATGATTATTTCAATTTAAATAAAAAAAAAAAAGGTTTATAAAAGAAATTACTGGCATCTTATGAGTTGCAACAGTACACAGATACTTTTGGTTTGCAGATGAGAAAGGCAAGAGAAATAGATGATGTGTTTTGTCAGTAAGTAGAGCATTAACAAAAGAGGAATGGTATGGAATGTTGATGGTTTCTTGTTGAATTTCAGTGACACACATGTTCAACTCTCTCTCTCTCTTTCTCAGTATAATGAACTTTGCACATTATACAGGTGGTTAAAACTTGTTTCTGGCAAAGTTGATACCTAAAACTTTCAATGAAATGTGTTGTTATCATCATCTTCAGGTTGTGCAAGCAGCATGGATATCCATGACTCACTCTTTCTCTCTAACCGTCCCTATATAAATGTCACCGATGAGCTAAAGAGCTTACTGAATATCTGATAATGGCCATCAAATACGATTTCTTCCACGAACCATGGGTTGGGCTGACTTCTACAGTTCTCTAAAGTCTGGTTGAAGGCCCACGTTGTGTCTGATCTCAAACGACCAGATATCTGCTGCAGGAGTTGATACACCATGGCTAATGGTGGTTTGACAGTTATATAATGAGACAACGTGTCTTTCCAACTTCAAAATTATAAACATTATATAACTGGAAAGAAAAAAAAATACAGAGATTAATCTTACTTAAAACTGTGGGAGTGATGGACATCTAATTAGTGGTTTTCAGTGGGAACTCAATGATGGATCTGCAGAAGGGTAAGGGCCTCCCAATGCAGCCACCTGTTGGTCATGGATGACGACCCGTGATGCTTAAGGATGGAATCCTTGGGGCTGATTAGTCCATGACATGCAACACTCCACTTTGGCCCTTACTTAGGCTAGACAGATGATCAGAGAGGCCCCTCTCAGCGATCAGCTGGTCACATTAAACCCTAGCATCTATATGATTGTCCCAACCCTGTTACCCTTATGACAAACCCCCAACCCCTTTTATCGTATATGCTCTAGAAGGTGGTGGCTGAGAGTCTTAGTGTCATGGTTTTGATTTTAAACTGTATCTAATGATGAAGTTTCAACTGGAGCTCTAGTGGGTGGCTGAGAGTACCTATTCATCACCATTACTCCCAGGTCCACTCTGATCTGGAGTGGTAGTACCTATTAGGGTCCTATCTATGAGTTAGATAGGTGAAAAATGAGTTTTTAAAAAAAAGGTGTTTAAAAAAATTAGAGTTTAAAAAAAATTAAATAACCAACAGGAATGAATAAGACAATATGATCCCATCTATGGGTTAAACTGAAAAAATGAGTTTAAAAAATAATTTTGAATACCATCATGAATGAATAAAATTAAATGTCTTCAGCATAAAATAACCCAACAAGGATTGAAATGCTGTAAAATCAAACCAATCAACCAACTACACATTATAAATCCACCTATCAATGGTGGCCATGCTCTTTTTCAGCTAAAAATTAGTATGCCAAGCAGATGTGTCTCATGGGAGATAAGTCATCTTGTTCACCACAGGGATAGAATGATACTCCAAACATGGTCTAAAACACTGTGTTGTCTCTCTTGTCCAGAACTCACTTCCTGGGGAGTCAAATTTATCAATCAATCATTATCTAAAAATGTTGAAATTCAACCAAAGTTGTTTTTAAAAAAAAATTAATTTGATAACTTTTAAATTGTTCTTAAACAATAGCAATATACTTATATATATTCAAATGCATATTGTACGGATTTCGTGTCATTGCGATCGTTGATCGTTACAACTTATTGATAGATCAACATTAAAGTAATGCTGTTGTTAGATTTACGTCGAATGGATAGATCGCACCCCGGATTTTGACAGAATTTTTGGATAAAAAAAAGTATGACCTAACCGCAAATATAAACGGTATATCGAATTTTATTATCGTAGTTAACGAACTAGATTAG
Source organism: Doryteuthis pealeii (assembly GCA_023376005.1). Classification (NCBI taxonomy): domain Eukaryota; kingdom Metazoa; phylum Mollusca; class Cephalopoda; order Myopsida; family Loliginidae; genus Doryteuthis; species Doryteuthis pealeii. The sequence continues at coordinate 77,429,355 of CM042141.1, read as the reverse complement.
CAGACTATTGATAATGAATTCGATTCTAACTGGGCGCCGCATACCTCTGGCTTTGTACCACATCTAAACTAAGCTTCATAAATAACTATTCTGTGTGGAGATGTGTGGTGTAATGGTTATTGTCGTAGGAAATAGACACGGGGAAACAAGTTCAAATCCTGGACTAGGTTGTTCACATTTCACATAGCGCTAATGCCGTTGGGAAAGGGATGCATCCAACTATCCTCACTCTAGAGTAAATAGTACGGCAGACTTGGCTCTTTTATCTTGGTTAGGCAACCGGTCTTGTCGAAGGAAAACTCTGAATTAAAACCTGTTAAACTCTATATATATAGAATCCTGAATTTGAAATTAAAAACGTTAACCAATAAAGACACTCAATAGTTTTGATACACTTTACAGATTTTAGGCTAAAAGCAAGAGAAATGTGTTCTCTCATGTGAAAGTAGTGAATAAACAAGCAAATAGAATCAAGGTTCAGATCTCAGCTGTCAATATGAATATGTGAGTGACTCGACCACAAGAGAGTTCAAATTATTATTCATAAAAATGGGCTATATATTATTTAAAGCTGCAAATTCTTTCTTTTAAGAGTAGCCAAACCTTTGTACAGCCAGCTCTATACAACAAGATGGCTGAAAAGAAACTTTATATATAACCTACTCAAGTTTCACCATAGAGGATCTTCAGGGTTAATTGCAATGAATTAATCAAGATATTGATTAATATGTGGAAGTGAATAATGCAATTATCAATATTGCAAGTAACTCGATATTTTATTCTTTATCATATATATATATATATATATATATATATTATATATTTACCAATCCCTTTGCACATGCAGGATGTGACACAAGGTAAATTTCTTAAGTGAAGTTTGACAGGTTTAAATTCAGAGTTTTCCTTCTCCTAGACTAGTTGCCATACTCAGGTTAAACAGCCCAGTCTGCTCTACTATTTACCCATAGCTGAAGGGAGAATAGTTGGATTCATACTGTTCCAAGGGTAATAGCACTAGGCGAAATGCTAACAGCCTCATCGAAGATTTGAACTAGGGAATGGACTTGACTTAGCAACCCAAGTCCATTCCCAGTGACGATACTGAACTAAACCTTTCTGATCTCAACTGGAAGAGGGTCTTCTCCACCGATTCTCACGGTATCCACTGGAAGGAGGATCAGGATTAGGTCAAGCCGTGTCACTCAATCCTTCAAGGCTGCTGGCTGCAACTTATAACAGCCATTTTAGTTTCTTACACTACGCACCTCCACACATATTTTACCAACTCCTCCCCACATGTAGGATGTGAAATAAGGTCAATATCTTAAGCAGAGTTTAACTGGTTTAAATTCAGAATTTTCCTTCTCCTAGACTAGTTGCCATACCAGGGTTAAAGATACCAGTGTGCCTACTATTTGCCCATAGCTGGTGGGAGAATAGTCGGATGCATACCTTTCCCAAGTGTATTAATGCTATGTGAAATGCAAACAGCTTTGCCCAGGATTTGAATTTGTCCCACTGTGTCCATTTTCTATAACAATAACCTTACACCATGCATTTCCACACATATCTACCAACCACTCTGCATGAGTAGGGTGTGATACAAGGTCAATTTATTAAGAGGAGTTTAATAGGTTTGAATTCAGAGTTTTCTTCTCCTAGACTAGTTATTTTGTTGTATACTCTCTTTCCTTACTTTCTTACTTCGTCTCTTCTAGTGTCTCGTCTGGCGTCTGGACTTCGTCTTGGGGACTTCGTGTCTGGTCTTCCATTGGGAATTTCTCTTCATCAGAAGCCTTGTGTCATTGGTAGTTTTTAGATAATAACACAAGACTTCGATTTAACTTAGATCATATTTTATTCTGAAATCCCCAGCAGACCACCTGCGCAGATTGAGTCGGCACCGTGCATAACACGACTTACCACCATCGTGGTTTTGGCCGATCTGACTAAAACTCTCTCTAATCTAAACCGGAAGAGGGTCTTCTCCACCGATTCTCATGGTATCCACTGGAAGGATCAGGATGAGGTCAAGTCTTGTCATTCAATCCTTCAAGGCCGTGGGCTGCAACTTATAACATCCATTTTGGTTTCTACACAACTGTACATAAGTATTAAGAATCTAATAATTATATAACAATTTGACCAATATTAAAGAGCCCAATCCACCCTACCATTTAACGATAGCTGGAGGGAGAATAGTTGGTTTTATACCGTTCCCAATATATATTCGCATATTCCTCCTCACCGTATCCAGTTCTTATATTCTTCTATACAACCTGTCTAACCATTACTTCCTGTTTAAGTGCTACCTACATCATAATCTTATACTATAGACTGCAAGAGACGTAATGCACTTGGCAACAATACAATAGATAATATCTTTATTAAAAAACGAGGTGGTTAAACACTATTGATTCTCATAAAAAAATTTTCACAGGGAAGGCTTAGCTTAGTCGGTAGAGTGTTTGGCTGGGAACCACAAGGTTCCTGGTTCGATACCGGCCCTCACCAACTCAGTGTACTTAGTTTTAATTATTTTTGACATGGTTCATATTACAGAGGAAGAGTACTCAATATTAGGAATTGAGTATATAGGTACATATGATGGTTGTTTGGTTAAATGGCATATCAACCTTTATGGGTTATTTAATGCTGAATTTTGTCATATATATACACACACACACACATATATATATAGGGCTGGGTTAGCTCAGTCAGTAGAGCGTTTGGATAGAAACCGCAAGGTTCCTAGTTTGATACCGGCCCTCGCCAACTCAGCGTATGAGTAGCACAGGGATCTTTGCAGTAAAGTGAGGAGCTGATGGTAGGTGTGGTGCTCCACCTGAGATGCAAAAAAACAATCTCCTTGATCTAGCACTAGTGAAAAGGCTGATACCGACTTTAGGCCACCCCAACGACTTACTTTTTTATTTTTTGAACCACTATAAAATACAGAAATAATTTTGGAGTTTCTAATACTTATTGCAATAAATTACTTGGGGTTCTTAACATTTCTTACTGCTATAAATTTGGTAATTTGCAAAGGTAGAAAGACTATTCTGTTATCTTTATTTCGAGACTTAAAGATAAAATAAACTTTTGTGTTAAGCACAATAGATTAAATTGAGTGCATAATAAAATAAAATAACTTCATCCTAAAACACTCATCCACAAAAAAACAAAAAAACTGATTATATCCTCAAACTCTGCCAAGAAAAATAATAGATGGAATTTTTAAATCCTAATTTTTTATTTCAGTCGATAGAAGAACCACAAGGTTCCAGTTTAATACTGGCCCTCGTCGACAAAGCTTTGATCTGTGCAGTAAAGTGAGCAGCTGATGGTAGGTGTGGAGCTCTACCTTAGATGTAAAACAACCTCCCTCGTCTAGTACTAGTGAAAAGTGGATATACTGGAATTTTTAAATCCTAATTTTTTATTTCAATCGATAGAAGAACCACAAGGTTCCAGTTTAATACTGGCCCTCGTCGACAAAGCTTTGATCTGTGCAGTAAAGTGAGCAGCTGATGGTAGGTGTGGAGCTCTACCTTAGATGTAAAAACAACCTCCCTCGTCTAGTACTAGTGAAAAGTGGATATACTGGAATTTTTAAATCCTAATTTTTATTTCAATCGATAGAAGAACCACAAGGTTCCAGTTTAATACTGGCCCTCGTCGACAAAGCTTTGATCTGTGCAGTAAAGTGAGCAGCTGATGGTAGGTGTGGAGCTCTACCTTAGATGTAAAAACAACCTCCCTCGTCTAGTACTAGTGAAAAGTGGATATACTGGAATTTTTAAATCCTAATTTTTTATTTCAATCGATAGAAGAACCACAAGGTTCCAGTTTAATACTGGCCCTCGTCGACAAAGCTTTGATCTGTGCAGTAAAGTGAGCAGCTGATGGTAGGTGTGGAGCTCTACCTTAGATGTAAAAACAACCTCCCTCGTCTAGTACTAGTGAAAAGTGGATATACTGGAATTTTTAAATCCTAATTTTTTATTTCAATCGATAGAAGAACCACAAGGTTCCAGTTTAATACTGGCCCTCGTCGACAAAGCTTTGATCTGTGCAGTAAAGTGAGCAGCTGATGGTAGGTGTGGAGCTCTACCTTAGATGTAAAAACAACCTCCCTCGTCTAGTACTAGTGAAAAGTGGATATACTCCGTCACTGTCTGGCTGATACCTACAATAGAACACTCTGCTGGCTTTAATTTTTTTTAAATTCCCTAACTGTGGTCTATCTATTCTTTTAGAAGAAGGTATTTACCCAACCCATCCACCATGGGTAGGATGTGATGCAAGTATATACATCAAGTGAGAACCATACTCTCTATTCAGTAGTAATATATCTGCAAGACTAGCTTGTTAACCATTGCACCAAGATGAGACACATTTATTGTTGGTGTATTTGGGTATAAGATTTCTGCAAAATCACTTCTATTTATGAACTTTCCCAACAACAGCAGGCACACATGGTAAAAATTGGCCAATGAGAGACACGGATAGAAAGCATTTAAGATAGTTTTCAACTGTATTCAAATCAATTACTGGTTGAACTTTCTGTCAGCAATACCTATCTTTTGGATTAACACTAGAGGAATACTACAGACTTGGACTTATACATATTTCAAAGAGCTCTACAGACTAGGATTACCAACTCACTACAGACCTGGACTTATATATTATATATTAAAGAGGAAATCTACAGACTAGGATTCTGTGAACAACTGAACCCCTACAATGGCAACAAGGACTCTCTGAGAAATAGAATATTCATTATAAAATAAAATGTAATAATTATCGAATTTTCAATTCTTTATATTGTATCATATAACAAAGTTTTTTGTAAATAAGTCAGTCAGCAGCCTCTTAATTTAATTTTGAATCTCTGTATGCATTTATCCGACCTCTCTGTCATAGCAAAATTTCACACATGGTAATTTTAAAAATACACTTCCATTAATTGGTGATGAATTTCAATTGATCTAATGCCTGTTGCGTTCAAAAACTAAACAAATGTACAAACTTCACACTTAGTGGTAGCGTCAATTGGTAGCTCTATTAGAAATGATTGCCAAGCCAAACTGTGTATGAAAGTGAGGTGCATGAAATTGTTTGCACAGTAAACATGACAGTTGATGCATTGATAGTGTTTGTAAGCCCATGTCATTGAGGAAGTGTTGAACCTCATCATCGTTGCAAACTCTCTATACCACTTGCAGATGTTTTTTAACATCTATACATGATTTACCACAAACTTTTATTAATTAGTAATGAACTTCAATCGGTTTAATCCCTTTTGCATTGAAAAAAATGAATAACTGCTCAAACTTCACACTTGGCAGTAATGTCAATTGGGAGCTCCATCAGAAATGACTGCTAAGACAAGACTGAACATCTTAGCAAAACATGCATAGAGGCAGGGACAGATGCATGCACAAAAAAAACACAACAGTGTTGCTAATAGCCACCTGAAGAGTTCCCTGCATCCCTAGCACTTTGCAGACCTTTGGGATTTTACTCATATCACTTCTCATCAAAAATTAAAGAGATTTTTAAGTAGGAGAGAAAATCTTTTCCTTGTTTTACCAGATTTATTATTTTTGTTGGATTTTTCACAGTTGTCATTTAAAAATGTTTTTACATTTTAGGCAGTCTTATAAAACGGGAACAAAACTGATTTGATTTCTGAAACACGATTAAAATTTTTATACAGAAAAATGGGTAACAAATTTTTATCTGAAATGTTCATAGATGTTTGCAATGATAAAATTCCTGCTATATTTTATTGATTGTTTGTTTATATTAATATCATGGAAAATAGGATAACCCTGATGAGACAGTTATTACTTATTACATACAGGGGCTCTCTCTATCTCATATATGAATATTTACCAAATTATATTAATTAATAGTTATATTAACTATATATATATATATATATATATATATATATATATCAACGCTCTTCTATATAAGGAATGGAACACTCTTGACGGCCTTTACACACAAAGCGATGTGTGTATAAAAACAGTTAAAATCCCCTTCCCATTCTGTAAGTGAAGACAGCCTAATGTTTAAGGTGCCGGACGACACTCAACTGATCAGATTTCAATTCTGGCTGTAGCTTACAAAATGTCTAGCCACACTGAAGAGACTTGATAAGTCGAAACACGTGTCTGTGGATGACCCTATATATATATATATATATATATATATATACTTACCTTCCTGTGCAGAGGACTCTGCACAGGATGTGTTTAAGTTTTAAATTCTGAGTTTTCCTTCTCCTAGACTGGTTATCTAGCCAAGGTTAATGAGCCCAGTCTGCCCTACTATTTATCCATAGCTGGAGGGAGACTAGTTGGATGCATACCTTTCCCAAAGGTATTAGCAATTTGTGAAATGCAAACAGTCTCATCCAGGATTTGAACTCAAGCTGACGAGTCCATTTCCTCCGGCTCTGGCAACTGACCTGGTAAATGCTCAGAAGGTCATTAATCATCTTAACAACAGCAACCTTGAGCACCTTTTTGATCTCCATCTTTCTAACACACATGGGCATGCCTACAAAGTCAGAAAACAACATAGCTCACATGACTTTCAGAAACATTTTTTCATGCTCAGAGTTGCCAAGGCATGGAATAAGCTGCCTGTGACCGTTGTAGGCTGCTGAATCACTGCATCTTTCAAAGCCTCCATGCTTCCTGTAGTCCACCTACACTATACCTGATATCCACCATGCTCACACACGCACACATACATGTATATTGTTATTGTACACTGTTCATGTTCCTGACTAATACATTATTCTATGTACTAGACATGAGACTTTGATGAGTTGTGGTGCACCTGAGCACTGTACACAATAAATTTCATTTCATTTCATTAAGATCCCGGTATTTGTCTATCTTTTTGATTTTTTAAAAAATTTCTCTCTATCATCTGTTAGAACAGCAAAATCCATTAGTTGACAAGTTCTTTTTTTTTTTTTTCTAGTTGATTAAAATTTGGTTTGGTCTTCTAGCCAGCATTTGTATCTCAGTTACAGAGAATTTTATTGGTTTCATTTTCTAGGACTAGATTCTAGTTTGTGCATATACCCTTTGTCAGAATGGCCAAAATTTTAATCTCTTGCACAATTCCCAGTGGATCACTTTTCCCACCCAATCATGCCTAATCTTATATTCTTTTTGTGTCAGTTTGCTGCCTTTGCTTATTATGTGATTTTTCAACATTGAATTTTTTAGATGAGGGCTTAATATGTATATCCTCAATTTTACCATAATATATAGAAACAATGTTTCAGCCATTGTACCCACTGGCCTTCTTCAAGTGTAGCTACTGAAACTATTCAAATGATTTCCCAGGTTAAATCATTGCTATCCTTGGATGGACAATGTACACCTGAAGAAGGCTGAAGGGTACAATGGCCGAAATGTGTTTGGATATCACAATAAAGATGAAGACAATAACCAAATAACTAAAAACTAACTAAAACTAAGTACAAGGTGTTTAAAAAAAATTGATATCATTTGAGATGTACTGGGTGTTTCAGAAAAAATTAATATCATTTTGTAATCTAATAACTTGACCAATTCCCATTCAAATGATCTCAAATTTAAACAGCATGTGTAGAAAAATTCTATGTTTAATGTTTTTTTTTTATTTTTCAGATATAAAAATAACTTTCACTAGAAAAGAAAATACATTTTAAACATTAAAAAATTGTCAAATTATTAGATTATGGGGCCGGGTTAGCTCAGTCGGTAGAGCGTTCAGCTAGAAATCACAAGGTTCCTAGTTCGATACCCGCCCTCGCCAACTCAGTATATGAGTAGCACAGGGATCTGTGCAGTAAAGTAAGGAGGTGATGGTAGGTGTGGCGCTCCACCTCAGACGCAAAAACAATTTCCTTGGTCTAGCACTATTGAGAAGGGGATAGACTCCCTTGCTGATTGGCTGATACCGACATTAGGCCGCCCCGACTACTTTACTTTACTTATTAGATTATGAAATTATATAATTTTTTTAAACACTGTGTGTGTGTATATATATATATATATATATATATATATATATATAAAATCTAACCTATCCACATAAGCTGGATGTGAAATATGATCAATTTTTGTAAGTGGAGTTTTAACAGGTTTGAATTCCGCAGAGCTTTTTCGTTCTCCCAGACTGGTTGCTATACCAAGGTTAAAGAGCCCTGTCTGCCCTTTTATTTTACCTATAGCTGGAGGAAAAGTAGCTGAATTCATACGTTTTCCAAGGGCATTAGCACTATGTGAAATGCAAACAGCTCTTTGAGGATTTGAACTCTAGTTGCTGTGTTCATTTCCTATGATAATCATTACACAACAAGCACCTCCATATATATATATATATATATATATATATGTATATAGATAGATACATAGATTGTGTGGAGGGAAAAATATATATATATATATCTTTCCCTCCTCACAATCTATTTATCTATCTATCTATCTATATATATATATATATATATATATATAATCAAATTACCTCAAATAAAGTGGAAACAGATGCACAAAATTAATATTCTAATTTTGTCAGTAACTGATAAAGCAATATAACAGCATGCACCTGAGATGAAGTCAGTATTTCATTAACAATCTTTTTGAACGGTTTATCTACTATTAAACATCCATGTTATAATATAAAGTGATACAAACAGGTTATATATATATATATATATATATATATATATATATATGTGTGTGTGTGTGTGTGTGAAGAAAAGGAAGTGAATCCGACGGTATATTAAGAAAAATTAAAAAATGTGTCAAGTGGTAAGACTGATAAACAAGGACTATCACTTGCTTTTCTCATAATTCTGTGATAAAATTTTTTATCACCTTCCATATACCAACAAATGCCCTGAAGATGATCTAACTAATAGATCGAAACACTGCAGTGTCGGCCAATAAACTTACCACTTAACTCATTTACACCTGTGTTTTTTCAATTTTTCTTAATATACTATATATATATATATATATATATATATATATATATATATATATATATATATACATACACACACACACACACATACACTTATATATACTGTCACACACATATACTTATATATACTCACACACACAATATACACTTTACACATATACATATTCATTCATAAGGCTATACAGCTGTTCTTTACAAATTGTAACCCAAATGTTCAAAGAATTTAAAAATAGAATGAAATTACTTATTGTAACATTTAGTCCATGGTATATCACTCAAGATAGTTCCTTTCTGTTGTTTGCACTGGACTCACAATGGGTAACAGTAATTCCTTGAACACCTTGTCAGGGTGTGTGTGTGTATCTATATACATATATATGCACACACAGATAGACAGCCATGTTCTGAGCTCTGGTATTTAACTAGATATTCTGAGATGTACAGTATCACTGATAAATAAACCACTGCACATTTTTTTTTATAAAGAGTTAATTTTCTACTCAACCGGAGAGATAAAAGGATTTTATTACTTTTAGCAAAACATTAAGAAGTATTATTAGGTACCATTTATTACCTATATATATATATATATATATATATATATATATATATAAAAATATTCCAAGAATTTTTTTTATTTATGAATGATAATATGCCAGTTCAACATTTCATTCATAAATCCATCTTCATGGTAAAGTTATAATGCTTCATCTGAAAATTATTCTTAAATGAAAACATACATATACACTTGCACACATATATATACACTTGCACACATGTATACACATACATACATGTATATTCATGCATACATATAAATGTATAAGATGTTTGCCACTATAAGCCTGAGTCAAAAATACAAACCATAGAGTGGAAACACATTGACTCTCTGGTTTCAAGTGCAATTGTCAGTAACGAAGGACATGCTATCTTTTGGGACATGAAAGGAACCAACACTTTTGATTTCCTTGCAAAAGGTGCAAATGTAAACAGTGCTTCCTATTGCCAATTCCTTAAGCAAAATTCACACTTTTATTGAATGACCCCCAGATACTGCAATATCATATATAAACAAGTAATGCTGATCTAATCTTATTTTGATATAGGAAGAACACAGTCATTGTCATTCATCCATCTAATAGAGATGATGGCATATTAATCACAAAGCCTGGATGAGTTGATATGGAGGATGAGCTGTTGCCCAAGTAGCAGATCCTCCTCTCCACACTGCTGTTGTGGTCCAAATGAAAGGCAAAAAAAAAAACAATGCAGTTTGACAATGATAGTGTCACAGGAATTACTGGATAGAGCTCAAGTTAAACATTTCACCACCTTAGGGACTCCAGCTCAGAATTTGATTTTGGAGTTTACTCTACTAGCCTTTCCTTGGAATGAGGTATAGCCGCTAGGCAGCAGAAGTTTTATAACAGACTTTTCCTTGTCTAGATGGATTGCTGTTCAAGGCTAAGAGTCCCACCTACCCCATTTGGGGATTTATGTGAGTAGTAGGTACCCCAATCCTACTACCACTATTAAATATAAGATCACAGTATAATTTGTATATATTTATTTGCATGTATGACTTTTCATCTGTTCTCTAAATGAGAACCTGCAGGCAATCAATAAAATAACAAAATAAAGGTGGAGATATTTTCATTAATTGATAAGTAAAAAGTTAAAATTTCAGAATACCCCCACCCCCCAAAAAAACCCCAAAAAACTGAGTCATAGTTGGCAGCAATGTACATAAAAAGTTACAATCAAATAAGATTTATATAAAAAGTTTCAAGAAAAAAAACAACATATTTTTCAGTTTCTAAATTGTACACACATAAAAGTATAAAGTTTTTGAAAAAACAAAAAAAATAAGTCAAAGATTGACTTACAGAAAGCCGATGCTAAAGTGTTTTGGTTTTAATCAAACCATCAACGGGTCGCAACTTAGTTAATAAGCTTTTGCTTGTTTTCTACCAATTTCTTTTCACAGGATTTATAATTATTAACCAAGTTGAGTGCGGTTGATAGTTTGATTAAAACCGGAACGCTTTAGCATCGGATTTCTGTAAGTCGGGTTAAAAGGGCCGGGTTAGCTCAGTCGGTAGAGTGTTCAGCTAGAAACCACAAGGTTCCTAGTTCGATACTGGTCTCACCAACTCAGCGTATGAATAGCACAGGGATCTGTGCGGTAAAGTAAGGAGCTGATGGTAGGTGTGCCGCTCCACCTCAGATGCTAAAAAACAATCTCCTTGGTCTAGCGCTATTGAAAAGGGGATAGACTCCCTCGCTGACTGGCTGATACCGACTTTAGGCCGCCCCGCCGTCGACTTCTGTAAGTCAATTATTTGTTTTCTACCAATTTCTTTTCACAGGATTTATAATTATTAACCGAGTTGAGTGCTGTTGATAGTTTGATTAAAACCGGAACACTTTAGCATCGGCTTTCTGTAAGTCAATTTTACTTTTTTTTTGTTTTTTCAAAAACTTTATACTTAATTATACATAAAAGTGCTAACACATACAAGTACATGCATGAAGATACAATCTTCTACATGTATAAAAACACATTTAGATATGCACGTATTTAGGTATGTGCATATGGATACATTCAGGCATGTGCATACACACATGTTCATGCATGCACATATGGATACATTTAGATATGTTCAGGAATATGCATATGGAGACATTCAGACACGTGCATACAGATATGTCATGGTACACACATATGGACACATTCAGGTATGCACATATGAAGATGTTTAGGTATGCAGAGACAGACACTTTCAGGTATGCACAGACATGTTCAGGTACGTGCATATGGATACAATCAAGTAGACACACACAGTTGTATACAAATTTTACAACTGTATAAATGTACTGAGGTTTAGAGAAATAAGTATGTTGTATAGTGACAAATTGAGAGGGAACCAGTTTGTCTCAAAAATTACTATTGGACTTTTTATCAAAAACTTATTCATTTTTTTTTTGTTTTTCTATGATTATCATTTTTTAAAAGTTGAATGTAAATAAGAAAAATAAAGTATTCCAAAGGATAAATTTATTAATAGACTAGAAGTGGCTACCCGGCATCGCCTGGGTAGAAGGGTGGGGGGGCAAAAAGTTAGTCTTGTAAATCCATTATTACTGAATCGTAAGTTGGATCCTTGCAGGATGTCCTATTTAAATCCCTATGTACAAAAGATCTTGCGTTGATCATCCATCCTGGATCCGGGTGTTGTTTGTTTGTTTGTTTTGTTTTACGGCATATCAACCTCAGTGGGTCATTTAATGCCGATAAGGTTTTGAAATAAATCAATTCTTAATGGATAATACTATTTTTTTATAAATACAATTCTTCTATTTAACCCATAGATGGGACTGGTAGGGTGTAAAAAAAAAAAAAAAAAAAAAAGTGGCCAAAAGAAAAATACACTGGATGGAAGTTTATTAATGGTTGTAAAGTCGACATTCGAACATTTTGGTTGATATAGAAACCTTCTTCAGGACAATATGAAACAAGTAAAGGAAAAAAAGATTTTTGTTGTTAAAAAGATGATGGATGTTTTTGAAATGTTATATATGTAAATAGGGGCTGGGTTAGCTCAGTCGGTAGAGCGTTCGGCTAGAAACCACAAGGTTCCTAGTTCGATACCGGTTCTCGCCAACTCAGCGTATGAGTAGCACAGGGATCTGTGCGTTAAGGTAAGGAGCTGATGGTAGGTGTGGCGCTCCACCTCAGATGCTAAAATAATCTCCTTGGTCTAGCGCTATTGCAAAGGAGATAGACTCCCTTGCTGACTGGCTGATACCGACTTTAGGCTGCCCCGTCGACTTAACTTACTTTTTACTTATATATGTAAAGAATGCTCAATACACGAAGTAGAGCATAATCATAAGGACCTACAGGAGTCAGATATAATCTACGTAGGCTTCACCCGAAATGGTTTTATCATTATTTCTAGTGGAACATTATTAAAGCAAAATGGATATTATTAGGTATTATTCATTACCAAACTCTACAGTGTTAAAGCTGGGGGACTTCCTGTGGCATAGTGGCTAATGTGCTTGAGTTTGATCCCCAATCCTGGTATTCTATTCACTCATATTAATACCCTTGGGAAAGGTATGAACCCTCTCATACCCCCAGCAGTGAAACCTAAGTAGATAGTGTCTGTTTCATATAGGTCCTTACATATATATCATTATTCGTTTCTTTTATAATCAGTATTCACCTTTTATATTATTCTTTCTTTATAAAGTATATATGATAAAGTTACTTTGAAATCTGTAAGACTAAACATCATTTTATTTTATATGCATTGTAATTGCTTTCCTATCATAAATAGATAATAACATACTTAATAATGCTCCAAGCAAATTACCAAATACTATTATTCTTTCTTTATAATTAACGTCAATATGAAATATGATTTTTTACTCCAATTCTTTGGGGGAGAAGGGCCTCAAATTTCACATAGCTTAGGGCCTCAGCAGGTGAGAGTCTGGTCCTGAAAACCACCCAACTCACAACTTTTTCAGCTTCCCATCATGTAAACATAATTATGTAGTTTATGTTTCAGATGATATTTTTAGTAAATATTTTTTGTGTTCTGTGTTGTTTGGTAAAATACCCTTATTTTATTTTACACAAATATTTCAATGAATTTATTGAAATATTTATATAGCAATTTTTTCTCTTTATTATTTGCTGTCTTTTGTTTATTTCATCTTAACTTTTTATAAATAGCTTGTTCTTTTGAACCTTGTTTAATCCGATGTAGTGTTGTTTTAAGTGTTTTTACCTGAAAGAGAGTTCACTTTTTGAATTATAAGAATCATAATATGGGGTGGGGGACATCAGGATTTTAGGGGTGATTAGGTGGAGCATGACAAAAAATGTTTGGGAACCCTTGTTCTAAACCAAAAATACGAGGATTTCATTATTTCTAGTAAAGTCGTCGGGGTGGCCTAAAGTCGGTATCAACCAGTCAGCGAGGGAGTCTATCCCCTTTTCAATAGCGCTAGACCAAGGAGATTGTTTTTTTAGCATCTGAGGTGGAGCACCACACCTACCATCAGCTCCTTACTTTACCGCACAGATCCCTGTGCTACTCATACGCTGAGTTGGCGAGGACCGGTCTCGAACTAGGAACCCTGTGGTTTCTAGCCGAACACTCTACCGACTGAGCTAACCTGGCCCATTATTTCTAGTGGAACATTATTCAAGCAAAATGGATATTATTAGGTATTATTCATTACCAAACTCTACAGTGTTAAAGCTGGGGGACTTCTTGTGGCATATTGGCTAATATGCTTGAGTTTGATCCACAATCCTGGTATTCTATTCAGTCATATTAATACCCTTGGGAAAGGTGTGAACCTCTCATACCCCAGCTATAGGTTAAATAATACCACTACTGTTCTTCTACAAGGACAGCTTTGCATTAAATAATCTATGAGGTTGATAAACCAATAAACCAAAAGCTTTGAAATTTTGTAACCAAAAATATGTATACAATTTATATATATTAATACAATTTTAGTTTTGGTTACAGAGTTTCAATGATGTATGTATTTTTTTTTCTCATCGAATATATGCCTTACGAAGGCTAAAGAACCCAGGCTGTCCTACTATTTATCCATAGTGTCGAGGAAGTGAAGTGGATTTATATCTTTCCCAGGGGCTGTAGCATGAAAGTGAAATGCAAAACGGGGTGTCCAGAACTTGAACTAGGTTCGCAGATTCCATTCCCAAAGACAATAATTGTAAGGTCAGAGTTTCAATGATGTTGTAGAGTTTGGTAATAAATAAGATCTAATAACATCCGTTTTGATTGTAAAATAATTCACTTGAAATAATAAAATACAATTTTTTTTTAGTAAAAAAGTAACTTTTTATTATCCCCCAATCCCCTCCCCCCAACAACTTAGAAGTGCACTTATGTAGTCGATACTTATGAGAAACTACTTAAAAGCCGACCTATCTGATGGCAATTAAGCTAGCCACTTCAGAGGACTCATGATTGGACAGTACAGAACTCAAAACTGATCACTGCATTTACAGTAATATTTAAGATTACCTTTTAAAAGTTCAATGATAATTATTCTGTTGCTACTTCATTTTTAAAGGCAATTTGATGAAATAGGTCATTACTTTCCGTATCAAACAATTATTTTTATTTGATGAAATAGGTCATTACCTTGCGTATCAAACAATTATTTCTATTGATGGAATAGATCCTTACTTTGCGATTATTTCTATTTGATGAATAGATCCTTAGTGCGTATCAAACAATTATTTCTATTTGATGAAATAGATCCTTACTTTGCGTATCAAACAATTATTTCTATTTGATGAAATAGATCCTTACTTTGCGTATCAAACAATTATTTCTATTTGATGAAAATGTTTGTCTAAGTTGAAAACTAGTAACATAGTGAGCATCAATAAAAAAAAAGAAATACAAAAAAGAAAAGAAAAATAATTACACATGTATTTTAAATACATTTTAAACCGTTTTTTCGGTCAACTTTTCGCAAATATATCTTAAACATGGTCGTAAACGCTGTCTAATTAGACGTAGAATCCGTATTTTACAAAATAAACTTACCCCCCCCCCTCAATGAAAAAATAACCTCATTAGAAAATTATCCCCATAACGAGATATGTCAATTTTGTTTTCTTTTTCTCTTACTGTTAGATTTTATTTTAAGCATTAGCCTATGCCATGGTAAGCATAGATACGTTAAGAAAGTCTCTTTGAGATTTTTACATTTTCTTCGTTTATTTCAAGACGTAAGAAAACCCAAAAACAAATGTACATAAATATTAAACAAAAATGTATCTAAAGAAAGAAAAAAGAAAGAAAAAAGAAAAAGAAAAAAGAAAAAAGACAAAAAGAAAAAAAAGCCAACATCTCACTCTGACACACACACACTTTTTTTTCCTTAGATACAGAAGATAACATCAATTTTAAAAAAATACTTAAAATCAATCGAATTATTAAAAAAAAAACGCTCTAGAAAGAAGATAGTATTTCATTTTTTTTTTTTTTTTCTTAAGTGATTATTAACTTTGTTCCACGCTTCGCTGGACTGCTGTAAAAAAAGTTTATCAGCTGTTTGAGGAAAAGGAAGAAGATAGAAAAGATGAAGAGAGAGAGAGAGAGAGAGAGAGAGAGAGAGAGAGAGGTATAGATCAAAGGGGGAAGTCTTATTCATTCTAATTTATTTATTTTATCTTGGATTTTCCTACCTGTGCCCTGACTGCCGCCAACTGTATATTGGCCAGACGTATTTCGTTGCGTTTTCGACACATATCTTCCTGTGTTTCGTACACTTTGGCGTACAAGTGGTTTGCTAGATTCCTGCAATTATTCAAAAAAGTAGGAAAAAAGGCATAAAAAAAAAGAACCCGTAAACAAAGATATTTAAAAGAAAAAACTTACCTTAGAACGTCCAAGCATCTTTAGTATACTTTTTTTAAACTTTTAGTTTAAAAAATAAATTTTCTGATGAATGAAGAGATTCAACAAAGTAAAGTGTTGTACGTGTAGTGTACAGTGACAGTTTTTTTTATGGGGTTATTTTAAGTAAGCAAAAACATGAAATCGTAACATGAAAAGTGGTCCCGATTTTTTTGCTGTACTTTTCCTTGAGTTTCCGTAAAATTTGTTTGTTGTCGGTCCTAGAAATCCGATAAAAGAAAGCCAACAGAGAGGAGTTGGTATTAAAAGTTCAAGAAAAGAAAAAGAAGAAAAAAAAGGAAAAAAAAAAAAAAAAGCAGGAGGAAGAAACAACTTTTTTTTCTTTCTTTTTTTTCCTTCTACTTTTCTTATTTATTTATTTATCTTATTAAATAATTTTTACTTTTTACTTTTAGTTTTCTGTTTCGACTTGAGTATATCTTTTTTTCCTTTATTTTTCTCTCTTCTCTTTTCTCTACTGCTTGCTTAATATATATATATTCCCTTGCTGCTTGCTAGTTCTTTTAATATTGCAGACTGCTGCTATAACCGTTTTCTCTCTTTCGGAGACACAGTCGAAAGAGAGAACCGATGCTTATTGACGACGCGCTTTTGCTCGGTGCGTGCGCGCACGTGTATGTATGCGTGTATGCGCGTGCTACTTTGTGTCTGTGTCTGTGTGTGTTTGAAGAAAAAAATGTATTCCGCAAGGTCGTACGCACCACCTGTGTAAAAGTGAATGCATGTGCGTGAAAGCGTGTAAAAGACACACTTTCTTAATCTTCTCCGTGTATGTGTATATGTATGTGTGTGAAAACTAAATATGTTTATGTTTGTATGAACAACCAACAGGTGTACGTGTGACTGTTTTACTGTCAATATTATTTCGGAATTATTACCGTCTCCAAGCGTGACTGAAGCGAATGATGGTGATGATGATGATGATGATATGTGAGTGAGTGAGTGAGTGGGTGGGTGGGTGAGTTAGAGTTGTGCAATTAAAACAGAGAATAAGGTTTTTGGTTCTGGTAAACGAAACGAAGCTTACTACGCTCAGATGTTGTTTATAGACAACGAGCATGCATTGTTCAACAACACTGTAGTAATAAAAAGTATAAATATACGTGAACAGCACACTTTACAGCTGATTACGGGGTAAAAAGCACCAACAGTCTTTATTGTCAGAGGGAAGAAATGTCCAATTCTTTTAGTTAATCAATTTGAGAATTTTGGTTTACATAAATTGAAAAAAATAAAAAAAAATAAATGAAAAATAAAATAAAATAAATAAAAAGGTCAGTAGGAATATCCAATCTGACGTGTAAAATTTACCCCCCCCCCCACGATATTTAACACAACGAAACTTCAATAAAGGTTAATATTATCTTCAAATTTTGTCACCATTTAAAAGAAGAAACTTTAAAAAAACAAAAACAAAACAAAAAAACAACTGATGATTTAAAAAAAAAATCAGCTTACAAAAATAATGAAAATTATGAACAAAAACAATGTTTACATTTTCACATCATTAAATCAATTGGAATTCAACGTAGCCAAAAACAAATTAAAACTTCCGGCTTTTTAAAAATTCTATGAAAAATCAATTAAGAGTCAAATTTTCGTGAAAATTTCGCTACTTATTCACCTGTTGATGAAATGATGTTTAAAATAGGTTTTTCCTAAAAATATATTAGGGAAAATAGTTTTTATGTGGTCTCCTCCCCCATTTCATTTCATGAAATCTGAAAAAAATGAAGCGATAAAAAACGATTGGACATCCCTAAAGGTCAGCTAAGATTCCCAGTTGTATATACATTTCACTCCTTCAATTGAATACTTAAACCTGTAAATTTTCTCTACCCATTTAACTTATGATCGCGAGCTGGTATTGCTTAACTCTTCATTTTTTTTTCACGTACACTTGTTTGCCATTCAAGTATTAGCCAAACAAGAAATTGCTTAACCTTTAAAACCTCTCCAGTGCTACTGTATGGCTTCCGTGTTAGGGCTTCTGTATGACTTCACCACGGGGACTCTAACGAAACGCTTAAAGAAAAAGCTAGATGAGAACTACCCAAGGATACTGCATACTATCTTGAACAGTTCCCTACCTGGAAACACACCCTATAAAAGCATCTGTATGGCCACTTGCCTCCTATCACACAAACCATCCAAGTCGAACAAGCCATGCTGGGAAAGAAAAGACAAACTCATAAATGACATTCTATTGAGAATTCTGGGGTATGGGGGTTATCGTACTTGTCTACGAGCCTCTGTTTCGAACCAACCAATTACGAGCCAGCATACTATGGCGGCAAAGCCGAATAAGCAAACTCGCTCTCTTCTGATCCAGCTTTCACTGCCATCTTTCCCATAAGGCAGATCTCTGACGTTGGCGGAGGTCTCTGATATGGCGTGGTGTTCCATTGATGAGGGCCGAGTGTGGGCTGTAGATTCCCGTCACTGTTCCTTTTTCGAATTGTGTTGAACATCGACCATGTGGGTTTTTTACCCATACCGCATCTCCCACACTGTAAATGCCGGGATCGACCCGGTCAAGTGGTAGTGCAACATCGATTCCCTTTATGCGGACTCGGTAATTGTATATGGGGTTAGCTGGCGCTGACAAAGCTGTAGCGTCGTCTTTTGGGGTCACGTTGTACCAATACGATTGTGTCTGAGCAGCGATTCGCTTGATTGTACGATGGCACCTTTCCACGATGCCATTTCCCGACCGTACATAGGTACACCGGAATCTCAGTCGAATACCCCAGTCGAACCTCGCGAACGTCCCCCACGGAATACAGCACCGTTGTCGCTGAGTAGCTCGCTAGGTGACTCTCTCTCGCAGAATATCAACTCCAGCTGTTGGATGATGCTGGCAGCATTTTGATGTTGTAAGTCGCCAGATGGAAAATCAACAGGGGCCACTGTCTATCAGTGTCAGGTAATGCCGGCCTTCATGCTGGATTATGTCCATCCCCACCCTGCTCCAATTGTCAGGCACATCCAAACATCCAGATGTCCAATGTAGACTGGCTCGCATCACATTCTTTGACCACCTCCCGAACTGCTGCCTTTGAGACCGCAGGGCTGACCCATCTTACGAAGTACAATGTGCGCTTCACACCAGGGTGCCCACTGCGTTGATGGATGGCTTGTGTGTAGGTGGATTCCTGCTCCGTTATTGATGCAGCGTATACTGGTTCCATTTCTTTCCGAATCGCATCCAGCCATCGCCGAGGCACCCTGGTCAGCTAATCGGCTCGGTTCTCATGAGATCTGACGAGCTGTGCGTCAATTGTTAACCCATATTCCTCACAGAGGCTCTGTTTCCACGCATACCCCACCCAAGCAAAGTACTAAAACTGATGGTCAGTTCATTATAATTGAGCAGAAGGACTCAGATTACAACAATAATATGACTTTATTTGAATAGAATAGTTCTGAGATGAATAGATTGTGAAATTTGAAATATCCCATCATACAAGTAAAAATACTGTCGCACCCTGATACTACGGTGCTCATAATCGTTGCCCTCTTCTTTCACTTATCTGCTGGTGGAAGGAATCAACGCAGCCGAGTTAGTGTTGATTTAGCGTTGGCACGCAGAACTAAATTCCTGTTTTGGCGATTTGTGGGCCAAGTTCGCTACCTTTGTGGCTCGAACGAACCCACACAAGTTGCCTCGAGCACTAAAGAAAGTCAGTTTGTGGCGAGCTCCCCAGCTTTACCAACTTGTGGCACCTTTTCCGATCTGGTCTCTGCCTGACCATGATCCAGCTTCGATTCCGGTTCGATCCTTCAGCCTGCTCAGCCAACAATCCAGTTTTTTGTTAACCTCGGTCTCCTGCCTCCAGCCCGGCTCTACCTTGGTCTCCTGCCTCCAGCCCGGCTCTACCTTGGTCTCCTGCCTCCAGCTCAGCTCTGCCACGGACTTCTTGCTGCCTACGTTCATGCCGTACCCCTACCTACCGGCAAACCGCACACGCTCCAGCCAGCCGACGATCCAGTCTCCTGCCGACTCTGATCCGGCCTTCTTCTTGCGAGCCTCGATCAAGTCGTCTGCTGATCGGCTATTCTTTCAAACGGTCCTTTTCCTACTGTCCTTATCAGGACAACACCCAAAGTCATTCCTTCAATAGGTCCGTAATTCCTTTGTGGATTCTTTCATTCCCTTACCAACTGGTTTGCGATTGATTATTTTCAGTCCCAACGAGACGTCTATCGACCTTCGTTCCAGCCTCTTCACTTTGGTTCATTCAGCATATCTCCAGCATCCGGAAGACCTTCTGTCAACAACTACTAACGTCATCTCCTCGGCCTGCGATGCTATACCAGCATATTTACAGCCTTCAAAATGACACGTCTGTCGACAATGACCAACATCTTCCCGACCTGCAATATTGACAACTAAACCAATGAAGAAATCATCAACTGTATTGTTAAGCAGTAAATAAAACACTTCCGTATTTGCTAAACTAAATTTCCTTGTCTGTCCTCCTTTGCTTGGTTGTGTCGTTTAATTATTTTTTTTTCTGTTCTATTGGAAATTGGGTTATCTGCCCTCATCCGGAAGTCCGGACAATAGGGGGCAGAGACACTGAACCCTGATTCAGCAGAACAGAACTAGCTGGCACTAGCAGAAGAACAGAGTCCGCACCCGTGCGAGAAACACGTCAACTCTGACAAGCAGACAGCACAGAACCACAGCAACCTTACCGGACAACACCGAGACATCGCTGAGACAACAAGATAAGTGTCCTTGTACTTTTGCATTACCTTTATATATCCCGACAAGAGAAATTCTCTGGCAACCTCTTACAGACATTTACACAATTGTATACTCACGCATTTAATACCAAACCCAATAAATTATTAACCCAATTATAAACTCCATAATTGCCTTGTCTCCTTTCCTTTACGACAGAGTACTTTCAGTATTTCTGTTAGTTCGCGGAGCGAGACAATACAAACAAATTTGGTACAGCGGTGGGGGAATTTGGTAGGCAAAGGGTTAAAAAAAGGGAAGGATGCTTTCGTACCAAAATTTTGGCCATACTTCGTTGAAGTATTTCAAGAGTGATTTATAACGAGAATAGAAATTCGTCGAGTCGCACAGCCGGATATCGCCATTGAAAAAGACGTTCACTCACCCCCAAGAGAACTCGCCTCAGCATTTATTCCCCTCAGCGGCCGAATCTCTTCAGCCAGCAGGGGTGACAGCAATCCACCACTCTTGATCAGGAGGTTGAGAGTTCAATCCCCGCTACATGATTATTTCTCTCTTGAAATAAATTCCCAGTAGTGGAAGCCCACCATCAAACTTTAAAACGCAAAATAGTGGAAAAACAAAACAACTAGCAACCGAAAACATTTAGAAGATCAAGGATCGTTCAAAGAAAGTAGAGAAAAATCATTTTAATTATTTCTATCAAATTGGAAAGAGATGTATAACTGCTTACACACCCACGCACAGTAGCATGGCTTGGGTGGGAGTAGAGGACGACGTTCAGCCACAGGCGACACTTTTAGTGTCGGGGAGCAATTTTAGGTCTGTCGTATAAACCCCTATAAGCTATATAGGGTTGGTTGATGGGGGGAAACTCAAGGGGTGCTCCAGGCGGAACACACTCTAGCTACACCACTGCTTACATACACATAGTAAATCCGATCTAGTATCTATGTGTGTAAAAATGTATCTATGTATGTAATAAAGAAATGTTAGCTTGCTTATAAACATATACAGGCATGCGTATCTATATTATCAATTTGTAATGTACACTATATATATGTACCATAACAGCACATCATAGCGAGATTTTTGTTATTGTAATACTATTACAGTGCTGTAAAGCCACTTTCAAACAAATTTGCATCATGAATCATAGTGTAGAGAGACAGAGAGAATGACGTGTCCGTTGTGTAACTTGTGGTGCGTCACATGACAGTCCTTGAAATCCATCCTCAGCCTTTTTTTGGACAGAAGAAACAATGTTTTGGACCCTGCCAGAGAAAAGTAAAGTGAAATGGCAGTTTTACTTTCTCTCATTATAACATAATTAATGGGTAGCTTATGAATTATGTAAGTACTGTAGCTTGATATTTTGAATCAGAGTTTGTAAGAAAATTCAAATCGGAGGGAGTTAATAGAAAATTACGTTGGCATGACTGACATGTGGTGACCTTTGCTTGACCCCCTCCGAAAACCTGCCAATAGGATGTGGAGACAGAAGTTTTGAGTTTTAGTCAGTTGCGCCAGTTACGATGGAGAAGACATTCTTTCGAGATGTCGCTTCTCAATCCGCGCGTTTTGGGGCTGGGTTTGTTTTAATAAAAGCTGTATAGAATAACAACAAGTCTTTGTTATTAATTAACAAACAAAAATGCCCAGACATCCATCCTGAACCAGAAGTAGAATCAGACCTGATATTGAAATTCCATAGTTAATTATCTCCCCCTGCCGCTAGGGGGCGTATCGCCAACATCGTATGTTGGCGCCAAAACCAAAAACTTCACTTATCACGGAGCACTCACTGAGGGTAGTCGCGTAAATAGCGGTCCCTAAACTTCACTCATCACTTAGCCCAAAAACAGGGCTTACTTCTACGGACCATGACTTGGACGGAGGCATTTTTTCACAGCACACTTTCGAAGGCATTGTGTCCACATACTGCAAAGCGGTCACAATAGCACACTACAGAAGGCAGAAGACCAAATAGTCTATTTGAGAAGGCCCCCATTCACCATCATTTTAGAGGAACAGTTACCCGGGGCGAGAAGCTTCTAAAATAGCATCCCCACCATTACTTATCATCGAACCGGTTACCGAGGAAGAACGAGAAACGTCCTATCAACTTTCCAACAAGCAACAGAATACCCCTGTTATCACCACTACTAGAGGACATTAGTTAACTCAGATAAGTCTTAGTAGCAAATACCAATAAGATTTGCAACAAGTTCTTGTATTATTTGTCAATACATGTATTAAATTTCCATTGTGTGTTTGTCTTCTTTGTCCGACAATTTGCCTACAACTACGGAGAAATAAGAATCCTGTAAATGCTCTTACTGAAGAAATCAATCAAAAGAATCAGCTCTGCAAAAGATGGCGGTCGACGAATTAATAAGCAGAGACAAGAGAACAAGTAAGAACCAAATCTATCATCCCCTTATACTCTGTTTTTCTCTCACCATTTATATCCCCAATATGTTACAAAGGTATATATGTATAAATGAGAGCATGTATACCTGCTCCGTAAAATTCTACTGACTGTTCTTTGAGCCACTTCTTCACTACAGATTTCACTTACTCATCACTGAAATAATGTTTGCCTCTCTTTGGCCCCACGAAAGAGGGTTCGAGAGGCAAACATTTTTCCAGTCACGAGGAAGTGAAATCTATAGAGAAGAAGTGGCTCAAAGAACAGTCAACATAATTTTTACGGAGCAGGGATACATGCTCTCATTCGAAGGTGGAACATTGCTATTAATAAAAACGGTGACTGGAGAAGTAAGGATGGGATCCACAGAGGACCAGCTTCATTTTGATGTTTGATACATGTTTCTGTGTTGGTAATTATACATGTCCTAAACAAAATGGCATTACTTTTTGACTCGGCATCATATTTTGTTAATATAGTTTTTAAAACAAAGTAATAACAATAACACAATAAAATGGTAAGTATTGTCCTTACTTATAATAAAATCAAATTTTGAATAGCATCTATATTGGCTTTTTTCATTCATGTTCATAAGCAAGAGATCATTTGATCATATATATATTATAGATAATATGTATGTTATATTTATAAGTAAACAGTGGTCAATATCATTGATAGAGAATTTACATTTAAGTTAAGGTAGTATGGACATAGAGTCAATGGCACTTAGGCTAGAAACTGTCAGTAACTAGGAGCCATTGACTATGTCCACGCTACCTTAACTTTATGTGTATGTAAAAAAAAAAAAAAAAAAAATGGACTTTCCCGTTGATTATCGATGTATGAGGGTTCATACACACAATGAACTCCCACACAGGGATTTGTTTATAGTGGTGAAGGCTTGTGTTGGACCATCCACACTTTTTGGCACAGTCGATAGGAAAGAATTGGTGCATCAAAGGTTGCCACAAACCCAATCAACGACCGACCTCAGGAATTTTGAATTCAGAGTTATCCTTCTCCTAGACTGGTTACCTACCCAAGGCTGAAGAGCCCAGTTTGCCCTACTATTTAACCCATAGCTGGAGGGAGAATATATGGATTCATACCTTTCCCAAGGGTATTAGCGCTATGTGAAATGCCAACAGCTTCGTCTAGGAATTGAACTCGAATCGACGAATCCATTTTCCACGACTAACCACTAGCCCACGCTGTTTTCTATATATAAGATGTAAAGATGTGCATTGAACCATATAGTTGCAGATAGGCATCAATGTAATTAAATATACATACAAGAACTAATATATATTTATTCATTATACATCTCTATCTCTCTCTCTCTCTCTCTATATATATATATATATATATACACACACCATATTTGACGGTATATAGAACGCACTTTTTTTTCAAAATTTTAGCCTAAAAAATTGCCCTGCGTCTTATACATCGTAGGTGAAGTTTGAGACCTTCCGTAGGCCTAGGCTAATCTTTTCTATGATGCTCACTAACCCAGCTTACGCTTAGTACTTTTACCTACCCTAAACGACAAATTGCTTTTATGCAGCTATGTTTCTGCTTGTGTAATGCACAGCTGGACTGTTTTCAACATTATATGCTTAAATACACCAAAAACTTTTTTTCCTGAATCTGACCTGCTGAAATGGGGGTATGTCTTATATGCCATCAAATACGGTATATATTGAGAGAGAGAGAGAGAGAGGGAGAGATAGAGAGGAAAGATCGAAAAAGAAAAAGATAAAAAAGAATAAAGGAAAGTTAATATTATTGCAAAAGAAGATGCAGACCAAAAGAAAGAAAGGAAAAGTAGGAAAAGAAAAGATCAACACTGGAAACTCAAAACAGATTGATAGAAGTGAACCTGTAAAGAGAAATAGAGCAAAAAAAAGTAAAAGTAATTAAATTCATCGGGGTGGCCTAAAGTCGGTATCAGCCTGACAGCAAGGGAGTCTATCCCCGTTTCACTTGCACTAGAACCAAGAGATTGTTTTGGCATCAGGAGTAGAGCACCAAACCTACCATCAGCTCCTCACTTTACTGCACAGATCCTTGTGCTACTCATACGCTGAGTTGGCGAGGGTAGGTATCAAACCAGAAACCTTGAGATTCCCAACCGGACACTCTACCGATTGAACTAAACCTGCCCTTTACTGAGCTAAAAGAAGAAAAACATTGAAAGAAAGAAAGAAAAAAAAAATTTCTTGTTTCATCTTGTGATAAAGATTCACATCCTCTCAGGATTTCTAAATCTGTTCATGGTTACAGAGAGAAAATGTCAATTTTTAGGTAGGGTTTGTCCCTGTGCTTTTGTTTGCAATCAATCCAAAATGGAATTGAGCTGGAAAGTGTCTCCATTGAATAACAAATGGAAAAATGTGAATAAAAAGGACAAATGCCCTTTTAGATTGTGGTATTACTACCCTTATCCGCCAAAGGATTTCTGCTGATGAAAGTCTCATCCTCTTTCGTTACAGAACATAAAGTTGCAACTCAACAAGGTCATGTGTCTTATTGCACATGGTCCTGTGTCATTTTCAGGGATGACATCAAATCATGTCCTCCCACGCTTTCTTCTCATGGTCAAACTGACATGCTTAACACACCTGCATATCCAGGGTTACGAGTTTGATCCCAAGTATCCATTTTTTTTTATCAGCAAGCTAGCCAAAGAAATTTCTAATAAATTTTGCAGCTTAATAATAAGAATGTGGGATCTGCATTTGACAACTGTCTCTGTTGCATGTAAAAAAGAAACAGTTTGTCACATATGAAAAATGGGAATAAGTGTGACAAACACTATTTTAGAGGCTGGGATTACCTCCCTTGTCTGCCAAAGAATTTCTACTAATGACTGCTTGATGGTGCTGCCAAAGGCAAAGAGTTTGAAAGTCTCATTCTCTTCCTTCATAGAATGATCTAGGTCCTGTTCTAGTGCCCCTTTGATGAAAGTTTTCATCACCAGCTTACCTTATGTTCCAGTGAACACAACATCAGAGGGAAAATAATGATTTACCCAGCCAGTTCCCCATGAGTAGAATTTGACACAAGGTCCCAAGTATGTGGCATCCAATCAGAATCAAACTTGCTTTTCAGTAGTAATGGAAATGTGAGACTAACCAGTACAACTCAACAGGATGCCTATTTGCTTGCACACATGCATATTTCATTCCACACAACCAACTACTAGTAAACACTGCTCAAAAATGTAAGTCTCTCAAAAACTTTCATTCCTCTTAGAATTTACATATGTACAATAAGGACATTTCTACAAGGAAGGATAAAAAGTAATCCGCACTTTCACCATGACAAATCTTTATTATTGTCACACTGTGTTCTATGCATTCCTGCTTATAGTTTGTAGAAAGAAACCATCAGATTTGGAATGTTCTAGAAACAACCAGAGCAATTCCCTTTTTTATTACTTTTTCAGAGATATACAGAGGAATGCATCTGGATCCTAAGGAGTTTAGGAGCCTGCTTGGGAAAACGTCCCTTTCTATCTCTGCTCCCCCCTCTATGCGTCTGGGTCAGCAATGTATTGTATGAAAAGACATTGGAGTAATAATGTTGTATACACACAAAAATATGTCTCTGGGTTGTTACCCGAGAGAAAGAGAGAGAGAAACTCTTAGCCTGCAAAGAGAAACAACAACCTCAATATGAAGAACAGAGAACCTGAGAAGTAGAAACCCTGATAAGACCCAATACACAGAAGAGAAACCCAATAGAAGCACACAAGAGAATAGAGACCTGGCATCCAATGATTATCTACAGAGCCTCCCCACTGGATACAATTTAGTATCTTTCTCAGGACAACAAAACCAAGAGGATAATAAGAAGGTGAGAAAAAAATCTGAGCCAGATCTTCAAATATAGTGTAATACCTTACCAGAAATAACCCTATTTCTGAATATTTGGTTAATTGGTTAGATTTTACAGCATGTCAACTCTTGTTGGGTTATTTTATGCCAAAGACATTTTGTTATATTCATTCTTGATGGGTATTCAAACATTTTTTAAAACTCATTTTTTTTCTATTTAATCCACTCCACTCGAGGTCAAGATGGACCTGAGAGTAATGGTGATGAAGGGGTACTCCATAGTCCCCAGAGATCCAGAATTGGAACTTCACCATTAGATGCCATTTAACATCATACCCAGGACACTGAATATTTGGTTAGAATCAGGGGAGAAATAGTTCAACCTTGGCTGCAAAAACAGATATTTGGTTAATCATAAAAAAAATTGCAGTTAAATGCATTAACATTTATTGTCCAAAATAGAAAAATACTGTCAAGAATTTTCTTGCCTTAATCCAAAATTTAAAAATGGCATAGCTGAATATAAAACAAATGGTAATTAATTATTTTCATTAAATCTTTATTCCGCACTCATTATGGGGCTAATTTTAGAAAATAGCTGCCTGGAAACAGGAAATCTTAGTTTTATGCATAATAACATTAGATTATTTCCTATATCTAAAATAAATAAAGGGGAACCACTCTTGACTGATAAATTATTTATTGATCTACTAGGAAAAAAGAAGACGGGTTTAGGGTTAGTTTAATGGGAAAATAAATAAATAATTTATCAGTCAAGAATGGTTCCCCTTTGTTTATGTTAGACTTATAGGAAATAACCATAACACTATTATAAGCCTTGCATTAATTCCTGACCCCTGACAATCCCTTATTTTCATTATTTACCATGTACTTATTTACCAAGGTTCCGGGTTCAACACCGGCCCTCGCCAACTCAGTGAATGAGTAGCACAGCTTGGATCTATGCAGTAAAGTGGGGAGCTGATGGTAGGTGTATTGCTCCACCTCAGATGCAAAAAAACAATTTCCCTGGTCTAGCACTAGCAAAAAGTGGATAAACTCCCTTGCTGTCCAGCTGCTACTGACAATAGGTCATTCTGTCTACTTTAATCTTATCAAATGTTACTGCACAAGCAATATGTGACACAAGGTCAATTTGTTTAAGCAGAGATCAAACTCACTGATCAGCAGTAATTAATCTGCAAGATAGGTACTAGAGACAATGGCATAGTGTCCAAAAAAACAAGTGGAACCACATAGCCTGGGTGGGTTGATATGCAGTTTAGCAATGATAGTGTCACAGGAGTTGCTGGATAGTGCTAAAATTCAGCATCCCACAACCTTAGGGACTCCAGCTCCGGATATGATTTGAGGGTTTACACCCCTAGCCTTTCCTTGGAATGAGGTATAGTTAGTAGGCAGTGGAGGTTTTATAACAAAACTTTGCCTTTTCCTAGATGGATTGCCGACCAAGGCTAAGGAGCCCCATCTACGACATTTGGGGATTTATGTGAATAGTAAAAAAAGTAAATTTGTCGGGGCGGCCTAAAGTCGATATCAGCCAGTCAGCGAGGGAGTCTATCCACTTTTCAATAGCGAGATTGTTTTGGCATCTGAGGTGGAGTGTCACACCTACCATCAGCTCCTTACTTTACCGCACAGATCCCTGTGCTACTGATACGCAGAGTTGGTGAGGACTGGTATCGAACTAGGAACCTTGTGCTTTCTAGCCGAACGCTCTACTGACTGAGCTAACCCGGCCCCTTATGTGAATAGTAATTACCCCAATTCTACTACTATTGGTATGGATGGCCGTTGGCTCCCCTGGAACTCATTCGTACTTTGACATATTTTGTTTTTGGTGATGCTGGGTGCCTGCACACCCACCTCACCAGATAAACTTAGCTTGCTAACCATAGCAATACTACAAAATGACTGAAAATGAAAACCAAGTTGTGTGAATATATGTATTTACCAAACCTCTCTGCACAAGCAGGATATGACACAAGGTCAATTTGTTTAATCAGAGTTTAACAGGTTTTAATTCAGAGGTTTCCTTCTCCTAAACTGGTTGCCATATCGAGGTTAAAGAAGTGATTCTGAATTATAATATTACCCATAGCTAGAGGGAGAATAGTTGGATTCGTACCCTTGGATATCATCACTATGTGAAATGCAAACAGCTGTGTCCAGAATTTGAACTCGGGTCCCCATGTCCATTTACTATGATGGTAACCATTACATTATGAGTGCCTCATTATTGATTCTATTGTTATTTTCTTACCATTTCATCCCCCTGCTATTCAAGCAGACATTATGATATCCTGGTCAGCAGGTCGCCCCCTTTCTAATCATTCTCCTCTCACCCTGCATTAACATACACGAATACAACAGTACTAATTTTTAAAAAAATGACAAGTTAGTAAAATTTACCTTTGCCATATACAATGCTACATTGTTATTCTTGGTTAGATTTGGTTTATTTTGTTTTACAGCCTTTAATTGGTCATTTAATGCCGATAAAGTTTTGAAATAAATTCATTCTTAACAGATACTCAATTTTTTTTATAAACACATTTTTCTATTTAATCCATAAATAGGACCCTAACAGGTACTACCACTCTGGGTCAGAGTGAACCAGGGAGCAATGGTGATGAAGGGGTGCTCCACATTTCCCAAACCTCCAGAACTGGAACTTCACCATCAGATAGAGCTTAACGTCGTTCCCAGGACATGAAGACCCTCAGCCACTGCCATCTAGCAACCATATGATGAAAAGGGTTGGGACTTCCTATAAGGGCAATAGGGTTGGGGCAATTGTATAGGTGCTAGGGTTTGACATATCAAGTTGATTGATCAAAGTGGGCCTCTCCGACTGCCTGTCTAGCCTAAGTAAGGGCCAAAGTAAAGTGTTGCATGTCAGGGACTGCTCAACCACTTGGGTTCCATCCTTAAGTATCATGGGTTGCCACCCACAGCCAACATGGCACCATTGGGGGAGTCTTCCCTCTCTGTAGAGGTGCAGTCGGTGTATTCTAATGCAAAAGCCAACTGTTAATCTTTGCAAAGTTAAATTAACAGACTATTAAAAAAGTCCTTTTTTTCAACCACTTATAAACTCCCTTCCCCTAAGTTTTTCAGAGCCAATTTTGATCTCAAACATAGCGATAAAACAATCAACCAAAAGTCACAACTGGTACCAGAGAACATCAGCACACATCACATTTCAGACAAGATCAAAGACCACTGACAGCCTACCAACCCACATCGCATCACTACGCCACACACAACCAAGTCACCCGGCCAAGAACAGATTTACACCTCATTCACCTCCTGACTCCTACCGGGTGGAAGAAGAAAACCTCTATCTTTTCTAAATCTACCGACTTCTGTTTATCTAAAATAAACAAAATTAAATCTAATCCACTCTTCTGTTTTCTTTTGCACTTGTCTATAACAGTGCCTTTCACTAGGGTATTAGCACTATGGTGTTATATATTGTACAAACGGAAATATGAATTTCCGGTTTTATTAAACAAAGAAATATAACAACTTCCCGTTATCAGATCAAGACATAAAAATGTGTAGGAGTAGCTATTAATATAAAAGAACGGAGGGCTCGAGACAGGTCAGTCAGCCCCGGAGGCAGTCAGCCGGAGAGAGAGTGAGGTGATCGGGGTCAGTAATCGGGAGAGTCGGTACGAGTTAGTTGGCCGAGCGGGATCTCGTGTAGTTGGTGTTAGAAAAGCTAGCCTTGATATTTACCAACTGAAAAAGCTTGTCACCCAGAAATTTAATCAAAGGACCGAAAGTCTAAAGACTGAATATATTAATTAAACTGACCCTCTCTCTCAAAGTTAAGAAGCTTGAATTTATTTCAATAAACTTCTGGAGGATAACTTTGGTGTTATTGTCATCTCTTACAACGAAGATAAAACTATTGTAATTTAGTACCGTGACGACGCGCTATGCAACAATGGGAAATACAAACAGACACGTCCAGGATTTGAACTCGTCTCGCTATGTTCATTTCCTATAATAGTAACCATTACATAATGCACCTCCTGGTCAGTGGGTTGTTCCTCTTTTACCTTTTCTTTCCTTCTCCTACACAAACACAACAGAACTAATTTAGAAAGTCGTGGATTATTTTAAGGTATAAGGTCTACTAAAGACTACAACCTATATTTATAGACTGTTCAAAAACAGCGGTGACTGAATAATCAATCAACAATTTTTTTTTAAATTGATAAATTGTCCTAAAATTATTTGCTGGAAGGACTGCTTAAAGGAATGACCAACAGGATCAACTCTGATACAACTCTCTACTTTGAGGACAGATCAACAGACAAGGATTAAAACTGATACTACATCTTTCTACTTCAAGAAAAGATCAATTTTTTTCCACAAACTGCCTTTGACTACAACCCTAAAATGGCCTTGTGAATCCTAACAGAAAGAAATGACAAATCAGGAAAATTTACCTTTGCCATAAACAATGCTACATTGTTAATCTTTGCAAAGTTTTGTTGAGAGATGTTAAGTAGTTTTTTTTTATGCCCAATTACATGATAGAACAGATAAACTACGCTTGTCTACACAAATGCTAACAAATATAATAATATGTGAGTTGAACTCAGTGAAGGAATCCAAGATAAAGAAAATATGCTCACATGTAAAAATCCTTATCATATATCAACACATTAATAATAAAAGGTTGAACAAACACTTGCTGAATGAACTGGAATGATACAAGTCAGGGTAGAAAAAACAAAAAAAAATTTCACATTCCTTCTTATCAATGATTTCATCTTACGGTAAACTGAATGTGATAAAATATGGTGGAAAATGTTTTATGTGAGAATACATTTATCTCTTTCTATTTCCTTGTCTGTGTGTTTTGAATTCTCAATATCTACCTTTCTCTTTACACGTGAGTGCATGGGAAGTGCTTGTTGTGTAATGGTTATCATCATAGTAAATGGACATGGTGGCATGAGTTCAAATCATGAATCAAACTATTCTCTCTCCAGTTATGGGTAAAGAGTATGGAAGACTGGGCTCTTTAACCTTGGTATGGAAACCAATCTAGGAGAAGGGAAAATTTTAATTCAAACCTATTAAACTCTTAAAACATTGTTCATGGTTCTGCCTATTAAATTAATTTTTGAATCTATTTCATTATTCCCAAAGTCTATTTAACTCTACTCCCAAAAGAATTTATAAAAATTTAAAAAAAAAAAAAAAAAGGAAAAAAAAAAAAGGCTACAAATCTGTCAAAACTTTGCCGGCATTAAATGACTCACCAAGGTTGATATGCTATAAACTAAACAAACATCACAATACCTTCAAGAATTGCATAAGTTTATCAAGGACTATTTAAGTTATACTTAGTCAAAATTATTAATACATAGAATAATAAATCTTATTTATTAACGATGTCTCTGAGTTAGATTTGCCTCAAAACAGCCCATGTTATTAGAATATTTACCTCGCACCCCATGTATGCAGGTATGACATATGATCTTTTAATGTGGGATCACCCACGAGCCGTAGCTCATGGGATAGCCTGTGCAAAAAATGCTTTCACCCTGTGGCTTACTATTTCTTTTGTTCCCCACTCTCTCTCTCCTTTCTTTCCTTCTCTCTCCCTCTTAATACTTAATTACCAATCAAGAGTATTTTAGGGGTGAATCAAAAGTTTTGCAATATGTTGGTATGAGCTAATTTATAATGACTGAAGCAGTTCAAACTGTGCATTGTACCTGCTATGGTTGGTAGTATCATGATAGTTGGTACTCTGACGCATTATGCATTGTTTCATTTCGTGTGTGATTTGAGATGAACCTGCAACATAGTCTAATTCAAGAACTTATGATTTGCAAGTTCGAACAGGGCCATAACACTGTGGAAGCTGCCAAAGACATTTGTTGTGCAAAAGGTGAGGACACAGTTGATTACAGTAATTGAATAAAGAAATTTCAATCGGGTTGCAAAAACCTTGACAATCAGGCAAGCTCAGGTGGGACTCAAATTATTATTAATAATTAGAGGCGCATGGTTAATGGTTACCATCAGGAAATGGACACAATAAGACAAGTTCTAATCTTCAACAAGGCTGTTTGCATTTCACATGGTGCTAATACCTTTGGGAAGGTATGAATCCAACTATTCTAGTGCAGACTGGACTCTTTAACCTTGGTTAAGTAACCAGTTTAGGAGAAGGAGAACTGATTTTAAACCTGTTACACTTAATAAATTAACCTTGTGTCAAATCCTACTCATGTGGAGGGGTTGGTAAATATATACATACAAATGGGGCTAGTTTAGCTCAGTCGGTAGAGCACCCGCCTTGGAATTGCAAGGTTCTCAGTGTATGAGTAGCACACATTGGTAATCTGATCTGTCTGGTAAAGTGGGGAGCTGACAGTATGTGTGGCACTACATCTCAGAAAAAAAAGATGTCCCTGGTCAAGCACTAACAAAAAGGTGGAATTCGTGGATAAGTCCACCAAAGTTCAGGTCTCGAGTACTTTCGGCACTTCGAAGTGCCATCATCAGGGGTGATGTGTTCCAGTTTTTAAAAAATTATATTAATGTGGAGGCTGGAAGGAGAAGAATTGATGAGAAATGTGTTATAGGCATTTTAAAATGTGTGT
Organism: Doryteuthis pealeii; assembly: GCA_023376005.1. Taxonomy (NCBI): domain Eukaryota; kingdom Metazoa; phylum Mollusca; class Cephalopoda; order Myopsida; family Loliginidae; genus Doryteuthis; species Doryteuthis pealeii. Next base: position 77,395,219 of record CM042141.1, on the reverse strand, counting down.
ACTGCATTGGAAATTAATTTTGTTTAAGGATGGTTTGTATTGTTTTATGTATAGAGCTTCTTGTATTTGGAGTTTTTGTTTATTTTTTTCTTTGTGCAGAATGTGTGTATTTTCCATTAGAATATTTCGGTAATTAGAGTGGGGGCATGAATGTAATTTTAGGTGTTGTGAGATAGAGCTATTATCTGTTAAATGGAGGGTTAGACGACGTGACAATGTGGTTGAGGTGAATCCAATGTATGTATTTTCATTTTCTGGGAGACTGCAATCTCCTAGGGGACATTTAAATCTGTATATCATATACTGTATAAATGAAAGAATGCTGCCCAAATACACATATATATATATATATATATAAAAGAGAGAGAGAGAGAGAGAGAGAGAGAGAGAGATTCGTTCTTTCCTGAAGACTATATTGCATTCAATGGTCTTAAATTGCTGGGTACTTTTTTGTTTAAACAGCAACATCACAGTTTATCAAGTACTTAGTGATTTCAAAAAGGCAATGGGTGCAACATGTACTTCATGAAGAACAAAGAACATAAGATGAATGTTGTCTACTTAAGTGAGTTTGTACAACTGCTAATACTGTCAAACACACTTAAGAAACTGAAACACAGAAGCAGTTAACTTCATAACTGAATATCTCCTCCCCACCACCCTCTCTGTAGTCGCACATACACACAATGGCCTGTTCAACCTGACATATTCAAGAAGGATGATAGCTCTTTTAGTTCTTTGTATATGGATGAATATGTGCTTAATTATATACAAGGAAGATATGTGTTAGAAAAGTCTGTGGAATAATGAAAATATTTAATTTAACTTCCGAATATCAGACAACTTTATTCAGCTATTGCCAAAAAGGATATAAAAAGATCATTTAACTCTTGTTTAAGAATACCCATAAAAACGATATTATCATTTAGGTTATTTCCTATAAGTCTAACAAAGGGGAACCACTCTTGACTGATAAATCATTTATTTTCCCATTAAACTAACCCTAACCCTGTCTTCTTTTTTCCTAGTAGATCAATCAATAAATAATAATTTATCAGTCAAGAGTGGTTCCCCTTTGTTTATGTTAGACTTATAGGAAATAAGCATCATTTATTTTGTATTATGTAATTTTTCATTTTTATTGTTATATACACAACGTTTCAGCCAATGTGACCTCTGGCCTTCTTCGGACACATGGTGCAATGGATATAAGGGTTAAGTTAATACAGTTCTACATGACAATCATCTGTAGGCTGCAAGTTCAATCCTGACAATTGATGAAAATAACATATGTTACATAATCTATGCGGTTGCATAAGATTATTGTTGGTCCCCTGTAATTCTGAGGGGATTACCCTTTTCATACCATGGCCGGGTCCTTCAATGGAAAATTACAGAAGCCTGCCAAAATACGTGAATTCACGTGGGACCTGTTCGGTCCCCAGTTTTCAGTTAGACGTCAGGCAGAGAAGTCAGCCATTTTAGGTCCTGCCTAAAACTGGAACTCATGGCGCTATGTTAGTCAGATATTTAGTTACATGAAATGTATAGTTAAGGAAATAAAAGTTTGTATAAGTAAAATGTTCTTGTGGTTGATGAATGTCTTGGTAACAAGACTAAGAAATGAATCCAGGACAACCAGCCAGCAGGAACATAGCAATAGAAAGTCCAGACCTTAGGAGATCCGAGACGCTAGACCAGACCAAGTCAAGATGTTAGAAGATAGAACCAAAGCCGGCCAGAAGAAAAGACGACTAGAAGTAAGAAAGGGTATACAACACATAAAATACTTAACACAGCTTAACACTTGTAGCCAGTTATGGTTAACAGAATGAGAACAATCTATCCCAATGGATTAAATTAAGGATTCAGTTTGAAGTTCCATCAAGGCTCCTGAGTTTGATGAAGGAATTATCCATTTGGTTTCAATTACGCAAACAAAAAAAAGAAGCCAAATATTAACACACACAAAAAAGGCTTAAACACTGATAAGGCACCTTAAATGCATACAAATACTTCAACTAATCCCTACCACCCGCATAGTAGTCCACCGCAAACAAACCCCCTGCTATTTATTACAGAGAGATGAATCCACACTTGAAAGGGGGGTAACACAAAAAAAAAAAAACACCATCAAAGACAGCCAGCTAACTGCTCAGCAGACTGACACCACATGACCCCTCCAAAAAAAGAACACAGATAAGTGAAAGAACAATCAGTCTAAAATAAAGCTTTGAGAAAAAGGAAGGTAATTCGAAATATGAGGAAAATAAATAAGATTAAGAATCCAACATCATCATTTTGATTCTGATCTTTACTCTTTTCTACCAAAAAATGTTTTTTTTCACAACACTCATCCCATATATATATATATATATATAAAAGTAATTGGTAATTTGCTTGAAGCATTGTTAAGTATGTTATAATATATCAATGATTGGAAGGCAATTACAATGCATATAAAAAATAAAAACAAAAAGATGTTATTTTTGTCTTATCGATTTCAAAGTATAAAACTTTAAAGTTTTATACTTTGAAATCGATAAGACAAAAATAACATCTTTTTGTTTTTATTTTTTATACGCATTGTAATTGCCTTCAAATCATTAATATATATATATATATATATATATATATATATATATATATATACACACACTTATATAAATGAGAGATAAAAGTAGACATTTTTAAATACAAAACTAATCTGTTTTTCATAGATATGATATTAATATAAAAATAGGAGAAATTTCCAATGATAATTCAAATAAACTTTTAAAAAAATATTATTTCAGAAAAAAATATCAATGAATCACCAAATTATCAAAATGAATTAGCTGCACCCCCCCCTACCACCACCAATCCAATTTTCAGCATTTGATAGATATCATCTCTACAGATTTTACACCTGATGGAGGCTATAGAATGAATTGTTCAAAAATGTTGTGATAACAGTAAAATTATGCAAAGAATGAATTTAATAATCTTAACAAACATTCAGCTTTGGTTAATAAGAATTTAAAATATTAAAAAATATAAGATTTTGTGTCTGTTTTTTATTGATATTTTTTAATGATATGAACAAAGAATTCAAATACAAAAAATTAATATAAAATGGTAGAACAATTTAGAGATTTTTTTCTGCTGCTATTAAAGTATTAGTAAGCTGAATAACTATTGTAAATAAACAAAAAATTATTTCTACAGAGCAATGGCTATAGCTCAGTCGGTAGAGCATTCGGCTAGAAACCACAAGGTTCCTAGTTCGATACCGGTCCTCGCCAACTCAGCGTATGAATAGCACAGGGATCTGTGCGGTAAAGTAAGGAGCTGATGGTAGGTGTGGCGCTCCACCTCAGATGCTAAAACAATCTCCTTGGTCTAGCGCTATTGAAAAGGGGATAGACTCCCTCGCTGACTGGCTGATACCGACTTTAGGCTGCCCCGTTGACTTTTTTTAATATATATATATATATATATATATATATATACATACACACACACACACACATATATATATATGGTTGAACGCAACAGACATTTCATGTCTGATGAGTTTCTTTTCGATCTTTTCCAATTGTCTGGCCAGCTTTTTTTCATGTCTGGGTGGAATTGGTGAATGAATCCACTGAAGGTTTTTTCATGAGAATTTTCTGCAGTACTTGTAATAGATTGTTTTTTCTATTTTCTACATACTGTCGGATTTATTTCCATATATATATATAAGCATTATGGCAGCATTACATGGACCCTAACAAAGAACTTTGAGAATAAATTAGATGAGAGCTGCACAAGGATGATGCGTGTTGCCTTAAACAAAACCTAGAAGCAGCATCCTACAAGAAAACAACTGTGTGATCACCTGCCTTCTATTTTAAAAAACTATCCAGGTGAGGCAAACAAGAATGGTGGACAGTGCTGGAGAAGCAAGGATGAACTCATAAGTGATGCACTCCTGTGAATATCTAGGGCTTGACGTGACCAGCTGATTGATCGGAACGGTCCTCTCTGACAACCCATTAGACAGAAGACTTTCAAATTTGATTCCTTTATTTGAGAAGATAGACTCAACTTTATTATATTTGAAATTGTTGGTAAGATTCTGTTACCTATGTAAAAAAATATTTCAGTTTATTAGAGCTCAATTTGTCTCAAGAAGACTAATTCTTTCTGTAAACATCATGCTTTTTTTCTTTACCTTTTTTACACCTGTTGCTTTTTCTAGTAAACCTTTTACCATTCTCTGTTGTCCATCACTCTTTATTTTCTGACAAAGAAACTCTCCAAGAAAAGATTCTTATAAAAATATATAACTGAGAGTATTGAAATATGAATTGATAAAAAGTTTAAGTAAATTAAAATGTCTTGTCTTTCAGTTGTCATCATAAGAAAATAAAAATGATCATTGAATGTTAAGAGAATAAAGATTAGAGAAATCTAAATAATTAAACTATTCTGTTCCCAATAACAAAGGCTTCAGTTTGAAGTGTATTCACTAAACACTCCAGACAATATCAATGTTTTAAAAGCCAATATGTGATGTAATTCACAATCATTTTAAACAGGCAATCACTTCTTTCTTAGTTACAATATCAGTATATGTAGTTCACAATCATTTTAAACTGGTAAACACTTCATATTTAGTTGCAATATCAATATATGATTTAGTTCGCAATCATTTTAAACAAGTAAATACTTCATACTTATTCGCAATATCAATATATGATGTATTTCACAATCATTTTAGTCCCATCTATGGGTTAAATAGAAAAACATGAGTTGATAAACAAAATTGTATTATGCATTAAGAATGAATTTATTTCACAACTTTATCGGCATTAAATGACCCACTGGGGTTGATATGCCATAAAATAAAATAAAACAATCATTTTAAAAAGGTTTCTTTACAATAGAAAATATTTTACAAGTGAATGTATTAATTTAATTCAAAATAATTTTAAACATTAATTCATACAGATCTATTTGACCGATAAATGAGACCATAAAAGTTACTATCACTCTGGTTTGGAGTGAACCTAGAAGTAATGGCAACATAAGTTTGGTTTGGTTTCTTTGTTTAATGTCATATTAACCTTTCTGGGTTATTTAATGCCAGAGTCATAATTGTAAATGAGCAGTAATGGTACTATTTAACCCATAGTTGAGGGAATGAAGGCATTCATACTTTTCACAAGGGTACTAATCCAAAAGTGAACATTATAGTGAAACAGGAGTGTAGGGACTAGAACTCTCCTGTGTCTTGGGGACAGGAAGTAGAAAAAGTAATGTCCCTGGTCGGGTTGAGTAGAAGACCCTCTTTACTGTTTTGGTACCAACAAGTGAGCCTCGTAGAAGCGAGCTCTTATCTCAGTCCCCGGTGACTGAAGGAATTCCCCCTCAGTGAGGGAGTAACAACTGAAGACTCAACCTGAGCACCCCCTTCTCAACGAGGGAGATATAAGAACTGTAATTACTGCCTCTAAGTACTTGTTATATTGTCTGTTATTGTGTTTACATGTTAATAAAATAGATTAAAAGGTACATGTGCTTTCCCTTTTGTCATTGCTTTCTGTGAACCTATATTTTGTTTCTCATAAACTGTAGAACAGCTATTCTTACAGGAGTTTGTGCTTACATACTATCAAGCCAGAGTCCAGCTCATTAGCCACTATACCACAGGGACTCTCCCTTAAAATCTTGTTGTCTTGGGTGACTTTTCAGATATTTTTTAATGATCATTATGTCTGTATCTTGAAACAGTAGTTATTCAGTGGATTGGTTTGGTTTATTTTGTTTTACGGCATATCAACCTCAGTGGGTCATTTAATGCCGATAAAGTTTTCTTAATGGATACTCAATGTTTTTTATAAACACATTTTTCTATTTAACCCATAGATGGGATTATTCAGTGGAGATTCATTTAGACTAATTTAGTGCTGATATCTAACCAGTAGAATTCTGAACATCTTTATTGCAAATGAATACTAGGAGTAATGTTATGTGGGTATTCATGAATCTTCACATGATGATATAATTTAAAAAATATTAAATGTATCTTGAAGCAAGAAGCCTCATATAGAGGTTGGTTAGTTTGTTTTAATAACAAAGAAGAATTCTGCTGTGGGAGACAAAAAGAAAGATAACATGGAATATAGGTAAGAACAATGTAAACTTGTGCATTTAAGTGCAGATTATTTTTGTCTTTTAATTTCCTCGGTGGAAAAATTGTTAAGAAAAACTAAAACTAATTAAATAATTTCATTGTAGTTTCAATTATTTCTTTTAAGTGGGAGGGAAAATGATATTCTTGTGTGTGTGTGTATATATATATATATATATATATATATATATATATATATATTATCAATGTAGTTTGCTGTATTGATAAATAATGAGTGCTCAACATTGGTGAGAGAGCAAAAATAATTGAATAATTTAATTGGAGTTTCAATTATTTTTTTAAATTTTTTTTTTTACCTGGGAGGGAAAATAACTATATGAAATAGTTGAAAAATGATATTGTGCATGTGTGTGTATGCACACACACACACACGTATGTATATATATATATACATATATATTGGTTAGAAGATTGATTTAGAAGGCTATCACAATGCAGATGTAAAGAAAGAAAAAAATAATAATAATACGCTAACAATGGTGTTGTGTGTTAACCTGTATTTTATTCTTGCATTTTCAAGATAAAATCTCTTTTTCAAAAGATCACTGGAACTGAAGTAGTCTAGTTATGGCATTTCTATTTGCTTCAACCAAATTATAAAACTCTCTATATATATATATATATATATATATATATATATATATATATATATATTTGATAATGTTGTTTGATATATTAATAAATAAGAAGTGCTCAATATTGTTGATAGAGCAAAAATAATTAGATAATATTGTTGTAGTTTCAATTATTTTTGTTAATTACAGAATTATATGAATATAGTTGTAGAATTATATTCTTATGAATGTGTGTATAAATTGTGTAGTTGACTATATTGATAAATAAGTAATGCTCAATATTATTGGAAATTTTTATCTTTATAAATAAATAAAAAAACATTTCTGGTATTATGCATGCCTTTTTTCCCTTTTGGTCTGTCTCTCTGTTTCATTTCGTTTTTTGCTGCGAAAGTGAAGGATGGGGGCTCCTGGAATTGGCGCCTGTCTGGACTTTTTTTGATCACGTGTGAGCCGAGATCGGCCTCTTTGGAAGTGGGAAGCGAAGCGAGCGGACGCAGCTAGCAGATTGTCCCGTCATAAGCACTGAGAGACGAACCCCTTAGCTGTTTCAGACGGACATTGGCGGTTTAAAAAAAAGAACCTTGATTGAAAAAGGGGCTTATTGCAGTTGCAACCCAGCAGAATTCCCAGAACGGCTGAAACGGTTCTTCATATCCTTTGGCGAAAAAGGTCACTGTGTCCTCGTATACTCTTCAAACCACGGAAGAAATATTGTTGTTGGAGTGTCCAGCCCTTAGATGCTTAAAAACGGATGACAACAAGTGAAAAGAGAGTGATGCTAGCGCAGAAGACCAGCCCTATATTTCTTCCGAGAGCCTTGTGCTTTACGAGAAAGTCCAAGTAAAGCAGCAGTTATTTCCAAGCCAGGAGCCTCAGTCCTTAACGAAAAGGAACGTGAAAATTTTGAGAGAACTGTGAGTTCTGTGGAACTTTTTGTATCTCTTGCGCGAGAGAAATACATTTTTAAAGGGTCATTTTATTGTTTAAATCCTTTCTTCAGTAAGCCTTTTCTTTCTGTTTTTTATACACTTTTGTATGTAGTATTTTTTTGTATTTGTGTTATCCGACCCCTAAATCTTTGTTTGGTCGTGCATAGGAAAATTTAGGCAAGTTTGTTTGAATTGTTTGTATTTCTTTTTGCCTCCTTTAGTGGAGAAATTTGTATGAATAAAGATTCTATTTCTTTATCAAATAAGACGATTCTTTTCATTTTTCCCTACCCCTTTTCATATGACGACGCCATTTTATTTTATGTTTGCATTTTTCTGAACGAGGAAAAATTCACGACAATATTGGGCAGAGAGCATATATATCTAAGATAAGATTGTGTTGACACAATGTATCAATGGTGCTTGGTACCTATGTGAATCTTGGTTTCTCTGTTTAATAACATATCAATCTTCGTGGGTTATTTAATCTCAAAACCATCCTTGTAGAAGAACACTAATGGTACTATTTAACTCATAGCTGAGTGATGAGGGGGTTCATGTAACTACCAGTTGTAATCCTTAATTAATCATAGTTTCAAGTAATTATTCTTAATACAAATAATTTGCTAACAGCTAAATAGCCTCTTGTATTCCTATCTAACATTAATAATGATAATCATTTGTTTGCATACAGTTATATGGTTTCACAGTGTATGGTGTAATGGTTAAAGTCATGGGAAATGGACTTGTCGACCCGAGTTCAAATCCTGGATGTGGCAATTATTTAACAGCGCTAATACCATTGGGAAAGGTATGAATCCTACTCTCCCTCCAGCTATGGGTAAATAGTAGGGCAGACTGGGCTCTTTAACCTTGGTTAGGCAACCGGTCTAGGAGAAGGAAAACCCTGAATTCAAACCTGTTGAACTCTGCTTAAGAAATTGACCTTGTGTCGCATCCTGCTTGTGTGGAGGGGTTGGTAAATATACATATGGTTTCACATATTTCTATCCAATACTAATAATTTTCAAACATCTATTTGACCCATAGATGGGACCTGAACAGGTACTACCATTCCGGGTCAGAGTGGACCTGGTAATAATGGCAGTGAAGGGGTGACTCCTCAGAGCTCCAGAACTGGATTTGGTTGGTTGGTTAGATTTTATGGCAAGACAACTCTTGTTGGGTTATTTTATGCTGAAGATGTTTTGTTTTATTCATTCTTGATATGTATTTATTTTTTAAAACTCAATTTTTCTTTTTTTTTTTTTTTAAACATTTTTTAAAACCTTTTTTTTTCTATTTAACCCATAAAAGGGAACCCAGCAGGTATAACCACTCCCAGTCAGGATGGACCTGGAAGTAATGGTGATAAAGGGGTACTCCATACTCCTCAGAGTATATATTATATAGATAATATGGGTGTTATATTTATAAGTAAACAGACTTGGTCTGAAGGTCGCATAGGTGAGAAACTGTCAGCAACCAGGTGCCATTGACTCCATGTCCATGCTACCCTAACTTATATATATATATATGTGTGTGTGTGTGTGTGTGTGTGTGTGATGTTTTGAATCTTTCAATTCAATGCTTATCTTATGTCAGAAACCTATTCCTGCTCATATCTATGGAACAACGATTCATAAGAAAATAAATCATGTTATCAATTCAACTTTTTTTTATAGAGCTGACTCAACTTTGTTAACAATATATTTAAAGATATTAAGCTTTTTCTATGCATTTTATCTCAGTAAGAATGCTCGTATCTAAAGAGAGTATAAATACAAATTACATAATCACTGAATTCTTCAATGTCTGAGACAAAATGTCGTTCATCATTATCACGTTGTGCTGAGAGCATGGATACCCATGACTCATAATACCAACTGTCCCTGTTGATCATCACTTCTGGCAGGTCTTCCATTTGGTATCTAGAATCTGCACAGAGCTGATTGATCTAGGTTTTTGCTGGTCAGCTTATACTGGTGTGTCCATATGTAAATGTCCACAGAAGAACATCACTTATGAGTTCATCCTTGCCTCTCCACCTGTGTCCAGCAGGTCTTGTTTGGCTTACTTGGATGGTTTGTGTGATAGCAAGCAAGTGGCCGTACTGCTGCTTTCTTGTGGGGTGCTGCTTCCTAGATTTTTTTTGAGACAGCATGCAGCATCCTTGTGTAATTCCCATCCAGCTTTTTCTCAAAGCACTTTGCTAGTCCAAGTGATGCAGCCATACAGTAGCACTAATACAGCTATGGCTAGGAAGAATTTTTGCTATATTTTATTAGAGAACTCAGATTTCTATACGATCGTTAATCTATCTATAGCAGTTCATGCCTTTCCAGTTTGTACATTAACATCACTTTCTGTAGATGAGATATTACTACCTTTTTCTAATGCTTGAATGTCTGAGACAAAATATTGTTACTATAACATAATTCATTGTTGCCAGATCTTTGTTCTTCTTAGTTTTGTGATTGAAACATTTTGACAAAAATGAAGGAAAAAAAAAGGTCTGAGAGTATCATTGTATAAGGATATACGCTCTCCCTACTACCTTTTTCCATTGAATATTATGTCCAAAGACATTCAATAGAATCTGTGAATAGTACCGAATTATATATATAGCATGGTTTTTTCCTACATGTATTTACACTAGGTTGATTTTATACTAGAACTCGATTTAACCAGAGAAAGTTGCTAATTAATATAAAGAGTAACTGTACCAAATATTTTTCTCTAAAACTTTACCAATTTTTGAACAAATGCATTTAAATATCAACATAATTGCATGTTATGAATTTCAGCCAGTGTTAATCGAAAAGATAAGTAGGTCAGATTAAACCAGAGTTTTAAACTAAAAAAATGTATAAAAAATAGGCTTAAAAGATTTTGTTTCGTTCAAGATCATGCAATTCTTGGTAAATTAAATAAAAGTAAATAAAAAAGCATTCCAAGTATTCTAAGCTCTGCTAACAATATGTGTAGGTCCTACACACCCTGTTAGCAGGGCTTAGAATACACTGACTGTATCCCTTTCAGAGGGGTAAGACTCCCTGAAAAGAAGTGTCATGTGTATGACCCTAATTCTGGATATATGGAAAGTGTGGAGTACCTCTGCATTGTCATCACTCCCAGGTCCACTCTGACACAAAGTGGTAGTACCTAAAGGCTGTTTGTATTTCACATAGAACTAATACCCTTGGAGAAAAGTATTCATCCAACTATTCTCCTTCCAGTTATGAGTAAATATTAGGACAGACTGGGTTCTTTAACTTTGGTTAGGCAACCAGTCTAGGAGAAGGAAAACTCTGAATTCAAACCTGTTAAAATAAACGTAGAAAAGTATCAGCTGAAAATTATGATGCTTTAGGAGAAACTGACCAATGGCATTCAAAAATTCACAGGAGAGCTAGGATTATCAAAAGATATCATATGTAGAGCATTATATAAACTTCAAAAATATATTGCTCCATGAGGTTCTCCATGAACTCAGTCAATTTAAAAATGGAATACTTTTGACAGACAAAAGATACCATATGTAGAGCATTACATAAACTCCAAAAATATACAGCAGAACTAGGATTATCAAAAGATATATGTAGAGCATTACATAAACTTCAAAAATATACAGGAGAGCTAGGATTATCAAAAGATATCATACGTAGAGCATTATATGAATTTCAAAAATATACAGGGGAACTAGGATTATCAAAAGATATCATATGTAGAGCATTACATAAACTTCAAAAATATACAGGAGAACTAGGATTATCAAAAGATATCATATGTAGAGCACTACATAAACTTCAAAAATATACAGGAGAGCTAGGATTATCAAAAGATATCATACGTAGAGCATTATATGAACTTCAAAAATATACAGGGGAACTAGGATTATCAAAAGATATCATATGTAGAGCATTATATAAACTTCAAAAATATATTGCTCCATGAGGTTTTCCATGAACTCAGTCAATTTGAAAATGGAATACTTTTGACAGACCCTAATATTTAATCTGCTGATCCAAATATTTGTTCATTTTCTCGATAGAAAGCAAAAACAATAAAGATGTTTACAAATATCATAAGATACTAATGTGGGAAAAGCCTGAATGATAAACAGTTGATTCTTTGTTTTCTCTTCAAAGTTTTGTACAAATGTTTTTTTTATTCTTTCACCACAAAAATTGCCTGACCTTTTCCTTGACATTTTTCACTTGAGTAATTCTCGTAAACTTTTCCGTCAAATTAATATTTGCCATCAACATAACCCAAAGCTAAATGGTGACTAAGATTATTGGTTCTGGTAAGAAGATCTTTATTGTCATTGACAAAAACCAAGGCAAAGGCAATATTGAAAAACTGTTGTAAGCTCTGTTGGTTATAAAATTCCTGATAATTTTCAATAAGTCAATATATACTTGTCCTATATATTAACTGGTATGAGAAGAATGGCCACATATTTTTTTGGCCAAAGGTTAAATTTCAGGGAAATTATTATTTTGGAGTCATGAAAATTTGGTATTGATGCTTGATTATTAGTATTATTTAAATTATTCGGACTATTGTCCTCATCTTTATTGTTATCTGTACAACATTTTGGACAATGTGCCCTCTGGCCTACTTCAGGTATTTCTTGTTGGACTTGGGAGCCTTCTTGAACTTGGGAGCCTTCTTGTCATAATGGCTTCCGATTATGACAAGGTTCCCAATTATGAAAAGAAGGTTCTCGAATTCGACAAGAAATACTTGAAGAAGGCTGAAACGTTGTACAGATAACAATAAAGATGAGGACAATAGGCAGAATAATCCAAATCTTATTATAATGGAGATTGTGTGTTTTTCTGTCTGTAACCGAAACTATATTACTACTCAAGTCACAATTCCCTTAATTATTTACGTCAAATTCTCCATGATTTCATTCTTTTAAACCTTCAGTTATTAATAAAAATTGTTTTACATTATTAATACTGTTGACCATATCTACGTACTAATAACATGCAATTGTATTTATATATACAACAAAATAGCGGTTTACAATTTGAACGAGAAGGCTAATTTGCATATTGATATTTAAAATTTTATTTTAATAAATATGTGCTTGGTATTATTGATTTCTAATTGTTTGGTTTTATCTTAAGAAATATAAACAAAAATATCGTGGATAAATCTTAAAAGAAATTTATTTACAAGAAGAAATAACTGTAATATTATCCTTTACTTCCTATTTTAACTAAATAGTTAAATTAGGAAAATTTACCAATGAAAGAGGGGAGTAATGGAAAATGATGGAATAGTTAGTTTCAAAGTTGTTCTATTTTTCGATTATACCCCTCTGTTGCAGATCTTTTTATCTGCATTCTTAGTCAATTTCATTAGCCTTTCTAATTTAATATGATATTTTATTATATCAAAACTTAAAACTTAAATACTTGCACCCGGAGGGTGCATATATTTGCTAGTAATACTAATTTTCTTTATAGGTTGATTGGTTGTTTTATTTTACAGCATATAAACCTTCTTTTAGGTTGTTTGAAGCTGAAACAAGTCATTTCGATAAACAAAGGACTCAGGTTGCTTACAGTACCTACTGTTGCTTAAGTGGTCACCCAAATAAGTATTGAACAAGCTCATCACAGCTTAAATTTTTGGCTAAATTTCTGGGAGGTTATTCTTTTTTAGTCATGAAAATTTGGTGTTTTTTTACAGATTGGTTGGGTGGTTGTTTTATTTTATGGCATATCAATCCTCTTTTGGGTCATTTAATGCCGAATCAAGTAATTTTGATAAAGAAAGCACTAACAATGTGATTTAATGAAAGAAGTAGTAAAAGAAACTTTAAAGATAATTAACATAATATATCTTTTTTTAATATAAAAGTTATCTGTATATACTGAAGATTCTCATTATATGAATTCTTAAACTAATCTTTGCCAGCATTTGATCTATTCTAAAGTTGGTGGTGATTTTAGAGTCTGTTGAGTTATCATCTTGAGAGGCAGTATTAGTGAAAATGTATACAACACAAAACAATTTAAAATATCCCACAACTGTGTATCAAACTGTTCCCAATTGTCCACTTGTTCAATATTCATTGTGTCTCTCATCAATTATAAACACTACTTTTTAGTGATGGGTGGTGAGAGAGACTCATGGGAATCTGTGCAACCTGATGATGATTTTATATATATATATATATATATATATATATATATATATATATATATATATATAGATAGCGTGGGCTAGTGGTTAGAGTCGTGGGAAATGGACTTGTCGATTCGAGTTCAATTCCTAGACGAAGCTGTTAGCATTTCACATAGCGCTAATACCCTTGGGAAAGGTATGAATCCATATATTCTCCCTCCAGCTATGGGTTAAATAGTAGGGCAGACTGGGCCCTTCAACCTTGGGTAGGTAACCAGTCTAGGAGAGGGATAACTCTGAATTCAAAATTCCTGAGGTCGGTCGTTGATTGGGTTTGTGGCAACCCTTGATGCATCAATTCTTTCCTATTGACTGTGCCAAAAAGTGTGGATGGTCCAACACAAGTCCTCACCACTATAAACAAATCACTGTGTGGGTGTTCATTGTGTCTGTGAACCCACATGCATTGAAAATCGACGAGAGAGTCCATAATATATATATATATATATATATATATATATTATAATCTTTCAATTGATGATTTGATTGGTTAGCTAGTTGGTTGGATTTTATGGCATGTCAACATCTGGGTTATTTTATGCCAAAGACGTTTTTGTTTTATTCATTACTTTTAGGTATTCATATTTTTTTAAGACTCATTTTTTTTAAAACAAATTTTAAAAAACTCATCTTTTGATCTATGGGAACCTGACAGGCACAGCAACTCCGGATCAAAGTGGACCTGGGAGTAATGGCACTGAAGAGGTAATCCAGAACTGGAATTTCACCACTAGATGCAGTTTAACATCATATCCAGGACACTTGAGGATTTGAGTCTCATCAGAGGAGAATTTAATGATATTCGTTCGTGAATACAAATCAAATTACACTGAAATTATTTGAAATAATTAGATAAGAATGATTTAAATTTTTACTTGATAAAAATTTAGTTTGAAATTAAATTCAACCAAAAAACCAACTAAAACCAACCAATGCCAAATGAATTCTCAATATTTTCACCCACTGTCTAATTAGAAAAACAGAGCTATCATGTCACACAGATTATTTTACCAAATTTGTTTTTGTAGTGAGAGAGGAGACCTACCTCGTGCAACACGGTGTGACAGAGAGAGTGGCGGGCGTGAAGACTTGCCATATTCTTGAAGGAAGTGGGCTAGGCTTTGTCTGGCGTGTAGGACTGACCTAGAGTCGAACCCGCTTCCTTCAGAATGTGAAAGCTGTGGACGATCAGTGAAATAAGAAATAGCATAGTGGCCCGGATGTAGGTGGTCGCGCTGTGCTGATGAGTGTCGCACGTGCTGCACAGACAATTATGAGTGAGGAGCCCGGATGTAGTGAAATTGAGGTGTATTTAAAGGACTTATTCTCACAGACCAGGGAGAACGACTGCAGTAGTATTTTGTTGTCAAGATGAGCGGGACAAAGAAATAATTTTGGATATTGGAATTTGGAGCGTGATACAGTTGGGAGTGTTTAGACTGTCGATTGGAACCTTGAATCAGACTTGACTGCGACCCCCCCCCCACACACACACTGATTAGAGTTTTATCACTGTAATAAAAGTAGATGGTAGGTATGATGCTCCACCTCAGCAAAAAAACAATCTCCTTAGTCTAATGCTAGTGAAAAGGAGATAGCTCAGTCGGTAGATCATCTGCTAAGGAATAGCAAGGTTCCGGTTCAATACTGGTTATCATCAACTCACTGCATGAGTAGTACAGCTTGGTGAATCTGATCTGTGCAGGAAAGCATGTGTGAGCAGATGGTAGGTATGGTGCTCCACCTCAGCAAAAAAAAAAACACTCCCTAATCTAACGCTCATGAAAGAGTATATATATTTACCGACCCCTCCGCACGAGCAGGATGTGACACAAGGTCAATTTCTTAAGCGGAGTTTAACAGGTTTGAATTCAGAGTTTTCCTTCTTCTAGACCGGTTGCCTAACCAAGGTTAAAGAGCCCAGTCTGCCCTACTATTTACCCATAGCTGGAGGGAGAGTAGAATTCATACCTTTCCCAAGGGTATTAGTACTAAGTGAAATGCAATTACCACGTCCAGGATTGAACTCGGGGCGACGAGTCTATTTCCCATGACTTTAACCATTACACCACGCACTCATGAAATGGCTGATACTGACAATAGCCTACTCTGCCGAATTTACTACTTTGCGTTGTGTTGAACTAACAGTTATTATATTTTGAGCCATATTTTTCTTGAATCAAGTTTTTTAGGTTGTCTGTGTAAGCTTGGGATTATGCAATTACTGAACACAACCAACTACTTTTCTCGTCATCTAATTCACTTAGGTAATACTTGCAGTGAGAAAAATTAGATTATTCTTTCTGCTTTGAAAATACCATATTTTTATTTCTCTTTTATTCTTCAAAGCCTAAAATTATGTAAAAAAATACCCCAAATGATTTAGGAAAAGTACATTGGTTTAGTCTGATTTATTTTAATGGTATGTTAACCAATCTAAGGTTATTTTATGCCTAGAGGTTAGGAAATCACATTGATATTCTATCTAATGATAAATATTTGTTTGCACACAGTTATATGGTTTTTAAGTATTCTTATTTAATACAAATAATTTGCACACAGTTGTATGATATCAAGTATTTTTATCTAATACAAATGATTTGCACACAATTGTATAATTTCAAGTATTCCTATCTAATACAAATAATTTGCACACAATTGTATAATTTCAAGTATTCCTATCTAATACAAATAATTTGCACACAGGTGTATGATATCAAGTATTTTTTATCTAATACAAATAATTTGCACACAGTTGTATAATTTCAAGTATTCCTATCTAATACAAATAATTTGCACACACAGTTGTATGATATCAAGTATTCCTAATATAATCAATGTAATTTGCACACAGTTGTATAATTTCAAGTATATCTAATACAAATAATTTGCACACAGTTGTATGATATCAAGTATTCCTAATACAAATAATTTGCACACAGTTGTATGATATCAAGTATTCCTAATACAAATAATTTGCACACAGTTGTATAATTTCAAGTATTCCTATCTAATACAAATAATTTGCACACAGTTATATATCAAGTATTCTTATCTAATACAAATAATTTATACAAAATTAAATGGTTTAAAGTAACTATTCTATTTAATAATAAATATTTGTATGAACATAGTATATAACTTCTTACCTACCAAATCCCCCCCCACCCCCCAGCTGTACAAAATTATTCCATTCAACTGATTCCCTATAGTAAAAGGATCAGGTGCCAATCTCAAGGTTGCTTCACAGATGAAACAAAAGATGGCAAGGATGTTCACCTAGAAATTGTTCACTGTAAACAATGACACATGTGGGAGCAGCTACCAGTGGTTTTTGGTAGGATCACAGTAGTGAGAGAACTGCTGTCAGCAGCTTAAAGTAGGCAAAGAGTTAAGTAGTCCTATCTGACACCAATAACTTGCAAGCAATTATATAGTTTCAAGTATTCCTATCTAACACTGATAATTCTATTTAATAATAATTATTCATACACAATTATATGGTTTTGAGTATTCCTATCCAATACTAATAATTTTTAAACAGATCTATCGGATCCATAGATATGAAGCTATGGGTATTACTACTCCAGGTCAGAGTAGTTTGGTTTGTTTTACGGCATATCAACCTCAGTGGGTCATTTAATGCTGATAAAATTTTGAAATAAATTCATTCTTAATGGATTCTCAATCTTTTTTCATGAACACATTTTTTTATTTAACCCATAGATGGGACCCTAACAGGTACTACCAATCCAGGTCAGAGTGGACTAGGGAGCAATGGTGATGAAGGGGTGCTCCACATTCCCCAAACCTCTAGAACTGGAACCTCACCATCAGATAGAATTTAACGTCATTCCCAGGACATGAAGAGCCACTGCCTTCTAGCATCCATATTCTAGAAATAACACTAATACCCTTGTGAAAGGTATGAATCCTACTCTCCCTCCAGCTATGGGTAAATAGTAGGGCAGACTGGGCTCTTTAACAATGGCTAGGCAACTGGTCTAGGAGAAGGAAAACTCTGAATTCAAACCTGTTGAACTTAAAAATTGACCTTGTGTCATATCCAGCTCGTGCAGAGGGGTTTATATATATATATATATATATATATATATATATATATATATTATAGAAAGGGTTGGGGCTTGCCATAAGGGCAATAGGGTTGGGGCAATCCTATAGGTGCAGGTCAGAGTAGACCTGAGGGTAATTGCAATGGGGGTGTATTATACACTCCACGGTGCTCCTGAACTGTAGCCTCACCACCAGATGCAGTTTAGTGCATTACCCAGAACACCCCTTTTAGGGTGGAAGATCTCTTACCCGTTCCGCAGAAAATGCACTCAGTGTGTTCTAAGCTCTGCCAATAAGACTGATGAAAAGTAATTCTTTGAGAGCCAGAAAAGTTTGACTATCTTTTCTAATTTTTCTTTATGACCCTTTTGACATATTTTATTTGCTGGCAGCCACATTCTTTGTATATCTGAATGAACATAAACAAAATAATCAAGTTATATATGAAGTAATTCTATTTCAACAGACATTTTCATGTGGTTCTAACTTGCGTAAAGCTTCAAGTCTAAGAATTTGACCTGAGACTGAGCGAGTGTCAGTTGTAAATGGCAATCATGAGTTCTTGGAATTTTCTTGGCTTCTCTCTGTTTGATATAATCTTATTAACAGATGGACATGATGAAAGAAAGTCAAGGATAAAAACATGAATTGACTTTAGAGTTATTTGTTATCTCTTCTTGCATCTGATTTGATCTGCATAGAAAATTGGCCAGAAAATGTTGTTCAAGGATTTCCTATCTTTGAATCATCATTCAGTTTTATGAGTTGTTTAACTTATTTTGATCTTTCTGAACACTTACATCTCTTATTATAATGGAGATTGTGTGTTTTGCTGTCTGTAACCGAAACTATATTACTACTCAAGTCACAATTCCCTTAATTATTTACGTCAAATTCTCCATGATTTCATTCTTTTAAACCTTCAGTTATTAATAAAAATTGTTTTACATTATTAATACTGTTGACCATATCTACGTACTAATAACATGCAATTGTATTTATATATACAACAAAATAGCGGTTTACAATTTGAACGAGAAGGCTAATTTGCATATTGATATTAAAAATTTTATTTTAATAAATATGTGCTTGGTATTATTGATTTCTAATTGTTTGGTTTTATCTTAAGAAATATAAACAAAAATCTCGTGGATAAATCTTAAAAGAAATTTATTTACAAGAAGAAATAACTGTAATATTATCCTTTACTTCCTATTTTAACTAAATAGTTAAATTAGGAAAATTTACCAATGAAAGAGGGGAGTAATGGAAAATGATGGAAGAGTTAGTTTCAAAGTTGTTCTATTTTTCGATTATACCCCCTCTGTTGCAGATCTTTTTATCTGCATTCTTAGTCAGTTTCATTAGCCTTTCTAATTTAATATGATATTTTATTATATCAAAAGTTAAATACTTGCACCCGGAGGGTGCATATATTTGCTAGTCTGTACATATAAAGATTTAGTGAATAGTAATACAATCTAGACAGTCATCTAGACATCATCAGTTTATTATATAAAACAAAGACTTGAACCCAGAACAGAAAAAAACATAATGATATCATAACATCTTTGAATAAAAATTCACTTTTATAAAGTTGACCTCAGAATCAGTTCAGTGCTGTTAAACTTATTTTGATCTTTAATTTGATATTTTTGAAGACTTACATCTGTTCACATTGAGATGCAATGAATAGAATTACCAGCTAGACTGTAATCTAGACGTCTAGATATTGTCACTTTATTATACAAGTTGCTTGGCCATACACTAATTACTTTATTATATAAAACAAAAACTTGGAACCCAAAACAGAAAAAAACATTAGGATTGCATAGTTCCCATAGTGTAGGGATACAATAAATAGATAAGTAATTAATTAATACTCCTGTTCCTTAAAAGTATGACGGTTATCATTTTGCAACACACTCTGGTTAAAAATGAGAAATTGTCTAAAATGAAATGCAAAAATGTAAATCCCAATTATCTGGTGTTGCTTATCAGCCAAATTCTTATTTTTTTTATGAGCATTATCACCTCAGCTAAATAATGGACCATTCCATTTTTATTATACAGAAAAGAAAGAAAAGGTATATGCTACACAGAAAAAATATAATAAGAAAGAAAGAAAGAGCGTAGGAGAAAGAGAGGGTGTGAGTGAACTGAAAAGATAATGCTAATCTGTTTCAATTGAACATAATGAAAAGAAAGAGAGAGGGAGAGATAGTTAAATCAAAATTATTGTACTTTTTACATACTGAACTATTTTGCAATAGCTCTTGAGTAAACATATCAAACGTTAGTATTATCAGCATTATTTGAACTATTGTTCTCATCTTTATTGTTATTTATACAACGTTTTGGCCGATGTGCCTTCCGTCCTTCTTCAGGTATTTCTTGTCGGACTTGGGAACCTTCTCCGAATAATGCAGATAATACTAATCATCAAGCCTCATCTAAAAAATTCAGAGAAATAATATCAAATGTAATAATTAAATTAGCATACTGTGGCATATCCACAGGTCCTACTAGCAAATAATTGTTGCCCTTAGAGAATTGGCATGTTCATTAGGATTGTCACAGGGTGTCACATTTTGTGAAAAATTATATATATATCTATTATTATACTAAAGATGAGTGAATCAATGTTGGTTTCCTAAAGGCTTTTTTACTGTTTAGTTTAATGACACAAAAGTTATACAAAATTATTCCTTAGTTTTAGGATTGAGATAACTTACCCGTCTCTTACTTTAAATTCTGCCTATCACTTCCCCCTCTCTATGTATATCTTGATTACCTCCACGTTATATATGTTACTTTCTCTGTGAGTCTAGAGAGAGATTGGAGAGTTGAAACATATTTGTATGTTAAGTTTCATAAGCAGCCATCCTAGCCAACTGCAGTGTGGGAAATGTTTGAGGCACAGGCCCAAGAAACATTTTGGGGATGTCATCAAAAACAACATTAAAACTCTTGACATCTCATGTTTAGGAGTGGGAGAGGATGGCTTTAAATTGTGTGGGCTGGAGGAGACTTCATGGTGGCTGTAAAGGGTTTGAAGCAAGGTGACTCAAACACTCTATCCTGAAGTGGGCTCTACAAAAACAGCACATGTCGGACGTCCTGGACACATTCCCTACATTTACACCTGACCACATATGTGAAATGTGTGGCAGGGTTTGCCTGTCAAGGGCTGGGTTTCTCAGTCATGTATGGTTCCATACGAGAGAAAGACGGGGGTCACATGTGCAATTTGTGCGACAGGGTGCATAAAAGCTGGATTCCTGAGCCATGTGCATGCCCACAACCGAACGTGTAGAAATGGCCTTTTACTGTGAAGAAGTGGCAATCACCATTATATATATATATATATATATATATATATATATATATATATAAACTAAATCACAATACTTTGACTTACATTCTTAAGACACAGGCTTTTTATATTATTACTAGATATCATGATGCACTGATCCGCAAAGATTCTGCTCCCCCATGTCCCGGCAGCTCAATCTGCATCTAACAGCTGGCCAGTTTCTGATATGAGCATGCATATTTTTTATCTGATGAAGGAAATATCTTTCATGCGTGTCTGTTTTCCATTTTGATTTATTATAAAAGAAGCAGTTCTCTGTAAGTTCTTTTTTTAAACATTTCTTTTTGTATCTGTTTTTCTTATGTTTTGTTACCCCTTTTTTACTCTTTGCCTAAATCTAAGCAGATATACAGGGGAGGTTAAAAGGAAAAAAAGACAGTCAATAATGACATGTAACCATTCATTCTTTCTTTCTTTCACACTTAATTCCTTTCACATTCTATTCTTTCTTTTTTGTTCAATTTCTTCCTCCTTCTTTCTTATTCTTCTTTCCTTTCTTTATTTATTTTTTGTTCAATTTCTTCTTCATTCTTTCTTTCACATTCTTCTCTTTCTTTTCTTTCTTTCTTGTTGAATTTCTTCCTCCTTCTTTCTTATTTCCTTTCTTTCTTTTTTGTTCAATTTCTTCTTCATTCTTTCTTTCACATTCTTCTCTTTCCTTTCTTTCTTTCCTGTTGAATTTCTTCCTCCTTCTTTCTTATTCTTCTTTCCTTTCTTTCTTGTTCAATTTCTTTCACATTTTTCTTTCCTTTCTTTCTTTCTTGTTCAATTTCTTCCTCATTATTTCTTTCACATTCTTCTCTTTCCTTCCTTTCTTTCTTTCTTGTTCAATTTCTTCCTCATTCTTTCACATTCTTCTTTCTTTCTTTCATGCTCAATTCCTTCCACATTCTTTTCTTTTTTTCTTTCTTTCTCATTCAATTCCTTCATATTTTCTTTCTCCTTCAATTATTTCTATTTTCTTTCTTTAATTCTTTCCACATTCTATTCTTTGTTTCTTGTTCAATTCTTTCCTAATTCTTTCTTTCTTACACGCTCAATTCCTTCCATATTTTCTCTTTCCCTTTTTCCTTCTTTCTTCATCACTTCCTTTCTTTTATGCTCAAATTCTTTCTTTATTCTTCTCTTTCCTTTTGTTCTTTCTTTATTATTCAATTCTTTACATACTTTTTTTTTGTAGTTTTCTTTCTTTCTCATTCTTTCACATTCAAATCTTTCCACATTCTTTTCTTTTTTTTTCTTATTCGATTTCCCTCCTTAACCTATTTTTTTGTTTTTTTGTTAAAGTTACCAAAATCATATTTAACCATCTTCCACACAATTTACAAATGAAAAGAAAAATGTCCCATTGGCAGGGCTGATAATATGCTGACAAGCAGTAAAATCAACTAATAAACTTAAAAAAAAAAAAAAGAACATGATTGGTTCAAAATGCTGACCACTGGCTTCAATGTACTTACTGATTTTTTTTTTATTGAGTAGTCCAGTTCCTCACATCAGTTCCCAGGGATTTCTATGCAAAAATCAACAATACTTTAAGTAATTGATCAGAGCCAGTAGAGCATTAAGTTTCACTTAAAATAATGGAACTCTTTTATTGGAGGGGGTCATCACTTAGTCTTGCACCTGCATAGCTGCACTGACTGTTACAACTATATATATATATATATATATATATATATATATATATATATATATATATGAGTAATTGTCTACTCACAATATTAACTCTGAATATACAGTATGGAACAGAAATAATACTGAAGTCATTAACAATATGACTTGATTGATTGATTTTAACAGCATGTCAACTCATCTACACCTACCATCAGCTCCTTACTTTACCGCACAAATCCCTGTGCTACTCATACGCTGAGTTGGCGAGAACCGGTATCGAACTTGGAACCTTGTGGTTTCTAGCCGAACGCTCTACCGACTGAAGGGTTAGGAAATCATGTTCATTGGACATTCATGATTATATTTTTTGTGTCATGTCTGCATGAGTAGGATGTTACACAAGGTCAATTTCTTATGCAACAGGTTTGAATTCAGAGTTTTCCTTCTTCTAGACTGGTTGCCTAACCAAGGTTAAAGAGTCCAGTCTGCCCTACAACTTACCCATAGCTGGAGGGAGAATAATTGGATGTATACCTTTTCCAAAGGTATTCGCACTATGTAAAATGGAAACAGCCTTGTTCAGGATTTGAACTCTAGTTGCTGTGCCCATTTCCTGCGATGATAGCCATTAAACCACACATCTCCATAAGCTTCACCATCAGATATAATTGTTTTATTCCCAGGACACCCCTTTTTATGGGGAGGATCTTACCTCTCTATAGAGGTTATAGTCAGCATATTCTAAACTCTGTTGTCAGAGCAGATAACATTTAAGTCGTCGGGCGGCCTAAAGTTGGTATCAGCCAGTCAGCGAGGGAGTCTATCCCCTTTTCAATAGTGCTAGACCAAGGAGATTGTTTTAGCATCTGAGGTGGAGCGCCACACCTACCATCAGCTCCTTACTTTACTGCACAGATCCCTGTGCTACTCATACGCTGAGTTGACGAGGACCGGTATCGAACTAGGAACCTTGTGATTTCTAGCCGAACGCTCTATCGACTGAGCTAACCCGGCCCTAATTAGCTAACCCGGCCCTAGATTAGCATACCTCCCTTTAAATGTATTTACCCAACCTCTTCACATGAGTAGGATGTGACACAAGGTCAATTTATTAAGTGGAGTTTAACAGATTTGAATTCAGTATTTTCCTTATCCTTGACTAGTTGCCTAACCAAGGTTAACTCTTTGCGTAATCTAAATCATTCACAGTGGCTCTCACACTACTACACATACCACAACCAAGCAAAGTACAAAAACTGATTGTTAGTTATTTATAATTGAGCAGGACTCAGATTACAATAATAATATTGATAATAGGACTTTGAATAGAATGGTTTCTGAAGTGAATAGATAGTGAACTTTGAAATATCCCATCATAGAGGTAAAATAATACCAAGAATTGTACAATAGTGAGGGGAAATTTGGTCGGCAAAGAGTTAAAGAGCCCAGTCTGTATTAATAGCTGGAGGGTAAATAGTTTAATACTCATCTTTCCCAAGAGTTTTAGCACTATGTGAAATGCAAACAACCTCGTCCAGGATTTGAAATCTCACCATGTCAGTTTCCTATAATTATAATCATTACATCACAAACACATCCCTATATAATGTACTTCCAGAATTTAAAAAAAAAGTTAAAAATATCAAATTAGCAGATTTTCATGTATATATATTTACCAACCCCTCCGCACAAGCAGGATGTGACACAAGGTCAATTTCTTAAGCAGAGTTCAACAGGTTTGAATTCAGAGTTTTCCTTCTCCTAGACTGGTTGCCTTACCAAGGTTAAAGAGCCCAGTCTGCCCTACTATTTACCCATAGCTGGAGGGAGAGTAGAATTCATACCTTTCCAAAAGGTATTAGCGCTAAATGAAATGCCATTACCACATCCAGGATTTGAACTCGGGACGACAAGTCCATTTCCTATGACTTTAACCATTACACCACGCAGATTTTCATGTATATGTTCTCTGGAATTTGTATGTAAGAATTAAGGCCTAAAGATGTTTTTATATTATTGGCATCCCTATTGCTTCTGTCCGACTCTGTTTATGCCCACACCCACACGAGCATGATATTACACAAGGTCAATTTCTTAAGTGGAGTTTAACAGATTTGAATTCAGAATTTTCTTTATCCTAGACTGGTAGACTGGTTGCCTATCCGACGTTAACTCTTTGCCTACTTTAAACCACACACAGCAGCTCTCCCACTACTACGCATACCACAACTAAGCAAAGTATAAAAACTGATAGTCAGTTATAATTGAACAGAAGGGCTCAAATTATAATAATAATAATAGGACTTTGAATAGAATGAGTTTTGAGTTGAATGGGTAGTGAATTTTGAAATATTTCATCTTATAGGTAAAAAAATACCAAGAATTGTACATCCCTGTGGGAAATTTGGTTGGCAAAGAGTTAAAGAACCCAGTCTGTCCTAATATTTACCTATAGCTGAAGGGAGAATAGTTGATTGCTCATCTTTCCCAAGAGTTTTAGCACTATGTGAAATGCAAACAACCTCGTCCAGGATTTGAGCTCGTCTCACCATGTCAGTTTCCTATGAAGATAATCACAAACACCTCCCTATATAATGTACTTCCTGAATTTAAAAAAAAACAACATCAAATTAATGTATATAGGAAGCGCGTAGTGTAATGGTTAAAGTCATAGGAAATGGACTTGTCGCCCCGAGTTCAAATCCTGGACGTGGTAATTGCATTTCACATAGCGCTAATACCCTTGGGAAAGGTATGATTTCTACTCCCCCTCCAGCTATGGGTAAATAGTAGGGCAGACTGGGCTCTTTAACTGTGGTTAGGCAACCAGTCTAGGAGAAGGAAAACTCTGAATTCAAACCTGTTAAACTCCGCTTAAGAAATTGACCTTGTGTCACATCCTGCTCGTGCGGAGGGGTTGGTGTGTGTGTGTAATGTATGTGTGTGTGTGTATATATATATATATATATATATATATATATAATGTACTTCGTGAATTTAAAAAAAAAAACATCAAATTAGCAGATCTTCCTATATAAGTTCTCTGGAATTTGTATTTAAGAATTAAGGCCTAAAGATGTTTTATATTATGGTCATCCCTACTACTTCTGTCCCACTCATTATAGACCTCTGATTAATCCTTTGACTGATGGTGTTAGGGGTGGTGGTGGTGATAGTTGTGGTGCCACAAAATGTTTGAGTGATAAATACTGTTCGTGTTGACATTACACTTGGGAATGAGATCATTTGATTGGGAAAAGAAATCAGTGTATAAAATTCTATAAAATAAAAAAAAATAAAAGGAGTTTGAGAATCAATGTGGGAAATCAATAAATCAATAGAAAATCACTGACGGCTTCAGATTATTGATGAATTTGGGACTCTGAAGATGTAAGGCGGAAAAGGAGAAGAAACTGACTAATAATTAAATTGGTGACTGGCACTTTTTATTCCTTGAGAGAAAAGGCCAAGAAGTAAAACTGAGAGAGAGAGAGAGAGAGAGAGAAAGAGAGAGAGAGAGAGAGAGAGAGAGGATAAGAAGTAGAATAGAAAGAAGAAAAATAGATGAGTAGAAGTAGGAGTTGAAAGAAAACTGAAAAGGCCAGAGAGAGAGAGAGAGAGAGAGAGAGAGAGAGAGAGAGAGAGAGAGATGGAGAAGTAAGAGAGAGAGAGAGAGAGAATGGATGTGAAGTAAAAGAGAAAGAAGAATAAGAGATGAGTGGAAGTAGGAGTTGAAAGAAGAGTGGAAAAAAAAGACAAAAGAGAAATTAAAAAAAAATAACAGAAGAAAAAATTAAGAAAATGATCTTTTTAAGAAATAGGAGATATTTAAAAAAAAATTATGTAACATTTCAATTCTAACTACCTGAACAATCAGTAACAACCTTGATAGATATCATCATCATGTGCTGTCAGCACATATTTAAATGACTCTCTCTCACCATCTGTCCCTATCAGTCATCACTTCTGCTAAGTCCTCCTCACAACATCCAGTATCTACACAGAGTTGATCTATGTAACTTACATAGATCAGCTCTGTGCACATACTTTGTATGTTGTAAGTTTTTGCTGGTTGACCCACTCTGGTGTGTCCATGTGTAGGTGTCCACAGGAGAACGTCATTTATGAGCTCATTCTTACTCCTCCAGCAATGTCCAGTGTTTTGTTTGTCTTACTTGTATGATTTATGTGATAGGAGGTAAGTTGCTGCACAGCTGCTTTTTTGTGTAATTTCCATCTAGCTTTTTCTTTTTCCAATCATTTCATTAAAGTCCAAGTAGTGCAACCATACAGTAGCACTGACATGGCTACAGCTAGGAAAATTGCATAACTCAAGGACAACTAGAACTATGGCCATCAAATTTCTGTGGTTAATATTTCGATTCCAAGAATATGTTCTTAAAAAAAATTTAATAAAAACTTAAATTATAGCAAGGAATTAGATTTATAATATTCATTCATTTATTCGCATTGCAGTCTCAGAAGACTATATAGTTTTTGTGCCCCTGAAGTTACAGTGCCTCCTGTGACTGAAGTCCGATGTTTGAAAAACATTCTTGACCACAGATGTCGCATGTGAAGGCTGTCCCTGAAGATGTTGATGTGCCAGTGCTTTGCTGCCGCCACTTTCTTCTGGACCTCTTGGCTTCATGTTGTTGCACCAGGGTGGTTTCAGACATGAACAGTGCGATACAGAGAGCCTGCTGCCACCGAGGGCAATCCTGAGCCAAATTTTCCCAGTTGGAAGGGGTAATGCCAAAACATTATATTATATTCATAATATTAGTATAATGCTAAACTGGGTACTTACTTGAAAGCTTTTATAAGACTTTCTCTCACTCCCAGATCTACTATTTCTAGGAGGAGGAAAAAATATGGATTCATACCTTTCCCAAGGATATTAGCAGGGAAGTGAAATGCAAAGAGCCTTGTCCAGGATTTGAACTCGAGTTGCTGATACCATTTGCTACGATAACCATTACACAAAGCATGTCTTCATCAGAAGAGAGGTAAGATTATTTGGTTTCTTTGTTTAATGGCATATCAACATTTGTTGGTTATCTAATTCCAAAGCAACCCTTATAGAAGAACAATAGTAGTGCTATTTAATCCATAGCCATGAAGATGAGAGGGTTCATACCTTTCCTAAGGGTATTAGTCAGAAAGTGAATGTAATAGCACAATTGGAGTTTGAATTTACTTCCTTGATAAATTATATTGATTAGGGTGAGTGCAATGAATGCTCTACACAATTAAGTTGTAATCTGGATTGGGAACTGCTTCAATCTCTAAGTTATTGCATTTCAATGGGCCGGGTTAGCTCAGTCGGTAGAACGTTCGGCTAGAAACCACAAGGTTCCTAGTTTGATACCGGCCCTCGTCAACTCAGCGTATGAGTAGCATAGGGATTTGTGCAGTAAAGTAAGGAGCTGATGGTAGGTGTGGCGCTCCACCTCAGATGCTAAAACAATCTCCTTGGTTTAGCACTAGTGAAAAGGGGATAGACTCCCTCGCTGACTGGCTGATACCGACTTTAGGCCGCCCCGTCGACTTTACTTTACTTTTTACATTCATAAGAATTGTGCCATTATTTTGTAGTATTATGGCAACATATATAGAAAAATTGTAGAGGCGCGTGGTGTAATGGTTAAAGTCATAGGAAATGGACTCGTCACCCCGAGTTCAAATCCTGGACGTGGTAATTGCATTTCACTTAGCGCTAATACACTCGGGAAAGGTATGAATCCTACTCTCCCTCCAGCTATGGATAAATAGTAGGGCAGACTGGGCTCTTTAACCTTTGTTAGGCAACCAGTCTAGGAGAAGGAAAACTCTGAATTCAAACCTGTTAAACTCCGCTTAAGAAATTGACCTTGTGTCACATCCTGCTCGTGCGGAGGGGTTGGTGTGTGTGTGTGTGTGTGTGTATGTATGTATATATATATATATATATATATATATATATATATAAAAATTGAATCATTATAATATAACACATCATGTTAGCCACTACGCCATGAGTACTCCCCCGGAAAGTTTTAGAGGAAAATGTTATCTAATATTGGAGACTACTATAGATTATAAATTCTATGAATAGTTTCTGATTCAACATTGAGCTTAGTGGCTACTGGAAACTTGAAGTGAGTTATAGAAGGAAGGATTATAACCGCTTTTGTATTTTCTGTAACATGAATAAGATTCAACTGATAAAAAAAAAATGATTAGTAAATTCAGAAAAATTAAAGAAAAAGTTGAAGAGAGGAGAAAAATCTTTAAAAAGAAAAATATCAATACAAATCAATAAAGAACAAAAAGAAGTTTTCCCAAAAAGAAGATTTGAAAGTTTGTGAGTTGAAGAATAATTAAAGTTCCAATTACCGTCGAAATGGGAAGACAAGGCAACAAACAATTGTAACTCAAATACAAACTCGAATGCTACAAGGTCCACTGCAAAATGACAAAGTATATATAAGACTCCACAATGTCATTCAAATCAAGCAGTCAAGCAGCCAATTAGAACTCAAGGAGTGGAATCACCCAAATCACCCAGATTCATGAATGGATCATTCTTGATTCCTATTTATACCAGCTGTCTTGGACACTGCTTGAGTTGTACTTAGTTAGCTGCTGTTATTAAAACCAACAGTAGACTAACTGACTTCAATATGAGTTCACACACTAAACTTAACTGGCATATAATTTCTCAAGTTTCTGGGTGTCCCATCAGGGTTTAATGGTTAATAGCGAGTTCAATCCTTGCTTGATACCCCATTCTTGTGGCCTACTCATGGAAAATGGGTTAGGTAAATACCAGTCATTTCTCAAGTTTTCTTAAACCTTAAAAATTGTCTGGTATTTACCCAACCCATTCATAAAAAAATATGGAACATCCACCAAGGACCGAACTCGCTATTTAGTAGGAATGGATCTGTGAGACTAGCTTGCTAACCATAGTACCATGTTGGGATGCCCTTTTTTACCCAACCCATTTGTCATAGTTAAGATGTGTCACAAAGGTCACAAGTATGGGGCATCCAGCAAGGATATAACCCAAACCCTGGTTGGGTTAAGAACTTTTCAGCACCCTCTCATATTTTAGCAAAATAGATATTTTTTTAAAGTTTGGAAATTTGAATTCTATATTATTAGATATATCTTGCAGCAATATGGTTTTCAGCAAATTATTGTTAGACAGTCTATCACAAGAGACCCTATTTCCCCATGAGAAGCATTATTCTTTTTGTTTTTAATGTTAAAACCTTCCCCTATGTCTAATATGTATACATACAAAATTTGGTAGCTCTACACCTAACTGTTTGGTGAGGATAGATTGATAAACTTTAGTTATCAATATAGATATTGCTGTTAGGATAGTCTCCAGTGATATAAAAATTAATAAGTACAAAAAAAAAATATTAAAGAAAAAGTAGAAGAATCTTTAAAACAAAAAAGAACAAAAATCAATAAAAAGAATAAAGAACAAAAAAGAAGTTACTAAAAGAAGATTTGAAAGATGATGAGTAAAAGAAAATGTATTATAGAAAAGGTGATAAAGAGAAAAGGAATGAATAAAAGAAGAAAAATAAAAAAAAAAAAAAAGGCAAGAGATATAAAAGATGGTAAAAAAATTAATAAAAAGAGAGAGAGACAGAATTCTTTCAATAAACCCTCAAACAACAAAGAATGATCAATTACTGGGTCAGGAAATAAGATGGAGGACAGTCCAAACAGCCATCAGGTACATCCATTATCCAATGTTTAAACAGAGATATTCCTCCTTTAAGATTGTGATTATCAACAAAATAATAACATAATTTCTATCTTATTCTTTTTGACAAAGGTAAAATATGTTATGCTAAAAAAAATCTCCCATTTATAAGAAAATCTTTTGACAATTCAGCTAATTGTACTTGTTTGTTTTATCTTATTTCTTTTTACTAAGGTCAAACAGCTGGGTGATAGCTTACTATTTAGGATCTTATAATTGAAAAACCATAGAACAAAACCTTTTAAAACTTCATTAAGGAGACCAATTCCTTTAGAATAGCACTAAGAGGAAAGTGGATGGATATATCTTATTATAATGGAGATTGTGTGTTTGTCTGTCTGTAACCGAAACTAAATCACTACTCAAGCCACAATTCCCTTAGTTATTGACATCACATTCACCATGAATTTATTTTTTATTTAAACCTCAATTATTGAAAATTGTTATACCTTATTAATACTGTTGGTTCTACATACTAATAACATGCAAGTATATTTATATATTCAACAAAATAGTGGTTTACAGTGTGAACGAGAAGGCTAATTTGAATATTGATATTAAGAATTTGATTTTAATAAATATATGCTTAATATTATTGATTTCTAATTGTTTGGTTTTCTCTTAACGAATCTGAGCAAAAATCTCGGGTATAAATCTTAAAAGAAATCCATAAACCAGACGAAAGAACTGTAATTTTATTAAATAATTCATAATCTAACTAAATAGATAAATTAGGAAAAATGAAAGATGGGAGTGATGGCAAATGATGGAAGAGTTAGATTTAAAGTTTTTCTATTTTTCGATTATACCCCTCAGTTTATCATTTTCTAAATAGTTTCTAATTTGATACAATATTTTATTAAAATCAAAACCTAAATTCTTGCACCCGAAGGGTGCATATATTTGCTAGTTTCTATAAATAACTGCTTTGAACTTAAAGCTTAATTTTGTTGCATTGGAGAAAATTTAAAGGCCACCTACTGATTTAACATTTTTTCAAAATGTGGCTATTAGAAACCAATGAGATTGTTACATTATGGTAGAAAGGTGATAAAGAAAATTTAAAAAAGAATGATCCACTTATCCTAAAATCTTAAGTGTGGGTTAACAAGTAAATAAATGAAATTTAAATCCCACAGTAATGATTAAAATTTCAGACAAAAAGGCGGCCATCCTTAAAAGAGCTTTGAAGTTGATGAAAACAGGTTAAATTTCTACCTAATTCCTACAAAATATTACCAATTACCTTAAACCCCCAAAAAGAAACCAAATTAAATAGTACTACTACTGTTATTCTACAAGGATGACATAGTAGTGAGTTTGAACTCTAGTTGCACTATTACATTTACTTTTGGACTAAATCCTTTGGGAAAGGCATGAAAACCCTAATCCCTTAGCTATGGGGTAAATCACAACACTATTGTTTTTCTACAAAGATAACTTTGGCATTAAATAACCCATGAAGGTTGATATACCATTAAACAAAAAAATACAAAAACAAACCAAACAAAAAAAAAAGATGCTGCTGTACTTTAGGGAAATGTCATTTGGGAAGAGTCCAAGAGGAACCTTTTAACATTTTCCTTGATGATGATGGTTTCCAAGATCCTTGTCAGAATTGGAACAGATCAGTAGAACTTATTGACATCCTGCCAAAATTATCTTTCAAGTTAGTGGGTGGGTGGGTATGTGAACAATTGTTGATATCATCAGGTTTCATTAAAAGTGGCACACAACCTCGTTTTCTTTTTTTTTTTTTGAGCAAAAGATCCAGTTTTAAAAAAGTTAGTTTTTATTCTTTATAACAAGAAAGGGGCCGGGTTAGCTCAGTCGGTAGAGCGTTCGGCTAGAAACCACAAGGTTCCTAGTTCGATACCGATCCTCGCCAACTCAGCGTATGAGTAGCACAGGGATCTGTGCGGTAAAGTAAGGAGCTGATGGCAGGTGTGGCGCTCCACCTCAGATGCTAAATACAATCTCCTTGGTCTAGCGCTATTGAAAAGGGGATAGACTCCCTCGCTGACTGGCTGATACCGACTTTAGGCCGCCCCGACGACTTTACTTTACTTTTACTTATAACAAGAAAGTAACAATTCTACCAATTTGGTTTGGTTTGTTTTGTTTTACGGCACATCAACCTTGGTGGGTCATTTAATGCTGACAAAGTTGTGAAATAAATTCATTCTTAATGCATAATAGAATTTTGTTTATAAACTCATGTTTTTCTATTTAACCCATAGATGGGACCCTAACAAGTACTACCACTCCGGGTCAGAGTGGACCAGGGAGCAATGGTGATGAAGGGGTGCTCCACATTCCCCAAACCTCCAGAACTGGAACCTCACCATCAGATAGAGTTTAATGTCATTCCCAGGACATGTAGACCCTCAGCCACCGCCTTCTAGCACCCATATGATAAAAAGGGTTTGGGGCTTGCCATAAGGGTCTACCAATTTCATTCATTTTAACTCTATACCCCTTCAGCCATGTGGAGGTACCTTCCTATAGTGTAATGGTTATTATTATAGGAAATGGACATGACCAATAAATTTAAATCCTGGATGAGGCTGGTTGAATTTCACATAGCACTAGTAGAGAAAGATATACATCCAACTATTCCCTCTCCAGCTATGAGAGTCCTGGGTATAACATCTCACTGCATCTAATGGTGAAGTTCAAATTTTGGAGCTCTGGAGAGTGTGGATTACCTCTTCATCACCATTACTCCCAGGTTCACTCTGACCTGGAGTGGTAGTACCTGTTAGGGTCCCATCTATAGGTTAAATAGATTAAAACATGTGTTAAAAGAAAAAAAAATAGTTTAAAAAAAATTTGAATATTCATCAAGAATGAATAAAGCAAAACATCTTTGGCATAAAATAACTCGACAAAGGTTGACATGACATAAAATCCATCCAACCAGCCATCCACCTATCGGTAAGCAGTAGGATATTGATATTGTACCCATCAAGAATGAATAAAACAAAACATCTTTGACTTAAAAAACCCCAAAACAACAAGGGTTGGAATGCAGTAACATCCAACCAACCATCCAGCTAATAGTAAGCAGTAGGACAGACTGGGCTCTTTAACCTGGCAACTCGTTTAGGAGAAGGAAACCTCAAGTGTGACATACTCCTTAAGTTACAAAAATTGTGTTGAATTTATTTTTGAATGGAACTCCACACTCCCCAGATCTCTAAAGCTTAAGCCTCACCATCAATGTAGTTTAGTGTCAAATCAAGGACACCCATTTCTTTTGGGGGGGGGAGTTTTTACCCCTCTGCAGGGGATACAGTCAGCATATTCTAAGCCCCACCAACAGGGTATTGTATGAATAGAAATCCAAAGAATAAGATGTGAAATGCAAAAAAGCAAGAACTAAGAGAAAGGCCAACTAAATAATGATTCCAGTAAAGACAATAAAGAAACGAAGAGATGACAAGTAGAAAAGAGATTTCATTAAATCATTATGCCAAGTTGCAATTACTACTGGGATTTCTTAATGTGTCCTTCGTGAGAAGAGAAAGAGAAAGAATAAAGAAGAGATAGCAAAAAAAAAAAATGATTAAATCGGTAGTAAAAAGAATAGAGAAAAAAAGTACAAAGCAAAAAAAAAAAAAGAATAAGGAAATTTGATAAAAAGATAGAAGTATCTGTTGAGGAGTATGAGAAAGAGAAAAATAAATGTTCTGTAATGTATATGGCTAGAGAAAGAGAGAGGGAGAGGGAGATAGAGAAAACATGGGGTAGATAAAGTGAGAGAGTGATACGAGAAAGAATTACTGGAAGAGGATGGAGAGAAAAAAAGATAGAAAGAAAGAGAGAAAAAGAGATAGAAAGAAAGAGAGACAGACAGAAGAGAAAGGAGAAAAAAAAAAAGGATAATGTAGAGAGGGAGAGAGAGAAAGAAAATAAATGTGCTGTAATGTATATGGCTAGAGAGAGGGAGATAGAGAAAACATAGGATGAGAGTGATACGAGAAAGAATTACTGGAAGAGGATGGAGAGAAAGAGATAGAAAGAAAGAGAGAGACAGAAAGGGACGAAAAAAAAAGGATAATGTAGAGAGAGAGGGAGAGAGAGAGAAAGAAAATAAATGTGCTGTAATCTATTGAGACAGAGACAGGAAAACATGAAATAGAAAAAGTGATAAAATTATGTTAGAAAGAATTATTGGAAGAGGAAAAGAGAGAGAAAGAAAAAATTATGCTGTAATGTAACGGACACATCATGTGGTGTTATGGTTAGCAATCTAGACTAGTGAACCATTGTTAGTGAGTTTGATTCTTACTGGGTGCACCAAACTTCTGGCCTTGTGCTGTATCTCAGCTATGCTTAGTAAATACTCATAAGAGGGTGACTTTAAAAGTAATACCTCTGACATTGCAGATGTTGGAGGTGTTGTAGCAGAGGCTAAACATTCCTGCTAATGACTCAATTTTTTTTGCCTTGCAACAGATAATGGCTGAATAGCTGGTATGTAATCAAAATGTTGCACCCATTGATATTTATTGATGCTGGTAAATGAGAATACAGGTAAGTGTTAGGTAATATGCATGTGTTCTATACTAAAGGTCTTCCCATGGCACAGGTAAGGGGGAAAACTGGAGGCCTATTTCAAAATGTTTGAGAACAATGCATTTTAGTTTTGGTTTGAGATTTTGTTAGTTGCATCTGTAGCCGGTTTAAGAAATACAAAGAAAGTTTGGGTTTTACAGTTGGAATAACTTTTCCCATCATTCAATTTAAGTAAGTATAATAATAATAATAATATATAATAATAATATCTTTTCAGCGAGTATATTAGGTCTGAGACCTGTCAGCTGTTCCTTATAAATATTCATTTTAATTCCACAGATTATCCAACTTTGCCTTGAAGGAGTTTAGAGATGGTGCATTCACTACTGATGAAGGTAGTTCATTCCATGTATTCACCACTCTGTTACTAAAATAATTTTGTCTTGCGTTTGCTTTACAAGATTTTTTAAGGAGTTTTAATTTATGTCCCCTTGTAAAGGTATTTTGAGCAATGTTTAGTAGGTCAGAGTTTGTTGAATAAAAACCATGCGTGTATTTGTAGGCTTCAATCATATCCCCTCTTATACGTCGGAAAACCAGACTTGGTAGTCAATGTTCCTAAGTCTTTCTTCATACAAAAGGGATTTTAAATAATTCACTAATTTAGTAGCTCTCTTCTGAACTCCCTCAATGTGTTTCTTGGGCTCCAAACCGCATTAGCAAACTCCAAATGAGGTCTTACCAATGCAGTGAACAAATTTTTCAGCATTTCTTCATCCATGTATTCATATGACCTCCGTATTAATCCTAATATCTTATTTGCTTTATTTACTTGTATTTCTGTGTGCTTGGAAAATTTTAATTCAGGGTCCACATTCACACCAAGGTCTCTTTCTAACTCTGTATCTTTTAGTATTTCTCTTTCATTAGAGAGATTTTTTCTCATAGAATACTCGTGTTTAGGGTTATTCCTTCCTATATGCAGTACCTTTCATTTAGCTGTGTTGAATCTCATTTGCCAACTATCAGACCAATCTACATGATTGTTAAGGTCAGTTTGAATTCTGCAAATATCTGTGTGTAGCATTTGATAATTTCCAGGAGATCATTTATAAATTTAACAAAAAGACAAGGTCCAAGAACACTTCCCTGTGGGATTCCACTTGTCACTGGAGCTCATTTTGATTTAGTGTTTTTTATTTTCACACATTGTCGTCTATTACCCAGGAATTATTTTACCCAATTCAGAACCTGGCCATTTATCCCATATTTTTGTAGCTTCAATAGCAGCCTTTTGTGAGGTACAGAGTCAAATGCCTTGGCAAAGTCTAGGTAGATGGTGTCCACCGATAATCCAAGATCTAGATTTTATATTTATTGTAAATTCTTGGTCTTAGAAGTTTATTTAAAATTTGTAATTTAACTCCTAACATCCTGTTGAGAATTTTCTAAGTCCAGAGCCCCATTCATATAAGGATTTATCAAAAAATGTCTAAAAATGGCCTTTTCATTTAAAGTTATTTCCCTTTAATATAAGAATTCTAAATATGTTTAATATTACATTTAAACAAAGGTTATCATTTCGGGCAGATTAGGAAAGCGAATGTGACTTCCGGCCAGGCGGAATGAGGTGGTATAGGATGTTAAGAGTTAAAGTTAATTTAATATTTTTCACTTAAACTATAAGAGAAAAATGTTAAATAAATTTAACCATTTCCACTTAAAGTTAATTTGATATTCTTTAAAAGCAAATAAATGCTTAATGATAGAAAAAAAATTTGTATTGCTTTGATGAAAAAAAAAAAAATCCATTAAATGATATCTGTATTTGTTTTTAAGAAGTTTAATTTATATTGATCTTTTTACCACATCTGCTATAATGTATCAAATTAATAAATATGATGTTTTTCACTGGGCCTCATATAATTTCCCAGGTTTAAAGAATTAAATTTGGATGAAGAAGAGAACAACAACAATTGAAGATTAAAAAAAACAACATATATTCAGAAAGGTACAAATTGCAAACTTAATGGCATTTGCGACAGACTTATCTGCTGATTTCTTTTGAAGGTATAGGGAGTGACTGGGTTAGATGTCTCGCTGGTATCTGCTGAACACTATAAGTCCTAGTCATGGAATTCAATTTAGGCACCAATATTGTATATTGGCAATTCACCCCCTGGTGCCAGTGGCAGATAATTTATCTCTAATTTTTCCAATAAGAATCATGTAAAAAGTTAACATCAGTAATTTGTTAGGTTTGATTAAATAGATATTTTAATAAACACTTCAATTGAATAATGATTAAAGTTATTCCAAGTATAAAAGCAAAAGGTAATTTATGAGGAAGTGCATCCTGGTCTCCTGCTTCAGAAATTGCTACCCGGTGACTATTAAAATAACGTCCCAGCTATGTTGTCTCGGCGGTTTTACTTGAAAGAAAACAACCAACTTAGGGCGTTAAATGTATTTTAGAGGGGGTGGGCTTCTCTTTATGAACAAATGGAGATGGGTGGATAGATATATATAAACAAAGTAAAAAATGAACAAATTGAGGTAGATAGATAGATATCCATCTTCATATCTAAACAAGAATTATGAAAAATTTCTATAAATAAACAAGAATTGCGACAAATTTCTATTGATAAATTTCTCAACAAATTACGATAAATAAATAAGAATTACGACAAAAAATACATTTAATGCCCTAAGTTGGTTGTTTTCTTTCAAGTAACACCACCGAGACAACATAGCTGGGGACGTTATTTTAATAGTCACCAGGTAGCAATTTCTGAGGCAGGAGACCGGGACGCACTTCCTCATAAATTACCAAGCAAAACTTTCTCTGAATAACTTAAGTTGATTAGAGAAGTGAACGAGCAAAATCTCAAACTGAAACTAAAATGCATCACTCACAAATGTTTGGAAACTAATAGGCCATCAGTTTTGTGCCTTAACATTGAAGGCCTTTTGTATAGAATTCCATTGTGATATGCAACAGCAATTTATTTAAATCAATTAAAAATCCAATCTTTATTTTGAGATCAAACTATAAACACTTTGGTTAAAGCTACTTCAATTAAGAATTCAATAAATACAAATTAAGTTAATTTTTTTTCTCTCAAAAAGTTATGAAATTCTTAAAAGGAGATTATCTTAATTCAAAAAGAGAGGAAAGAAAAAAGATAAAACCAAAAAAACTCAATGATTTATTGGAGCTATTTAAAACTGGTGTTGTGAAATTAGATTACACTAAAACAATTTGCTTCAATTTTCTCAGCCATCTTGCATGCAAATCCATTAAACAGATCCAATCTTGTTCTTTAAGAATGAGACAATATATTAGATTTTAGCACAATAATTTAGTTGCTTCATTATAGCTATTATAACATAAGTTTGCGTTTGTCATTTATTCTTTTATTTAATTTATGATTAAGGTTCATCCTAAACAAGGCCATGTTGCTCACTTATCAAATCAGGAAAAGGTTACAATGATTAAAAAAAAAAAAAGCAGCTGTTATACTTTTGAGATTAAAAAAATCTCAAAAAACAATGACAATATACATATAGCACTAAGACAATCTATGAAACACCCATTAAGGGGAGTAGGTGTACAAGGATTACTATTTATAGATATATATGATAGTACGCAATCAGTTTATTTGATATGGCTATGCCGACAATTTTTTGGAGTATATGTGCTTAATTGAAGTCATACCTAATTTGAAAATTAATTAGTTGATAATTAATGAATTAGGCGAATATATCTGTTTAAATGTGAAGCGTAAACAAATCGAGAAAAAGTCATTCTCTGAATGTACATTTTGGCCTATTATGTCTCATCAGCAGAGTTATAGAGGGTTCGAATCACATACAAAGCGGCTTCCAGTCTATAACTCTGCTGATGAGGCATAATAGGCCGAAATGTACATTCAGAGAATGATTTTTTCTCGATTTGTTTACGCTTCACATTTAAACAGATATATTCGCCTAATTCATTAATTATCAACTAATTAATTTTCAAATTAGGTATGACTTCAATTAAGCACTTTAATAATATATATATATATATATATATATATATATATATATTATTAAAGAAATGGATACAATAGAAACCTACTCGAGTTTCACCATTAGGATCTTCAAGGTTAAATCCACTGAATTAATTGAGTTACCGATTAATTGCAGCCGATTACACATGTGTTCATTGAATAAGATGTCATTCAATGAACACACGTGTAATCGGAATAATTGAATCGGTAACTCGATTAATTAAGTAGATTTAACCCTGAAGATCCTAATGGGGAAACTCGAGTAGGTTTCTATTGTATCCATTTCTTTAATAAATTTGCTCTACTTTGTATTAAGCACTTTGTATTTGTTTTATCGCGGACTTAACCCCTGGATTCTGTGCACCTCCAACGATCATGCCCATATTCACCGGTAAGCCACCCTTTATCTATATAAATAATATATATATATATACACACACACATATATATATATACATATACACATTAAACAAAACAAAACAATAAAAACCTTTTTGTATGCATACAGTGATTTCTTATCTTCAAAAGATACGTTAGGCATAAAAAATCATCTCTAATTCAAATCTTAGAAGAAAACAACTCAGTAAATAATCAAGAATGCTTTTGGCCACTGTCATCTCTTTAATTACTGAAAAATGGAAAATATCAAATTACTAAATAGTCAGATTTGAATTCAAAAAATCCTATATTGGCACACATAAACACATAATTAATAAGGAGTTTGATTGTTGTATAATGGCTAGCATGCTACTTTTCCAGATTCTTTACTGAATAGCAAGTTCAATCCTTGCATCACATCATACTCATGATGAATGGGTTGGCTATTTTAGAGCATCCCAATGGGGTGTAATGATTAGCAAGCTAGTCTCACAGATCCATTACTACTGAATAGCAAGTTCGATCCTTGCTGGATGTCCAATACTTGTGACCATGGGTCACATCCTATCTGTGGCAAATAGGTTGAATAAATTACTATATATATATATATATATATATATATATATATATATGAGAAGTAAATACAACAGCGATGTGTTTATGATATGGCTTTTTTTAGCCGACAATTTTTGGGAGAATATGTGCTTAATTGAAGTCGTACCTAATTTTGAAAGTTATTTTTCTCGATTTGTTTAGCTTTACATTTAAATAGGTATGCCCATCTAATTAATTAATTATCAATTAACTTTCAAAATTAGGTACGACTTCAATTAAGCACATATTCTCCCCCCAAAAATATATATATATATATATATATATATTATATATATAATTCTTTTAACTGTTATTTATCTTTACCTAATTTTATCATTCAGTTTATATAGAGAGAGATTTACCAACCCCTCTGCACAAGCTGGATGTGACACAAGGTCAATTTCTTAAACAAAGTTTAACAGATTTAAATTTGAAGATTTCCTTCTCCTAGACTGGTTAGATAGTCATGGTTAAAGAGCCCAGTCTGCTCTACTATTTACCCATAGTTGGAGGGAAAGTAGTTGGATGCATACCTTTCCCACAGGTATTAGTGCTGATAAAATAAAAAGGGGAATTCAAGCTGTAGCCAAATTAGTATTACAGTTTGGCTGCATCACTTGGACTTTAACAAAACACTTGCTATTTTGAACAAATCCTAGAAGCCATACCCCACAAAAAGCAACTATAGGGAGGTGCATGGGGTAATGGTTAGAATCACTGGAAATGAACTCGTCAACCTGAGTTCAAATCCTGGAAGAATCTGTTTGCAGTTTCACATGGCGCTAATACCCTTTGGAAAGGTATGCATCCAACTACTCTCCCTCCAGCTAAGGGTAAATAGTAGGGCAGACGGAACTCTTTAATCTTGGCAAGGAGAAAACTGAATTCAAACCTGTTAAACTCCGCTTAAGAAATTGACCTTGCATCGTATTCTGCTTGTGAGGAGGGGTTGGTAAGCATATATATGGCCATTTACCTCGTATCCCAGAAATCATACAAGCAAGATGAACAAGACATGCGGGGCACTGCTGGTGAAGGAAGGACAAAATCATAAGTGACATTCTCCTGTGGACTCCTACACATGGACACACCAGTGTAGGCTGACCTGTAAAAACTTATATTCATCAGGTCTGTGCAGACATGGAATGCTGTGTTGAGGACCTGCCAGGAATGATGACAGATAGAGATGTATCGAGAGAGAGAGTCAAGAGAATCCATGCTGTCATTATTACATGCTGATGATGATGGTTTTTCTTTACATTATTCATATGGCTCTGATGATTGTCCTCATCTTTTTTCAGGTGTCTTTTGTCACATTTGATAACCTTCAGGGAATCTAGAATCGAACCCTTCACTTAATCTGTGGGAGTAAACAATTTCCATTCCACTGTCTGTCTCTCATTCAGCAGAAAAGATAAAATGACTTTACAAGATTGAAATGTCTAAGAATGAGAATTAACTGATATGAGACAGCCCAAAGCATGAATAGCAGAATCAGAACAGTCTACTCTTGTGGATTGAATAAAGAATTTAGTTTTTAAAATTCCTTACTGACTATGACAAAAGACACCTGAAGAAGGCTGGAGGATGTAGTAGCCAAAACATTGTGAATATAACAATGAAAATGAGGACAATAGTCTCAGACATGTTAGTAGGATTGACAATCCATGCTCCCTCCTCGTCTAAAAGAGGCAGGGCTGTGTTTACTGCCCGGTGAGACTGCTCCAAAAAGGAATGCCGATGAGAGAAAGAAAGAAAGAAATTGAAAGGAAGAAAGAAATTTTTAAAAAGAAATTGAAAGAAAGAAAGAAAGAAATTTAAAAAAAGAAATTTAAAAAAAGAAATTGAAAGAAAGAAAGGAAGAAAGAAAAAAGAAGAAAGACGTTCATTGTGGGTATTTACTTAACTCGTTTGTCACGGGTAGGATGTGATACAAATAAGGGCATCAAGAGGTCATCGAACTCGCTATTCAGTAGTAATAAGATACTGCAAGACATTCATAGTATGTCTATATTAATTTTTTGTGTAGTTGTTTCTTGTGTATTTTTTAACTTTATTTCTACACACAGTTATATAATATTGATTATTTACACACTGTTGTATGTTTCAAATTATCCTATCTAAAATTAATAATAATAACTCCTCATGTTAGAAATTTAGATATTGTAGGGATACAATAAATAATCTTCCTTAGATAATTTATTATCCTGGTATTGTATAATTATTATTAAACAATACGATACTCAACGCTGCAGTAGGATTCAAACTAGCATCCAGTTGGCAAACAAGGTAGCATTCCTGGGAGCTTGATAGCACCCTATGCACACTGAGATTGGCAACCAATCAGGATTCAAGGAATGAGACCACTCAGATGTAAGTATGGAGTATTCCGGATTAGGGATACAATAAATAATCTTCCTTTGATAATTTACATGTCTGTAATATGATTGTCCCAATCCCTTTGCTTTTATGGCAAACCCCCAACCCTTTTTATCATATATGTTCTAGAAGGTGGTGGCCTAGAGTCTTCATGTCCTGGGTATGACATTAAACTCCATCTAATAGTGAAGTTCCCATTTTGGAGCTCTGGGGAATGTGGAGTACCTCTTCATCACCATTACTCCTAGGTCCACTCTGACCCAGAGTGGTAGTACCTGTTAAGGTCCCATCTAGTTGGATGCTCTACCAACTTAGCTAAAACAGCCCTTTCATGGATATAATGAGTAAAAAAGGTATGAATCAAACTATTCTCCCTCCAGCTATGGGTAAATAGTAGGCAGACTGGGCTCTTTAACGTTGGTATGGCAACAAGTCTAGAAAAAGGTTAAATAGAAAAAAATGTGTTTAAAAAGAATGAGAAAAAAGTTTGAATA
This sequence comes from Doryteuthis pealeii, assembly GCA_023376005.1. Taxonomy (NCBI): domain Eukaryota; kingdom Metazoa; phylum Mollusca; class Cephalopoda; order Myopsida; family Loliginidae; genus Doryteuthis; species Doryteuthis pealeii. The sequence goes on along the minus strand of CM042141.1, from coordinate 77,352,065 downwards.
CTTGAATCACGAATGAATAAAACAATATGTCTTCAGCATGAAATAACCCAACAAAGGTTGACATGCCATAAAATCCAACCTACCAACTAAAACTAGATGCTGTGTTGAGGTCTTGCCAGGAGCAATGACTGATAATACGTGCAGAGAGAGAGAAAGTCATGGGAGTTAGCATGACTTGATCATGATGATATACAGGGTGGCCACAAAATCTGTTAAAATTCAAAATTCACATACTTTATGGACACCTTGTGTATATAAGAGAGAGAGAGAGAGAGAAACAGACAGACAGACAGAAAGACCTACAGACAAATAAAATAAAAGATTTTTAACCAAACCAAGAGGAAGTCGATTATGCAAATCAGAAAATTTATGAATAATAAATTGAAATTAATATGAAAATATTTCCTCATTTATTTAATGTCAAAGCCATCCTTGTAGATGTAGCGGGCCCGCAGTCAATGAGTGACAGATAGTATCTACCTTGGTAGTGGGTTACATCCATTCCCACTCAAAACCAAGTGTTGCTCACGTCCAGCCTACCTTCTGCCAACGCGTGGATGGTGGGTCAATGGTCTGGCACTTCTCACAATTTCTTACCATAGCCCTCACCGACGTTTTAGAAACTGTGGGATCAACCTGCCTGATGAAGTACAGGGTTCACCTTATGCCGGGGTGGCTGCTTCGGTGAATTTTTGGACCCTTTCAAAAGAAGCTATTTCGGCTGTATTGGCACCATGGTATCTACACAATTCGACATTTGTAGCCGCTCGCCACACTTTTCCCCCCTCGCACAGGCCAAACATATCCTGACATGCTTTGTTTGTGGAGGCTGGTAATCTGCTTGTCATAGGGCTGCCTTTCAGTCTCGTCACAAAAACAGTTACTATTTAAGTTGGGGGAGATAAAAGGGGTTATACATTTCCTACGGGTATTTGTCCAAAAGGGAACATAATAGCGTGACTAGAGTTTTAACTCACTACGATGTTGCAGACCAGCATATTAGTCATTATGCTATGAGGACCCACAGTACCAGTTAGATATCATACTAAAGACTTTCCCTTATCACATATTCTTATGCGGGTTTTCTATTCTGTTAAGTTTGTTTGTTTTGTTTTGTTTTACGGCATATCAACTTCGGTGGGTTATTTAATGCTGATAAAGTTTTGAAATAAATCAATTCTTAATGGATAATATAATTTTGTTTATCAACTCATGTTTTTCTATTTAACCCATAGATGGGACCCTAACAGGTACTACCACTCCGGGTCAGAGTGGACCAGGGAGCAATGGTGATGAAGGGGTGCTCCACATCCCCCAAACCTCCAAAACTGGAACCTCACCATCAAATAGAGTTTAACGTCATTCCCAGGATATGTAGACCCGCAGTCACTGCCTTCTAGCACCCATATGATAAAAAGGGGTTGGGGCTTTCCATAAGGGCAATAGGGTTGGGAAAATCATATAGGTACTAGGGCTTGACGTGACATCTCCGACCGCCCGTCTAGCCCAAGATAGGGCCAAAGTGGAGTATTGCATGTCATGAACTGCTCATCCACCTGGGTTCTATCCTTAAGCATCACGGGTCACCACCCACGGCCAACAGGTGGCCCCATTGGGGGAGTCTTACCCCTCTGCAGAGGTGCAGTCGGTGCATTCTAACACCCCAGCCGTCTGGGACAATACACCACTACTGGCCAGGGAGAAATTTCCTTGCCATGAGGTGGGTATGACTCCTGGATAAAGCATAAAACCACCTTCTGTCTTTGTCTTTCTTTTTCGTTCCTTGAATTTTTTCCTTTTCAGCGCGACCACCAAATAAGATGGGGTCAAAAGAAATCCCTTAGAACACGCACTGAGAATAACCACAACTACCGGTTAAACCTAAAACCTCTTGTAATCCCATACGTTTCTGGTAGAGTTTGATGCCTAGATTACAATGCCACTCAAGAAAGTGGTCAATTCAAAGAGTTGACAGAGATATAATGCTTTAAAATGGGGGTGCGTGGCCTAATGGTTAGAGTCGTAGGAAATGGACTCGTCACCCCAATTTCAATTCCTGGACGAGGCTGTTTGCATTTTACATAGCACTAATACCATTGGGAAAGGTATGAATCTAATTCTCCCTCCAGCTATGGGTAAATAGCAGGGTAGACTGGGCTCATTAACCATGGTTAGGTAACCAGTCTAGGAGAAGGAAAACTATGAATTCTAACCTGTTAAACTCCGCTTAAGAAATTGACGTTGTGTCGCATCCTGCTCATGCGGAGGGGTTGGTAAATATATATAATGCTTTAAAATACCTTTTATTTAGTGCCTTGTAAAGTACATATTTTTGTGTAAATTTTGGCATTAAATAACCCATAAGAAGTTGATTTGCTGTTAAATAAAGCTAAACCTTTTTCTGAAATCAATTTAAATGAGGTGATTTTATGATTAATTATTTGTTAATGACTTTAGGAAAAAAAAAAAAAAAACAACTGAGAAAATATTTACTTCTTGTTTGGGAAGAAAGAAAGAGATTTAGTTGCCATGGTGAAATTAACCCGTTTGTTTTTTTTCTATTTCTTTTTAGATTTAATCTTGTTTCAAAACTTTAAAATAAAAGATTTAATAGAAAATAAAAGTGAATCAGTTGCAGAGTATTTGTTTCAATTCATCATTTCGAATCATTTGTTTCCCCATTTTTAAAGATTTTTTTTTTTTTTTCGAATCTAGAATTAAAAATTGAATTCTTGAAAATTGAATGAGACAGTAAAGACTGCATGGCTTTGTGTAACTAATTCACAGAAAATCATTCCGTCTGTGTTCTTTTCTACACAGTTATTTGTGACTGTAGTGTTGCTACATACATCTTGGCTTGCAACGTTTGAAAATACAGCTGTTAATTATGTGTGGGAAGAGGAAAAAGGAGAAAGAAAAAAAAGAGACTGAGGGCTAATAGAAAGGAGGAGGAGGAAATAAGACAGTGGGAGATAGATGAAGAATGAAAAGAAGAAAGAAAAATAGAGAAAGAATGAGAAGGAGTTAATAAGAAAGATGAAAAAAGAAAGTGAAAGTTAAAAGAATAGATAAACTCTTTCTTATAATAGGTTGGTTGAATAATTAGTTGTTTTATGGCATATCAACCCTTTTCAGGTTATTTAATGCCGAATCAACTCATTTTTGATAAACATAGGACTCAGTTTGCTTACAGTACCTGCTGTTGCTTAAGTAGTCACCCAATTAAGTATTGAAAAGGCAAATTGCTGCTTAACTTCGGTGATCTAGCAAGAATCAGTGCTTTAAGTGCAACTTGGTTAGTATTTTGGTTGTTTTATTTTACGGCATATCAACCCTTTTTGGTTCATTCAATGCCGAATCAATCCATTTTTATAAAGGACTCAGATTACAGCACTTGATGTTGATTAAGTGGTCACCCAATTAAGTATTGAACAGGCTCATCACTGCTTAACTTCAGTGATCTAGCAGGAATTGGTTCCTATAAAAGTATGAATGTTAATTATGTGTGGGAAGAAGAGAAAGGAGAAAGAGAAAAAAGCGACTGAGGGTTAACAGAAAGAAGAATGAAAGGTTTGGTTTGGTTTGTTTTACGGCATATCAACCTCAGTGGGTCATTTAATGCCGATAAAGTTTTGAAATAAATCAATTCTTAATGGATAATACAATTTTTTATAAATACATTTTTCTATTTAACCCATAAATGGGACCCTGACAGGAACTACCACTCCGGGCCAGAGTGGACCAGGGAGCAATGGTGATGAAGGGGTGCTCCACATTCCCCAAACCTCCAAAACTGGAACCTCACCATCAGATAGAGTTTAACGTCATTCCCAAGACATGTAGACGCTCAGTCACCACCTTCTAGCACCCATATGATAAAAAGGGGTTGGGGCTTTCCATAAGGGCAATAGGTTTGGGAAAATCATATAGGGGCTAGGGCTTGACGTGACCAGCTGATTGATTGGAGGGGGCCTCTCCGACCGCCCGTCTAGCCCAAGATAGGGCCAAAGTGGAGTATTGCATGTCATGAACTGCTCATCCACCTGTGTTCTATCCTTAAGCATCATGGGTCGCCACCCACGGCCAACAGGTGGCCCCATTGGGGGAGTCTTACCCCTCTGCAGAGGTGCAGTCGGTGCATTCTAATGCCTCAGCCGACAGGGCGGAAGAATGAAAGGCAGAGAAAATAAAAGAGTGTAAGAAAAAAAGAGTGAGAGACTAAGAAAGAATATATTAACTCTGACCAATAATAGGTGTTATATTTTGTGTATGAAATTATATGCAAAAAATTACAAATATCATGGGATAGAGGTAGTAAAAAAAAGCCCAGAAGCTGGAAAGATATAGAGAAACAAAGATGGTATAATTGAGTGAAACAATACTTTGGAAAAAATTAGAAAAAGTGACAAGCTGAAAGTTGGTTTGTTTTATGGCATGTCAAGCCTTGTTGGGTTATTTAATACCAAAGTCTTCTTTTAAAGCAATTGTATGGTTTCAAGTAATAAATGAATCCTTTGTAAACAATTAGGGCTTCAAGATTCTTAACAGAAATAATTTGCTCATGTATTACTATCTGAAACAAATAATTCATCCACAATGATATGGTTTCATGTAACTCTTCCTATTTAATAATATTGAAGGCTCAAAGAATACACTAAAAAGAGCAAAGAAAGAAAACTAATTACAGTAGCAATTAACAGCAACTGCAACATATAGACAAATAGAAACGTGAAAAAAACAAAAAACAGAAATGGGAAGAAAAAGAACTATATGGATACTTCCAGTGACAAATTTAAGAGATTGCACATCTTTTTTTAAACTCAATTTTTAAAAACATTTGATCAAATCTCATATCTATTTAACACATAGATGGGACCCTAACAGGTACTACCACTCAGGGTTAGAGTGTACCTGGGATAAATGGTGATGAGGGGGTGCTCCACATTCCCCAGAGCGCCAGAATTGGAACCTCACCATCAGATAGTTTAATGTCACACCCAGGACATTAAGACTCTCAGTCACTGTCTTCTAGCACATGTATGATAAAAAGGGTTTGGGGCTTGCCAAAAGGCAATAGAATTGGGACAATCATATAGATGATAGGGCTTGATGAGACCAGCCTCTCCGATTGCCTGTCTAAACTAAGTAAGGGCCAAATGGAGTATTGTATGTCATGGACTGCTTAGACACCAGGGTTACAGTGATAGATATGAACAAAATGCGATGGATAGATAGATAGATAGATATGAAAAGAATGAGATGGATAGATAGATAGATATGAACAGAATGAGATGGATAGATAGATAGATATGAACAGAATGAGATGGATAGATAGATAGATATGAACAGAATGAGATGGATAGATAGATAGATATGAACAGAATGAGATATAGGGGTGGATATGAACAGAATGAGATATAGGGATGGATATGAACAGAAATTTATGTTTTCAGCCTAAAATACAAAAAAAAAAGTTTTTCAAAATGGTCCTCTTCATTGTCAATGCCCTTAATTCAGCTGTGGATATGAATCTCACAGATTGAATATTATCCAGGGAAAACTTAAGATAAAAATCAATTGTGAGTCAGATTACAGTCTCACTGATTCATTCTTATAAATATGGTAGCCTGGTGCCTTGGGAACCTACCACTTGGCAACACCTTCCTGTTGCATTAAGACAAGGACATTTTAAAGATTAATGTTGTTTCTATCAATTTTTTAAATCCTAACTTTAAGGGTTTTTTTTAAATGGCAATCATCTGATGTTTTCTGTGGACAGCTACTTCTATACTTTAATGGCTGCTGAGCGGGAGATTTTGTCTGTCATTGTTTTGTTTTTTTCTTTCTTCTTATTTTAATCTAAGCTTTAGACCTGCTGGCTTTTATTGTTTGTATTTCAAATAGAAATTCAGATTAATGCTTATGTAATGCAGATTAGAAAAAAAAAATTAGAATAATTAGTTTCTATTTCTTTACATAAGATTTACAAGATTAATTCAAGCCACAGATATATTAGTTAGTTGGTTGGATTTTATGGAACCCCAACCCTTGTTGGGTTATTTTATGCTGAAGGCATTTAGTTTCATTCATTCTTGATGGGTATCCAAATTTTTGTTAAACACACATTTTAAACTCATCTTTTTCTATCTAACCCATAGATGGGACCCTAACAGGTGCTACCACTCCGGGTCAAAGTGGACCCGGGAATAATTGCAGTGAAAGGCTACTCCACACACCCCAGAGCTCCAAAATTGGAACTTTACCATTAGATACAGTTTAAAGCTATAGATGGACACTATTGTCCAAACCAGCTAAGTTAAATTTTATACATGTGTTTGTACAAGTGATATTCTCCTCTGGACTACTACACATGGACACACCAGATTAGTGAGATTAATTCAGCTACAGATGGACACGTTTGTAAAATCAATGAAGTTGAATTTCATGCATGTGTTTGTACTGTGTCTATGCTCTGGTCAAAAAGTATCCAGATTGAAACTGTATTTACGTAGACAAAAGTAAACAAAACATGCAAGACATAGATGGAGAAGTAAGGACGAAATCAAAATTGACATTTTCCTATAGACTAATGCACATGAACACACTAGTGTTGGCCAACCAGCAAAAAGTTATGATTATCAGCTTTGTACGGACACTGGAGGACCTGCCAGGAGTGATGGCTGATAGGGACAGATGGTGAGAGAGAGTCAAAGGAATCTGTACTGTCAGCATGATTTTGAGATGATGATGATAGCATAGCAAAAATGGCGTGGCATATCATAGCAAGAGTTTCATCAGTGCAATACTATTAGAATGCACATAAAGAATAAAGCAATTTTCAGTTCAATTTGTAAGTTAATAAAGTATTGGGAGTTTATATGTCTTTATCCAGGTCATTATGACTTCTCCATACATCAACAGGCACAGCCTGGGAGCAGTAGAGAACTTCAAATATCTTGGGTCTACCATTGCCAACTCAGTATCCACCAATGATGACGTCAACAGCAGAATTGCACAAGCATCGACAGTCATGGCGAAACTGAGCCAGCGAGTATGGGAAAATGCCAGCCTTACCAAGAGAACCAAAATGCGCATCTACAGAGTGTGTGTTCTCAACACTCTTCTATATGGCAGTGAAGCCTGGATCACATACTCACGTCATGTGAGGAAACTGGACAGCTTTCACCTCAGATGCCTATGCCGCATTCTACGCATCCACTGGCAGGACAAAGTGCCAAACACAGAAGTGCTGGAATGAGCAAACATAAACAGCATGCCCGCCATCACCTGCAAGAGACGCCTGCGCTGGCTTGGCCATGTCAGGAGGATGAACAAAGGCCGCATCCCCAAAGACCTACTGTATGATGAACTAGTGGAGGGCACCCGACCGGCAGGGAGACCACGCCCATGCTTCAAAGATGTCTGCAAGAGAGACCTGAAGACATGCCGCATTGACATAGGCATGTGGGAGGCTTGTGCATAAGACCGTGCAACCTGGCGCCTCCTTGTCAAACAAGGAACAAAAAGAAGTGAAAAAGAGAGGAAAAAAGCTCCAACAGAAAAGATAGCTAAAAGAAAGGAGAAACAGTTGCACCCCCAACACCTACAGAAAGCATCACCTTTTGTTTGCAGCCACTGCACCAGAGACTACCATTCGAGGATCGGTCTGTTCAGCCACTCACGTAGCTGTAAGTGAGAGAGAAAAAAGACAAACTATGCCATCGTCTAAAATAGACGGAAGGTTGCCAACCATATATATGATTTCTCAATGGAGAGAACTATAGAATAAAAATTTTAGAATACTTCTCCTTACTTGCGATCCACTATCTGTTTATCATTATCATCAAATAGTCATGCCGAAAGCATGAATTCCCATGACTCTCACGCTACTCATCCCTAATAGTCATCGTTCCATGGCAGAGAAAGAAAACTGAATTCAAGTCTGTTTCATAAATGTATCTGGGATCCACCTTCAGATACCAATCTCTGAGAAATTTCACATGCAAATACATGTGCAGAGCTGGTTTAACCCACATAGTGTAAATAGTAGGGTAGACTGGGCTCTTTAACCTTGGTATGGCAATCAGTCTAGGAGAAAGAAAACTTAGAATTCAAAATTGTTACATAATAATACCCTACTACTTACACTATGTGGGTTAAGCCAGCTTTACATATGTAGCTGGGGACCACCTTTGGACACTAATCCCTCACATGAATACACGTGCCGAGCTAGCTTAACCCACATTGGGTGAATGCCATCACTCACAGACGGACAGACTCACCAGCTCACTGGGTTTTTTTTCTGGTGTCCTGGTGACCAAATCTGCACCTGATCATCTTTGCGATGTTGATAGTGAATGTATCAGTCTCAAAAAGTAATTTGTTATCAAGCGTTATTTAAGAATAAAACTAGTGTCTGTTTTCTGTTAATACCCCTGTACACAATGTGCACTGACCAAGTGAGTGTGAGAGAGAAAAGTCCCAAAAGAAAAGAAAAATAAGCAAAGATTTTTCTTAATGGCATAAGATGTGAGGCACGTATTATGGCCATCAAATGTAAAGATCTGAGGATAATCACTTAATGTATTCTTAGAAAAAACGGTGGTTGAAAGCACTTTTGTAGGGATTTAAACTTTAATTAAAAGCATTTCTCAAGCAGAGAAAGAAAGAGATATACAGGGAGATCAATAAGGAGGAGGAAAATAGAAACAAAGAGGATAAAGGAGAGAGTAAAAAATTGAAGAAGGAAGAAGAAAAGGGTGATTATAAATATAGAAGTGAGAAAACAAAGAAAAAAAAGAGAAAAAAAAAGAAAATGGGAGGAGGTTTGGTTTCTTTCTTTAATGGCATATCAACCTTTGTAGGTTATTTAATGCCAAAGCATCCTGATTAATAACTAATTCAACTTTTGTAAAATATACAAGATATGTAAGACATCCATACATTATTGGATTATAGAACATATATGAATGCCATGCTATAAAAAAGCATTGGACATGATTTTTACTATAAAAAAAGCATTGGACAATGATTTTTACTATAAAAAAGCATTGGACATGATTTTTACTATAAAAAAGCATTGACAATGATTTTTACTATAAAAAGCATTTGACATGATTTTTACTATAAAAAAGCATTGGACAATGATTTTTTACTATAAAAAAGCATTTGACAATGATTTTACTATAAAAAAGCATTGGACAATGATTTTACTATAAAAAGCATTGGACATGATTTTTACTATAAAAAAGCAAATGATTTTTACTATAAAAAAGCATTGGACATGATTTTTACTATAAAAAAAGCATTGACAATGATTTTTACTATAAAAAAGCATTGGACATGATTTTTACTATAAAAAAGCATTGGACAATGATTTTTACTATAAAAAAGCATTTGACAATGATTTTTACTATAAAAAAGCATTGACAATGATTTTACTATAAAAAAGCATTGGACATGATTTTTACTATAAAAAGCATTGGACATGATTTTACTATAAAAAAGCATTGGCCAATGATTTGAATTATAGAACATATGCTTGTACAACTTGTATGCTACTCTCTAGGTCTACATAGCTAGATAACTGGTGACTATACAAACTGTGGGTTTTATTTCAGATTACTTTCTTTAGACTTTTCCTGTCAAAGGATACCTATAAGTCAGCAGATGCTGGAGGTTCCGTCTCCAGTTTTAATTTTAGAGTTAACTCCCCCTAGGAGGGTTGATTTCACCACAGCTTTGTAATTAGACTGTAGCTCCTTGTACCCACCCCCTCTCTCTCTATATATATATGTGTGTGTGTGTGTGTGTTGAAAAAATAAATAATAAAGGAGAGAAAATGTTGAATGGATGAAAGAAAACACACATGTACACATATATATACAAAAACACATACACACATATATACATAAAGACACACAAAAAAAAAACAAAGACACATATATAAAAAGACAAACACATACACACATTATATATATATATATATATATATATATATATATATATATATATATATATATATAGAGAGAGAGAGAGAGAGATGCAAGAAAAATAGATAAAAGAAATAGTAAGAGATAAGGCATCTATTTCACAAAAAAAAGTAGGGAAGGACAAAGAATAAGAAATATAAAAGTAAAAAAAAAAAAACAAGAAATCTAATACAAGCCGAAAAAGAAATATAAAAATGAAGTTGAAAAGAAGTGGATATGAGAAGTAAAGAGTTTGAGGAAAAGACTAAGGATTTGAAAAGGAGGATAAAACAATGAGGAAAGAAAAGAAGACAGAAATAGAGAGGAAAGATGTGAGTAGTATGAGGAAGACAAGGTAGAAAGAGAGAGAGAGAGAGTAGAGAGAGAAAGGGGGGGTAGAGAAAGAAAGGGAAGAGAGAGAGAAAGGGAGGGGGAGAGAGAAAGAAAGGGAGGAGAGAGAGAAAGAAAGGGAAGAGAAGAGAGAGAGAAAGAAAGGGAAGAAGAGAGAGAGGAAAGAAAGGAGAGAGAGAGAAAGAAAGGGAGAGAGAGAGAAAGAAGGAGAGAAAAGAAAGGAGGGAGAGAGAAGAAAGAGGGGAGAGAAAAAGGGAGAGAAAGAAAAGGGGGTTAGAGAAGAAAAAGGGGGAGAAAGAAAGGGGAGGGAGAGAAAGAATGGGGGAAGAGAAAGAAAGGGGGCGGAGAGAGAAAGAGGAAGGAAATGATAGGGAGAGGAAATAATAAAGAAATGAAAATAAAAGTGAGCAGTTCTAAGTAAATAGGAAAAAAGAAGACAGCTACAAGCATTTCTCTCTTTAAGAGACCAAAGACCTTCTGGGATTCTCATTAGTTTTTTTTCTTCTTTTTTTTCTTCTTTTTAAAACTTTTTTTGGCAACTTCTGGGATAATTTTTCCTTTGCATTTTCACCTTCAAGACAATTCAGGATGTAAGTGCTTTCTATGCTACTCAGTGTGTGATATGTTTTAGGGTAACAATACATCACAAATACTTTGAACATGTATCAAATTGTTTTAAAGATCAGATATGTTGCGGGAATCTAAATGGAGCTCTATCGACTTTCCATATTGTCTTCCTCTGACATTGCATTTCACATAAAAGTGAGAGGAAGGTTTCATCTTTTTTCCTCAAGCTGATTCGGCTCATATATCAACTGTTATCCAAGAGTTTGAGGAATCTGACCATGGAACAAAAACTACTTACCCTAACACCTAATTTTTCGGTATCTCCTTTGAAGTAATTACTTGACTGTTCTTGCTGTTTGCAAACTGATTAACAAAAGGTACTGCTCTTTAAAAGATAGCTGCAAGAGTACATCTTACTTTGCGTAATGGTTATCATCTGGTAATTTATGAGGAAGTGCGTCCCGGTCTCCTGCCTCAAAAATTGCTACCCGGTGACTATTAAAATAATGACCCAGCTCAGTCTATTCAAAACTATCCATCTTTATCTATCTATCTCTCAATTTGTTCATATTTATCTATATTACTTTAAATACTAAGATTTTCTTTTATTTGTGTTTGTTTAATGTCTTGTTTTTAGTTTAAATAAACAAGAATTACGACAAAAAAAGAAACGACCCCCCCCCCAATACATTTACTTGTCGAAAATATCTATCCATCTATCTATTTCAGTCTATTCAAAACTATATATCCATCTTCATATCTAAACAAGAATTACAAGAAAAACTATCCATCTTCATATCTATCTCAATTTGTTCAATTTATCTATATTACTTTAAATACTAAGATTTTTTTTTATTCATGTTTGTTTAATGTCGTTTTTAGTTTAAATAAACAAGAATTACGACAAAAAAAGAAGCGACCCCCCCCCAAATACATTTACTTGTTGAAAATATCTATCCATCTATCTCCATTTGTTTGTATCTATCTATATCATTTTGTTTGTTTATCTATCTATCTCAGTCTATTCAAAACTATATATCCATCTTCATATCTAAACAAGAATTACGACAAATTATGATAAATAAACAAGAATTACGATGAGCTGGGGTTGTTATTTAGATAGTCACCGGGTAGCAATTTTTGAGGCAGGAGACCGGGACGCACTTCCTCATAAATTACCTATCATCCTAAGAAATGTAACTTAGTTTTTCGGTTCTGTTCCCCATGCCACTAAGCAATATACATTTGTACCTATTTCAGATATAGGATGCCCTACCGACCAAAAATCCCCATGTAGTGCTTAAGACCTTCACTTGGCTTGCTCTTATAAATTGCCATCCAAAAGTTTGTGGAGTCTGGCCAATACCTTAAGCAACACCTAATTTTCAGTGTTTCCTTTGAGGCAATTTCTTGACTGTTCTTGCTCTTTGCAAACTAATTAACAGCTGATGGTAGGTGTGGCGCTCCACCTCAGATTCAAAGCAATCTCCCTACATCTAGTGCTAGTGAAAAAGGGACAGACTCCTAAATCTTAACTTGGCTTCCTCATATATCAATTGCTATCCAAAAGTTTGTGGAGTCTAGCCATGGAACAAAAACTACTTACCCTAACACCCAATTTTCAGCATCTCCTTTGAGGTAATTTCTTGACTGCTTTTGCCATTTGCAAACTGATTAACAGCTGATGGTAGGTGTGGCGCTCCACTTCAGTTGCAAAACAATCTCCCTGGTCTAGTGCTAGTGAAAAGGTGACAGACTCCCTAGATCTTCTTTTCCTGCTCATATATCAATAAGTTAACAGCTGATGGTAGGTGTGGTACTCCAATCCAGTTGCTAAACAATCTCTCTGGTCTAGTGCTAGGGAAAAGGGGATAGACTCCAAAGCTGTTCGGCTGATAACTACAGTAGGCCACTCTGCCTAATTTTTTACTGATCTCAAAAGGTAGCTGCAAAAGTACATCTTCCTTTGTGTAATGATCATTCTCCTAAGAAGTGTAACTCAGTTTTGGTTTGGTTGGTTGGGTTTTACAGCATGTCAACCTCTTGGGTTATTTTATGCCGAATACTTCTATTGGTAAAAAAAATGTTTAATGCTAACAAAGTTTTGAAATAATTTCATTTTTAATGGATAATACAATTTTGTTTATAAACTCATGTTTTCTATTTAACCCATAGATGGGACCCTAACAGGTACTACCACTCCGGGTCAGAGTGGACCAGGGAGTAATGGTGATGAAGGGGTGCTCCACATTCCCCAAACCTCCAAAACTGGAACCTCACCATCAGATAGAGTTTAACGTAATTCCAAAGACATGTAGACCCACAGCCACCGCCTTCTAGCACTCATATGATAAAAAGGGTTGGGGATTGCCATAAGGGCAATAGGGTTTGGGCAATCATATAGGTGCTAGGGCTTGACGTGGCCAGCCGATTGATCAGAGGGGGCCTCTCCGACTGCCTGTCTAGCCCAAGATAGGATCAAAGTGGAGTATTGCAAGTCATGAACTGCTTATCCACCTATGTTCTATCCTTAAGCATCACAGGTCTCCACCCATGACCAACAGGTGGCCCCATTGGGGGAGTCTTACCCCTCTGCAGAGGTGCAGTCTGTGCATTCTAATGCCCCAGCCCACAGGGCGGTAACTCAGCTTTCTACTCATTGTATCAAAGTGAAGTGAATAATCATTGAAGTGTTTTAGAAGGGTTACATGAAAGTCAGATAAAGAAAGTTTCTTGTTAATAGAAAGAAGACATTAAATGTGGACATTAATCCAATCAATGATGATCCCGCTGTGAATTCACAAAGACTTCAGATAAGACAATGCTGCAAGATTCAATTAAATCACTTCATTCCAAGATCACAAATGATAAAATCAAACTTTACATTACAATGTCTGTCTGTCTGTCTCTCTCTCTATTTGTTTTTAGACATCCTTTTTTTATGTTTTCTTAAATTATCAGATTCTGGAACCTTTAAGAAGAAACTTTAAAAAAAATATCTACATTATGTAGCTTAGTTTAGAATTGTAATTATCTATCTCCGTCTCTTCCTATCTATTTCAGCCTCTTTATATCTATCTCAGTCTCTTTCTATCTATCTATATCAGTCTCTTCCTATCTATTTATTCATCTCATCCTATCTATCTATCTCAGTCTCCTCCTATCGATCCATCTATCTCAGTCTAATCCTATCTATCTACATATCTATGTAAAATTTTTTAAGAAATCAAATGACATATCAACTGAATGCTGTGTAGAATTATTCATTGTTACTCTTAATGAACAGTATCATTTGTGGAATTGGTGCAGACAGACTAATGGTTTGTTTTTTTTGTTTAGTGGCATATCAACCTTCGTGGGTTATTCAATGCCAAAATTACCCTATGCCACAGGGACCTGGTGATAATTTACAATGATAGAAACTCAAATCAGATATTTTAGCACTCACATTTTGTTGATAGACATTCTGGTGTTTATGTTATGGCTTTAAAGACTTTTAGATTGATTGATTGATTGATTTTAATGGCATGGCAACCATCTAGGGTTATTTTATGCCTAGAAATTAGGAAATTGTGTTCATTGTATATTCATATTTACATTTTTTGTGTCATTGCTTCTTTTTTTTGCATATGGTCCAATTGAATATGAATATTTTTAAACAGGTCTATTTGACCTATAGATGGACCCTAATAGGGACTACCCCTCTGAGTTAAAAGTGAACCTGGAGAAATAACTCAAGAACAATCGCCCTGTCAGTTGGAGCAGAAGAATACACTGACTGCACCTCTGCAGAGGGGTAAAATCTCTCCAATGGGGCTGTTAGCCATGGATGGCAACCTGTGATGCTTAAGGATGGAATTTTGGAGGCTGAGTAGTCCATGACAGGCAACAAACCACTTTGGCCCTTACTTATGCTAGACAGGTGGTCTGAGAGGCCCCGCCCAATCAATCAGCTCGTCAAGTCAGGTGCTAGCACCTATATGATATTCCCGACCCTATTGCCCTTATGGAAAGCCCCCAAAACTTTTTATCATGTAGGGGTTAGAAGGTGAGGGCTGTGGGTCTTAGTGTCCTGAGTATAACTTTAAACTGTATTTAATGGTGAAGTTCCAATTCTGTAACTCTGTGAAGTGTGGAGTACCCATTTATCACCATTATTCCCAGATCCACTCTGACCCAGAGTGGTAGTATCTGTTAAGGTCATATCTATGGGTTAAATAGAAAAAATATTAGTTTAAAAAAAAAAAGCTCTAAAAGAAATTTGAATACCTATCAAGAATGAATTAAAAAAAAAGGTCTCTGGAATAAAATAACCCAACAAGGGTTGACAGGCCGTAAAATCTAGCCAACCAACTCAAGGACAAACAGTGAAAAAAAAAATGGGATGAAAAACAACTACGTGGATAATTCATGATAAATTAAGGAGACTGCCAAGAGACAAACTATATCGTTTAACTGTTTGTGTACCAAATTTTCTTGGCATTTTTTACCTGTATGATATATTGAAGTCAGTCAGTCAGTCTACTATTGGTTTGAACAATGTGACTGGCCAAGCATAACTGAACCAGTGTCA
This sequence comes from Doryteuthis pealeii, assembly GCA_023376005.1. NCBI lineage: Eukaryota > Metazoa > Mollusca > Cephalopoda > Myopsida > Loliginidae > Doryteuthis > Doryteuthis pealeii. Next base: position 77,336,603 of record CM042141.1, on the reverse strand, counting down.
AGACAACTGGTACTTATGGGAATTCAGAATAGTCCACTCATGCATTTGGGTGATTCCATTCCCTGAGTCCTGATTGGCTGCTTGGTTTGTATGATCCTCTGAGGCTCCATAAATCCTGTCATTTTGCAGTAGTCTTTGCAGCAAACTAGAATCGTATTTCAGTTACGACTGCTTGCTGTCTTGTCAATTCGACGGTAATTGGAATTAGTATGATTATTCTACATGATAGGATATGGCTAGTTCTCTATTGCAAAAGGATCAAGTACCAATGTGAGGGTTGGTTCATAGACAAAAAAAAAGATGTGATTTTTCAGTGTAAACAAGTGACACATGTGAGACTAGACATTTAGAGAACAATCTATACATTGTAGCGATTGTCTGCCCCTGCTGGGATCCAAAAGGGTTATCTTCCCTTGCTGTCAGGTTTTTTGCACTAGGTAGCACTACTAGCAGAGTATTTAAATTCAGCCCGAGAATCTCTCTGCCTCTCTTTCTCTAGAATCCACAAACGATAGACTAGATGCATGGTGTGTCTGTCCATTAAGTGGGGGCTTTGCCCTAACTATCAGTAAGTGACTCTCATATTCTTTATGAACTCTTTTGTACTTCCAAAGGACTTTTGTCCTATCTGTTTGTAATTTGTCATATATGTCATTCTCCATGTGCTCAGACAATAAAGTCTGTATTGTTGTTATGTTGTACCTCTTTGTTCAGATTCATTTATGTATATATTCACCTATGTTGGAAGGTTACTCTGAGTCTTCTAATGTATTATAAGAACCACACATTTAATTCTTATAACTCCACAGGGCCTATTAATTTTCATTTTTTTATTATTATATAAGTTGCTCAACTGTGTCTTATTTAATTTTAACTTAATACTGACTCATCTAGACTAGACTTGACATTTTGCAATTTATATGTCTGCTACTGTGTTAATTTTAACTGATCATCTAGACTAGACATTTAAACAGCAATTTATATGTCTATACATCATCACTATTATATAAGTTGCTCAACTGTGTCTTCATTTAATTTTAACTTAATACTGACTCATCTAGACTAGACATTTAAACAGCAATTTATATGTCTATACATCATCACTTTTATATAAGTTGCTCAACTGTGTCTTCATTTAATTTTAACTTAATACTGACTCATCTAGACTAGACATTTAAACAGCAATTTATATGTCTATACATCACTTTATTATATAAGTTGCTCAACTGTGTCTTCATTTAATTTTTTAATACTGACTCATCTAGACTAGACATTTAAACAGCAATTTATAATACTGCTCAACTGTGTCTTCATTTAATAACTTAATACTGACTCATCTAGACTAGACATTTAAACAGCAATTTATATGTCTATACATCATCACTTTATTATATAAGTTGCTCAACTGTGTAATACTGACTCATCTAGACTAGACATTTAAACAGCAATTTATATGTCTATACATCATCACTTTATTATATAAGTTGCTTAGCTGTGCACATGTCTTCATTCAAATATCAAAAAACATAAAGCTCTCGTCTTGATAAAAATCAAACAGTTTTAAAAAAGAAAGTTAATATTTATTTCTCTAGTAAATCTTCACTTCTACCACCATTAATAAAACAAGTGAATTTGATTGATATTGTCGTAACTATCTACCTACCTTCATTCTTGGGATTCAGCACTCGTTGAGCTAAGATGCAAGGGAAGGGACAAATAGACAGACAAAACTAAGTGAAACTTAACACCCCATCAGACCCAAACAAGTATACGTTTACTAGACAGTTCAGTAGGTAAATCAGGTAACAGAATTAATTCTCAGCACAGCAGGTCTTCCCCAAAATGACTTCACAGTATCACCTGTCCCAGACAAAAACACTTCACCATGAAATACTTCAGCTATATAGAAATTGTAACTATTACCTTATTTCTTTTTAAATCCTTGATTTTTATCAAAATCTATGTTAAAGATAAAAATAAAAAACAAAAATAATCTTCCAAGAAGTCTGTGATGTCACGGTTTCTGCTTTGTCCCAGAAATTGACCCCAGCGAACAACTCCTACTACATTGTTATCTTCCTCACGTACGCCTGGAGAAAGAGGGAGCAAAGCTTACCAAAAGACATGTGACGTCACGATTAGGGCAAGGGAGGATTTCGCTTTGGAAACCTTAGTGTCGAAGAAGACAGCGACCTGTGTGGAACTTCGTAGCTTTTTGCTAGCACACAGGTTAAGAAATTCAACTTCGTCTTTGGGAAATTGGAGTCTATCTCTCCCAAAGACTGGAAATAAAATAAGTTGACACTCACTCGAAATTCAAACAACACTCAAGACAATTATTTCAAGACATTCAAAGAACTCCACAAGTCAAATCTTCTACAACCAAGAACACTACGAAATCTTCAACCTACGAAGTTCACGACATTCAACTCAACGACATTCAACTATCAAAGAACTACTTCTACAGACAACTCAAGAAATTATTTCTACATTTAAAGAACTGAACACTTTGTTATCAGCTCAAAGATAAGTCCCCCGCAAAACATCGCTTTTGCAAACCTTTCTCACAACTACATTCTCTCTCTCTCTCTCTCTCTATATATAATATATCTTATGAACTCTATTAGTTACTACGCCACCCTCTATCAAATTGACATTTACACACCTTTCTTCCTACCTTTATTTTATTGTTATATTAAAATTGTTGAAATTTACTATTTGTTATTGTGTTTTTCTTTCATTCAGTATCTGATTTGAATTTGCGTATTTCCCGCCCCCTTGAAATTATCTTCCCTTTGTACTTGAAAAGGTATATTCCCTTATATATCGGAACTTAGGATATTTTCCCCGGTATATTACAAAATGAATTACCCGTACTATGGAGTTAGAAGATATCCCCATGTTGGAATTGGTGCTTCACGGCGTTAATCCCGATAATTTGTCAAATTATACTTAAAAAGCCAAAATCTAAACAGCAAATATATTTTTTTTAAATTGATATAGATCACTAAGTAAGCCTGAGCTTATTCTAGTGGTGACCACCTCAAACTGAGATTTAAGAGATTTGAATTCAGAGTTTTCCTTCTCCTAGACTAGTTGCCTTACCAACATTAAAGAGCCCAGTGTGCCCTACTATTTACCCATAGGGAGGGAGAATAATTGGATTCATACCTTTCCCAAGGGTATTAGTGCTATGTGAAATATGGCTTTGTCCAGGATTTGAACTCGGGTCAACGAGTCCAATTCCTATGACTCTAACCAGTACACCATTGCACTCTCCAAGTACACCACCACGCTCATCAAATGGTAAATACCAGGAACATATCCAAACTCAGTTTCTTATTGATAACTAGCAGGGCTATTCGGCATTTCCTGGGATTTAAAAATTTTAAAATAATTCTCTTATTTATATATATATATATTTACCAACTCCTCCGCACGAGCAGGATACGACACAAGGTCAATTTCTTAAGCGGAGTTCAACAGATTTGAATTCAGAGTTTTCCTTCTACTAGACTGGTTACCTAGCCATGGTTAAAGAGCCCAGTCTGCCCTGCTATTTACCCATAGCTGGAGGGAGAGTAGGATTCATACCTTTCCCAAGGGTATTAGCACTAAGTGAAATGCAATTACCACGTCCAGGATTTGAACTCGGGGCGGCAAGTCCATTTCGCATGACTTTAACCATTACACCACGGGCTTCCTTCTATATTTATACATAGATAAGCGAAATTATTTTTCTATACATTTTTTTTCATTATATTTTATTCTTTATAAATTCAAGTTTTAAGTTGTCTATTTTTATTATTATTCTTGTTTGTATTTATTCTTTTATTTGCTTTTTATTACGTTTTATCCTTTATTAATTTGTTTTATTTTTTAATCATTTTTTTAAATCAATTTTTTAATATATCATTGATTTATACCCTTATTATATTCATATTTTACTTTCCTAATAAAAAAATTATTTTTTTGCTGGATAAAAATAGAAGATTTTATTGTAATTTGGGTTTTAAAAAAAAAAGATTAAAAGAAAAAAAAAAAGAAAAGAATTTCGAACAATCTTCACGAGCGCAAGAGCAGCCAAACCGACTTTACATCACGGAACTAACTGAAAGAGAACAAAATTTTCAAATATACAGTGTTCCTCAACTTCTTAAAACAACAGATGATTACACCATCTCCGTGGGATAAGTACTATTAAAAAAAACACCAAGTACTTTTAATAACTCTGATGATGGAATTTTATTTCCGAAAATATTTAGAATTAAAAAAAGAAAAAAAGTTAAATAAATATAATTTTCAACACATATTGCATTGTCTATTGCCTTCAAAAATCTTTATATTATATATCTGTTTCAGGCTGTAAATGAGAGCAAACAAATTATGAATAAAAGAGGTTGAGAATGAAGATTAATAATCTGAAAGAAATATTCGAATGTGGTTGGATTACAGGTCTTAAACATGGATGCACATTTAGCATAATGGTTATCATCAAAGAAAATGGAATTGACCACTCAGGTTCAAATCCTATATAAACAAGATTTGGCATTAAATAACCCACAAGTGTTTATATGCCATTAAACATCAACCAACCTATATTTACAAATCTTCTGTAAATTCCACATGGTTTACACTCCTCAACCACCAAAGATTTAATGACAGACCTCTGTTCTGGCCTAGAGAACTCTGATTCGACTCCATTTTGAATAGCCTCAAAACAAATATTTTTGCTAGAGTAAAATAATTTTTTTTCCTATGAGCCAACTCCAAAAAAAAAAAAAAAATGCAGAGTTTACATTTATGGAAAAAAAATCTGAAAAATGAAAAAATTGTGGATCCATCCCAAAATTTAATCAATTGTTTTTGGCCCACAACCCATCATTTCCAAATATGTCATTGAAATTCATTAAAGAATTTTGATGATATCATGTGGACAAACAGACAAACATAGATAAATAAAACAATCTCTATCCAAATTTGTTGGCAGCAGAATCTACAAATCAGAGTTGACCCAAATAAGCACCACTGTATCATTTATAGAACTTTTACAGATTCTACCAGCTTCTCTAAATAGGATGGAACATTCCAACCAATTTTAAATTGTGAATACATAAAGAAAAGTTAAAGATTTTTTTCATCAAATAATTTCAGTAGGTATGTGGTTAAATCAGCTTTTATATGTTTGTATCTCACTATTTAGCTTTTATTGTTCCCCATCAGTACCATTTCCGCATATATTGTCATATATTGATGGTTTGAGGAAAAAGGGGTGTGAGTTCGAATTGCACCAATTGTCTTTATTATTTCTTATATTTTGTAGTATGACAGATAACTGGAGTTAAAATGACTTGCATTACTCCACTTTGGCCCTTTCTTGGGCTAGATGGGTGGTTGGAGAGGCCCCCTCCGATCAATCGGCTGGTCACGTCAAGCCCTAGCACCAATATATGATTGCCCCAACCCTATTGCCCTTATGGCAATCCCCAACCCGTTCTATCATATAGGTGCTAGAAAGCTGTGGCTAAGGGTCTAGATGTCCTGGGAATGACGTTAAACTCTATCTGATAGTGAGGTTCCAGTTTTGGAGTTTGGGGAATGTGGAGCACCCGTTCATCACCATTGCTCCCTGGTCCACTCTGACCCGGAGTGGTAGTACCTGTTAGGGTCCCATCTATGGGTTAAATAGAAAAGCATGAGTTCATAACCAAAATTTGATTATCCATTAAGAATGAATTTATTTAAAAACTTTGTCGGCATTAAATGACCCACCGAGGTCGAGATGCCGTAAAACAAACCAAACCTGCGTCTTGTGGATAAAAACAACAACAGAAAAAGCAATTGTCATTGGTCAAGAATTAGTACAAATGTTACTCACAGAATTGGCGACCGGTATATTACAAAATGAATTACCCGTACTATGGAGTTAGAAGATATCCCCATGTTGGAATTGGTGCTTCACGGCGTTAATCCCGATAATTTGTCAAATTATACTTAAAAAGCCAAAATCTAAACAGCAAATATATTTTTTTTAAATTGATATAGATCACTAAGTAAGCCTGAGCTTATTCTAGTGGTGACCACCTCAAACTGAGATTTAAGAGATTTGAATTCAGAGTTTTCCTTCTCCTAGACTAGTTGCCTTACCAACATTAAAGAGCCCAGTGTGCCCTACTATTTACCCATAGCTGAGGGAGAATAATTGGATTCATACCTTTCCCAAGGGTATTAGTGCTATGTGAAATATGGCTTTGTCCAGGATTTGAACTCGGGTCAACGAGTCCAATTCCTATGACTCTAACCAGTACACCATTGCACTCTCCAAGTACACCACCACGCTCATCAAATGGTAAATACCAGGAACATATCCAAACTCAGTTTCTTATTGATAACTAGCAGGGCTATTCGGCATTTCCTGGGATTTAAAAATTTTAAAATAATTCTCTTATCTATATATATATATATATATCTATATATATATATATATATATTTACCAACTCCTCCGCACACGAGCAGGATACGACACAAGGTCAATTTCTTAAGCGGAGTTCAACAGGTTTGAATTCAGAGTTTTCCTTCTACTAGACTGGTTACCTAGCCATGGTTAAAGAGCCCAGTCTGCCCTGCTATTTACCCATAGCTGGAGGGAGAGTAGGATTCATACCTTTCCCAAGGGTATTAGCACTAAGTGAAATGCAATTACCACGTCCAGGATTTGAACTCGGGGCGGCAAGTCCATTTCGCATGACTTTAACCATTACACCACGGGCTTCCTTCTATATTTATACATAGATAAGCGAAATTATTTTTCTATACATTTTTTTTTCATTATATTTTATTCTTTATAAATTCAAGTTTTAAGTTGTCTATTTTTATTATTATTCTTGTTTGTATTTATTCTTTTATTTGCTTTTTATTACGTTTTATCCTTTATTAATTTGTTTTATTTTTAATCATTTTTTTAATATATCATTGATTTATACCCTTATTATATTCATATTTTACTTTCCTAATGGAAAATGTGGGGTAAAATTATTTTTTTATGCTGGATAAAAATAGAGTGTGGATTTTATTGTAATTTGGGTTTTTTAAAAAAAAAAGATTAAAAGAAAAAAAAAAAGAAAAGAATTTCGAACAATCTTCACGAGCGCAAGAGCAGCCAAACCGACTTTACATCACGGAACTAACTGAAAGAGAACAAAATTTTCAAATATACAGTGTTCCTCAACTTCTTAAAACAACAGATGATTACATGAGCCAACTCCAAAAAAAAAAAAAAATGCAGAGTTTTACATTTATGGAAAAAAAATCTGAAAAATGAAAAAAATTTGGATCCATCCCAAAATTTAATCAATTGTTTTTGGCCCACAACCCATCATTTCCAAATATGTCATTGAAATTCATTAAAGAATTTTGATGATATCATGTGGACAAACAGACAAACATAGATAAATAAAACAATCTCTATCCAAATTTGTTGGCAGCAGAATCTACAAATCAGAGTTGACCCAAATAAGCACCACTGTATCATTTATAGAACTTTTACAGATTCTACCAGCTTCTCTAAATAGGATGGAACATTCCAACCAATTTTAAATTGTGAATACATAAAGAAAAGTTAAAGATTTTTTCATCAAATAATTTCAGTAGGTATGTGGTTAAATCAGCTTTTATATGTTTGTATCTCACTATTTAGCTTTTATTGTTCCCCATCAGTACCATTTCCGCATATATTGTCATATATTGATGGTTTGAGGAAAAAGGTGTGAGTTCGAATTGCACCAATTGTCTTTATTATTTCTTATATTTTGTAGTATGACAGATAACTGGAGTTAAAATGACTTGCATTACTCCACTTTGGCCCTTTCTTGGGCTAGATGGGTGGTTGGAGAGGCCCCCTCCGATCAATCGGCTGGTCACGTCAAGCCCTAGCACCAATATATGATTGCCCCAACCCTATTGCCCTTATGGCAATCCCCAACCCGTTCTATCATATAGGTGCTAGAAAGCTGTGGCTAAGGGTCTAGATGTCCTGGGAATGACGTTAAACTCTATCTGATAGTGAGGTTCCAGTTTTGGAGGTTTGGGGAATGTGGAGCACCCGTTCATCACCATTGCTCCCTGGTCCACTCTGACCCGGAGTGGTAGTACCTGTTAGGGTCCCATCTATGGGTTAAATAGAAAAGCATGAGTTCATAACCAAAATTTGATTATCCATTAAGAATGAATTTATTTAAAAACTTTGTCGGCATTAAATGACCCACCGAGGTCGAGATGCCGTAAAACAAACCAAACCTGCGTCTTGTGGATAAAAACAACAACAGAAAAAGCAATTGTCATTGGTCAAGAATTAGTACAAATGTTACTCACAGAATTGGCGACCTGAGTTCAAATCTAGGATGTGGCTGTTTTTCACTTTGGGCAAATGTCCTTTGATAGAAATAAATTTTATCAATAAATTGGTAGAATTGATAGACTAGTGGTTGACTCAGCCATCCACTTCTAGTATACATGATAAAAAAAGTTGGGTGTTCATCATTAGAGCACTTTCAGGATTACAGTTGGAACAATCATATAGGTGCTAGGTCTTGATATGACCAGCTGATTGATCCAATGGGACCTCTCCAACTGCCCACAGCCCAAAAGAGGGACAAAGTAGAGAGTTGTATGTCTAGCGCAGTCAGTAGAGTGTCCACCTAGGAACCACAAGGTTCCTAGTTCGATACCAGCCCTCACCAACTCAGCGTATAAGTAGCACAGGGATCTGTGTGGTGTGGTAAAGTAAAGAGCTGATAGTAGGTGTGGCACTCCACCTCAGACGCTAACACAATCTTCTTAGTCTATCACAAGTGAGAAGGAGATAGACTCTCTCACTGTTGGCTAATACCAACTTTAGGCCACCCCAACGACTTTACTTACTTTCTTGCTAGGCCACCACAATCCGGTCCTCTGGCATAATGGGACACTGCCCACGGTCAACAGGTAGCCTGATTGGGGGCAGGATCTTATCCTGCTGCAAAGGTGCAGTTGGCATATTCTACTGCCCCAGCCAATAGGGCAGGATAGATTATTGGTGAGACAGTTCACCCTCAATTGTCATACCACCAACTTCTATCATTGTGAGTTAACATGAAAAAGGAGGCATTCATTTTAGAATGACCCTCTTATTAATGTGGAATGTGGCTCTTGTTTATCACTGACAAATATGCATAGCCATTAGTAATAACTGTATGGAAAGATTTTTTACATGTCTGTGGATGACTGGTGTATATATATATATATATATATGATTTAAGTTTGGATATATTCTGGCAAATGTTTAGATATATTTATTTGATAGATCTTTCCCTTTGATAATGTTTTAATAATAATAACATATGTATTTTTACTGTCATGTATCTTTAACTGGCACATTATCTTGATGATAAGTGGCCAATATGCTGGTTTGAAACCAATGATAACAATTGGCCCTTAAATTTATTGTAATCTGTAATATATATAAGTTTGGATATATTTATTTGATAGATCTTTCCCTTTGATAACATAGGTTAGAAAACCACCAATGTTATTCAAATAAAAGTTAAATGTTTCCTCCTAAATTTCTGACATCTACATGATAAAAAAAAATATATATATATATCTATCTGTTTTTTCTTTTGGTTTGTTTTGTTTAACTGCATATCAACCTCAGTGAGTCATTTAATGCCGATAAAGTTTTAGACCCAATTTAGATATTTTCTGAGTCGTGTTTTTGTCACTTTTTGTTGGCAAATTAAGGTAGATATTTTAAACACCTCCCCACAGACTTTTATTGGCAAATCAATGTAAATATTTTATACCCCCCCCATTTGATAAAGAACGAGAGAGTTAAATCAAGATAATTATACTTTTTATATATTGAACTATATGCAATAGCTCTTGAGTAAACATATCAAACGGTGTAATTAAATTATCATACTGAGGTATATACACAGTTCCTGCTAGTCTTATTTATTGTCAGAAGGAGATCTCATTTGGAGACTTGGTTTAATGTTTTTTTTTTTGTTTTTTTGTTTTGTTTATGGCATATCAACCTCAGTGGGTCATTTAATGCCGATAAAGTTTTGAAATAAATCAATTCTTAATGGATAATACAATTTTTTTAAATACACTATTAACCATAGATATACAACCAATTGCTCCACATTCCCCAAACCTCCACTTCACCATCAGATAGAGTTTAACATCATTAGGACATGTGCCTTCTAGCACCCATATGATAAAAAGGGGTTGGGGCTTGCCATAAAGGCAATAGGGTTCAGAAAATCATATAGGTGCTAGGGCTTGATGTGACCAGCCGATTGATCGGAGGGGGCCTCTCCGACCGCCCGTCTAGCCCAAGATAGGGCCAAAGTAGAGTATTGCAAGTCATGAACTGCTCATCCACCTGGGCTCTATCCTTAAGCATCACGGGTCGCCACCCACGGCCAACAGGTGGCCCCATTGGGGGAGTTTTACCCCCTGCAGAGGTGCAGTCGGTGCATTCTAACGCCCCAGCCGACAGGGCGGAAAAGTACAGAGGAGATTTTTTGGGCAGTGATTGGAGTTTTGACTTTTGACTCAGAACCAGTAATTGCATATTACAATTCTAGAGTTCTGGAGAATGTGGAGTACCCCTTCATCACCGTTTCTCCTTGGTTCACTTTAACACAGAGTGGTAGTACCTGTTAGGGTACCATCTAAGGGTTGATTAGATAAAAAATGAGTTTAAAAGTTTGTTTAAAAATGAGTTTTAAAAACATTTGAATATAAATCACACACACACGTGTGGTTGTGTGTGTGTGTGTGTGTGTGTGTGTGTGTGTGTGATACACACATACACCCCCCCCCCAAAAAAAAGTATAATTTTAAGTAGAAAAACACAGAAATTCTCTAGAACAAAAAACAAATTTCAAACACACACCTAACATATCAAATGAACATCTGATGAACTATACCTATTAAAGAGTAATGAAAGCTCAGTTAATAAATTTATTACCAAGCCGTGACCTACGTATGACTTACGCACAAAGATTATGGAACGTTACATCATTTTTTTCTCAATTTTTGTGCGCAAATCGCACGCAAGGATTGAAAAAAATAACGTAGCGTTCAACCGTTATTACTCAGCCATTATAATAGAAAAGTTGCAGAAACACACACAACCTATTAAATATCGGACATATTCTGCCAAAATAATAACTCAATACCTGAAGAAGACAACAGATCAGGTAATGTCATGAAAAGTACAGAGGAACCAGTAATTGCAACTTGATGAAGAAAAAGAAAAGAGTGAGAATGAGTTAAACCAAGATTATTATACTTTTTTACATACTGAACTATTTTGCAAATAGCTCTTGAGTAAACACATCAAACATAATAAATTAAATTCATACTGTGGTATATCCACAGGTCCTGCTAGTACTTATTAGTAGATAAAAATGTTAATTTCTATTAGTACTTGTGTTTGGTCTCCTGAGTTTCGTCTTCAAATTCCAAGTCTGAATCATTTACTGTTGATTTGTTAGTTGAGGGGGTTTGGTTTCTTTGTTCAATGGTGTATCAATTTTCTTGGTTATTTAATGGTAAAGTCCTCCTCATAGAAGAACAGTAGTGGTACTATTTAACCCATAGTTGGGGGAATTTGTTAGTTGATGATTTCTTGGAAACAGAACATGCCACAAAAGAAGGATTATTTTAAATGTCAAGAAAACTGTCATTCCAAATTCCAAGCCCAAAATTTTGACAAAAATAATTTGAAGGTTATTTGTTCAAAACAAGTTCAAATAAAAATGAATCTTTTAGAAAAACTGTGGGATGATGATGATGATGTCATTTTGGGTTAAATCTCTGTGTAATGGATGTTTTTAATATAATGTTTTTATTTGGAATGTGTTTTTTCCAAAAGTGAAGTTTTTTAATTATTAAGTTCATGCTGAAACACACTGGGTTTGGGCTTTGTGGGGTTGGGTATAAAAACATAAGCAATGTTTGAATGCTACTTTATTGCAAAAAGATTTTATCTTTGGTTGTTTCTTAATAAAGCTTTATTTTTGCAACACAGCCCATTTTTCTACGGTGGTGAGACCGACCTATCAGAACCGACAATAACGTCTGCACTCCTCAAACACCGGTTCGAATATAAACTAAACTATGTCGCACATCCAGTCGTGCACTTTCAAGGGGGTCAAGGTTATTACCCATCAACAACTGTCGGGTAACTTTACATGGACCCCGTCATTTTAAGTCTATGGACCCTATTCAAAATTCTAACTACAGAATTTTAAAAATATTTTTTTTATAATTGTTTTTATAAAGTAATGTCTTCACTGCCTTTTTTAAAAAGAAATATAAGAATGTTTTAAATGTATGTTCTCAATATTTTACATTTCTTTTTTGTTTTACTATAGAAGGTGTTGATCTATGATTATATATTAATACTATACGCAGGAATTATTCCTCATAGAGTAATAGTTAGCAAGGTAGTCTTACCAGTCATGACTACTAAAATCAGCTCTTTCTTTGCTGATTGCTCTAGTATTGTAATAAGCTAAGCAAGTATCATTGTAGGACACCTCCCATAATGCAACAGCTAAGGTTATGTTGCAAATCAATTAATCCGTATAGTGATTGGTTGGATTTCTGAAGAAAGTCGTGATACTATTTAACCCATAACTAGGTACTAAGGGTGGTCTTACCTTTCCCAAAGGTATTAGTCCAAAAGTGAAGGTAATATTATGACTGAAGCTTTAACTCACTCATGATGTTGCATTAAATACAATTTTTTTTTTCACTTTAAATTCAGTTAAAGATTCTCATTTTAGCTCAGTCGGTAGAGTGTCCGGCTGTGAACCTAAAGATTCCTGGTTCGATACTAACCCTCACCAAATCAGCATATGAGTAGCACAGGGGTGAAAAAGGGATGACTCCCTTGCTGTTTGGCTGATATCAATTTTAGGTCAACCTGACAACTTATATATATATATATTTAATATGTGTATTTATATGCAAGAATAACCCAGAAAAAAACAGCATATCATAGCAAATTTCTTATCAAAGAAATAGCCTTAAAATGCTGTAATTTAAAGAATAAATCAACTTTCAGTTGAATGATAATAATACAAATATATTTCACTCAATATATAATGGAAATATCTATGAAATGCTAATTTAAATTCTTCATTCCTTCCTGAATAGACATATCAATATTGTCATGAACTGGTGTTACAATGGAAATCAATGGGTGCACGGGTTGTCTAATATATATAAAATGTATCCAAATGTAGGCATGAAAACAAATTCCTGCTAGGCCAGCTGAAAACTAATAATTCTAAAGACTACTAAAAAGAATTGATAAATTCAAATAAATAAATAGAAATAAATAATAGTAATTTTTACATTCCTGGTTGTTTGGTTCATTCCTCTTGAAACTGCAAATATTATTGATATTATTAAAGTTTAAAATAATTATCTTTTTGCATTACAGTAGCATCTGAACATTGACTTAAAGTATTAGGGGATTTTGGGTGTGTAAATATGTCTGATATTGGGAAGAATTTTTTTTTTTTTTTTTTGATAACAACTAACCTTAGTGTTTTTTCAATATGGGCATGGTGACCTTCAAGGTCAAGACTTGTGTAATCCCCAATATTGAGGCCCTTCTTAAATCGTAGGTGATGTTTGGGGTGAAAATCATCATACACATCTCTATAGGACTCATCTGTGCTAATACTTGAAAGTAGCCGGCGTCTCCTATGATGATGATGATGATGATGACGACCACTGGCACTGGGACGATGACCGTGGGGTAATATATTGCCATGGGCTAGGTCATGTGGATCAATATCAGGGGAGATGGGATGACCACCATGAGTGGTGTCACCATAGTGGCCACTATGATGACTGGCATGGGACTGCCTGTCCAAAGAGAGCTTGCTAAAAAAACAAATAGACAAAACAAATTTTACTTACTTATGGGAGAGGGACGATTTGGTGCAAAAGATTTTTTTTTTTTGCAGGTTACACAGTTTTCCTGAATTAAAAATAAAGACATTTTCATTGGTTATTTCTCATCTCTATTAATAATGTAACCGAAACTATGTCAATGCTTACATCACCTTACCCTTAAATGGTCATAACAATAAAGAACAACCTTGTTTGAATTAATTTGATTTTAACTGTGAGAAACTTGATGTTTTTTTAGAGAGAAAACAATTATTTGAATTTTGACAGGAAAACTACTTTTTATGTCTATTATTAAAAAAAAATAGGATTTCAAACATCTGTTTACATTTTTTATGAAATAGCGTGACAAAAAATCCTTTATATGTACTTTTTCGATAAAATTGGGATAAAAATTTAAAAAAAAATTTTTTATACTAAAATTAAAATGTTCGTTCAATTTTAATAACATTTTGTAGAATTATGTATGTGTGTATTCTTTAAAAACCATTGTCGTCTGTCGTAAAACAAAGACTCATACCCCCTTAGGAAATATCTTTCAAAAATCAACTTTTTTTTCGCTAATCTTTGTAATTACTAAAATAATCAAACGAGATTTGTTTTGAGTTATTTGAATTTAAGCAATTTACTTGAAGTACAGTTTATTCTCCTATAAAACTTAGGGTTTAAACAGTGCTTTTCCAGGGATAAAAATCCCCACACCTAAGCAAAAAAAAAAAAGAAGATTTTTCAGAAGATGAATCAAATATTCAAGATGAATCCATTTTGAAATGCCATTTTGAATTCAAGTATTTTAAGGCTATCACTGAATAAAGAAATAAAAAAACCATCATAGTTTTGATTTGAACACTGAAAACTAATGTTGGTGAAAATATTCAATTATCAAAACCACTAAGTAGTCTCTGTGTGTTTATTCATAAATTGATATTTATTATATACTGATTTACTCAGAAGAGTTGCCCTTATTTTAGTTATTATAGTCACAATGTTTCAGTTGTTGTATGAAATTGGTTTTCTTCCGTTATCGTCGTTAACCTTTTGTGAATTTGAAATTCCCTTGATCTGGTCCAAAATAAGAACACACTTGTCCATGTACATCAGTGTATATTATTGATAATTTCTGATCTAAGAAATTCAGACAACAATTCACTGCTAATGGTAACTTGTAATATTATGAATAGGATTATATATATATATATATATATTAATAATATAAAAATATATATAAATAATATAAAAATAAAATAATATTAAAATATATATGAAAGAAAAACATTTAACTCCTGCCTTGGAGCATTTCGTTTGTCAGTGTGGCAGCAGGGCTGGGCTGCTGTCACACTCGAGGAAACATAAAATGTCTTCTTGACAGCATGCACAACATGGGAGGAATCAAATCACTCACTGCTGACCCTCAACTATCGTTCTCGATAGGAGAGTCCACCATATATATATATATATATATATATATATATATATATATATACACACTAATATTAATCATATATCATGCTATATTTATAAGTATATAGTGCCCAATATCATTGATTGAGCATATATATATATATATATATAAATAAATTAAGCTCGCGCGGATATGAAGTCAATGGCACTTGGTAATTGACAGTTTCTCACCTATGCAATTTTTAAACTTTGTTTGAAAATCACTATCAGTTACTAAACACTGTTGACTTCATGTCCACACTATGTATATATGTTAAAGACATTTTGATTGGTTATTTCTCATTTTTGTAATTAGTAAATAGTCAAACAATGCCTGTCTTTTTTTTAAGTGACTTGAACTCAAGGATTTTAAAACTATTACTAGATAGTGAAAATTTAAAAAAAAGATATGGTTGACAATTCAGGGTAGAGAGGTGGTAATATGATTGTAGATTAGGGTAGGTTGATTTTTCACTTTTTAAAATATCAAATTACTGGAAAGGTCAAAAGTTGTGTATTGGTCTATTAAGTACTGATACCAACAAATAGATCTTGAACTTGTAGCAATTTTTGAGGAAATGGCGTCAAAGATCGTAGACAAATGCACTAAAAGTCCCCATTTTTGCAAAATTTGGCCAAAAAATTGAGCTGAAAATCTAACAATTTCAGAATTTAAACCAGGGAATGTTGTCCTTTTATTTTATCAAAATGAAATTAAATGATGAAATTATAACTGAAGTTCAAATTAAAAATGGGACCCCCTCCATTATTGCAAAACTGAAGATTTTTCAGTGCATTTTTGTCTATGATATTTGATGTCATTTCCTCAAAACTTGGTACAAGTTCAAGATTTAATTTTTAGTATCAGTACTTGATAGACTAATACACAATTTTTTGTTTTTTTATGTAATTTGATATTTTTAAAAAAGTTGAAAAATCTAACTACCCTATTGTAGATTTATACTTTATCTAACTACAGGTTTCCATGTTTAACTTGATGAAGGCATCAATCTGTATATCAAGATATGAAAAATAAGTTTGAATTTCATTAGATGATACTTTTTTATTCCTATTTCACGCTATTTATTTTAACAGTTGGAAAATATTCAACCTAAAAAGTTGTGTTAAAAAGCAACAAGACAACTAGTTAAAAGTAGTTTAGTATTTTAATAAGATTCATATTTTGTCATAACTTTTAGGAATATTTATTGAGAATCAGAGAAAAAATTGTGAAAAAAAACCTGATGGCCATATAGTGTTATATATAAGGGGGTGCTGAAAAATTCTTGTCCAGACCAAGAAGAGAATGAACTAAACCCATGAAATGTACATACTAACCCACATATTTACATTATAGTTTAATACATCTGGCATATTTTTCCTCAAATTTCTTTGATTATTCGAAAAAAAAAAATTAAAAGAAAATTATAAAGATATTTAAAAAAATGTATCCTTTTCCTTTCAAATAACTTAGTCTGACTACAGAAGGTTGTGGTGAAATAATCCAATAAAAATAATGTTTTTTTTTGTGACTGTTACAGAAACCCATCCTCAATCAATTTTTCTCTGTCTGAATAGTAGAGATGTGTTTCTGATCCTACCAGGGAACAGTAAAGCCATGTGCCTATTTTACTTTTTTCTCAAGTAAGCTTTCTTCCAGTTTTGTTCCACTTTCATGGAACATTTTTGTATATATTTACGAATACCCCTCCTCATGTGCCGGATGTGACACAAGGTCAGTTTCTTTATCAGAGTTTAATAGGTTTGAATTCAAAGTTTTCCTTCTAGACCAGTTGGCATACCAAGGTTAAAGAACACAATCTGCCTTGCTATTTGCTGAGAGCTGGAGGGAGAATAGCTTGATTCATACCTTTCCCAAGGGTATCAACATTATGTAAATACAAATAGCCTTGTCTAAGATTTGACCTCAGATCACCATGTCTATTGCCTATGATAATAACCATTTTATTACATGCCTCCAATTTCATTTTTGTACAACTGTGGAACAATATGTGTATATTTCTAGCTGTTTGGACATATTTGTGTATTCTTTCTTCTTAATAGCATTAGTATGTACATTATGTATATAAAAGGTTAAATGTTCTTTTATGTACAAATGATTTCATCTTATATTTTCTTCCACTGTGTTCAGTGTTAGTATCTCACAGATATAGTAAAATAGCCTTGTCTAAGATTTGACCTCAGATCACCATGTCTATTGCCTATGATAATTACCATTTTACTACATGCCTCCAATTTCATTTTTGTACAACTGTGGAACAATATGTGTATATTTCTAGCTGTTTGGACATATTTGTGTATTCTTTCTTCTTAATAGCATTAGTATGTACATTATGTATATAAAAGGTTAAATGTTCTTTTATGTGCAAATGATTTCATCTTATATTTTCTTCCACTGTGTTCAGTGTTAGTATCTCACAGATATAGTAAAAATAAGTAAAGGCGTTTTGTTGGTATCAGCCAGACAGCAAGGGAGTCTATCCCCCTTTTGCTAGTGCTAGACCAGAGAGATTTTTTTCTGAGGTGGAGCCCCACACCTACCTCAGCTCCCCACTTTAACACACAAATCAAATCCCCCACTCTGTGCTACTCATGAACTGAGTGGAGAACCCAGAACCTTGCGATTCTGAGGTGAGTGCTCTACCAACTGAGCTAATCTGGCCCCATCAGAGATATACTAATGCTTATATTGATCCTTGAGGAGTGTGGTTGGTGCTAAGGCAGTCTTGTTTAATAAGGCAGTCTTGTTTAATAAGACTGCCTTAGCACCAAGCACATCACAATATAAGGTTAAGGACATTTGTTTAGGATAAAGATACAGTATTTTAAAATATACCTTGTTGATGCTATCACCTTGAGAGGCTATTTAGTCCATACTGGTTCAAGGTCCAATATTAGTATTTGCATATTCAATAATATACTAACACTGAATAAACAGATGGAAAGCTCACTTACATATACAGAAACATTTAATATATACATAATATATATACAAGAAGTATTGACAATAATACATAAATGTGTCCCAAAAGATAAAGTATGTACATATTGCTCTAAGAACAAACACTATCTGAAAGGCATTCAAAAATGAGTTTGTGGGCTTTACATATCAATGGCAGGAGAAGAGACAATGTCTTTACTGTTCAAAAAACTGAGGCAAAAGAGTACATCTTTAGTGTTCAAAGAACAGCAGAAAAAGAGTGTGTCTTTAGTGTTCAAAGTACAGAGGCAAAAGAGCACATCTTTCCTGTTCTAAGAACACATCTTTACTGTTCTAAGAACAGAGGTAAAAGAGCATCTTTACTGTTTCTTTACTGTTCTGAACAGAGGTAAAAGAGCACATCTTTACTGTTCTAAGAACAGAGGTACTGTTCTAAGAACAGAGGTAAAAGAGCACATCTTTACTGTTCTAAGAACAGAGGTAAAAGAGCACATCTTTACTGTTCTAAGAACAGAGGTAAAAGAGCACATCTTTACTGTTCTAAGAACAGAGGTAAAAGAGCACAACATCTTTACTGTTCTAAGAACAGAGGTAAAAGAGCACATCTTTACTTTCTAAGAACAGAGGTAAAAGAGCACATCTTTACTGTTCTAAGAACAGAGGTAAAAGAGCACATCTTTACTGTTCTAAGAACAGAGGTAAAAGAGCACATCTTTACTGTTCTAAGAACAGAGGTAAAAGAGCACATCTTTACTGTTCTAAGAACAGAGGAAAAGAGCACATCTTTACTGTTCAAAGAACAGGAGTGGAATAATACATCTTTACTGTTCTTTGAACAGAGGTAAAGAGCACATCTTTACTGTTCTGTAAAAGAGCACATCTTTACTGTTCTAAGAACAGAGGTAAAAGAGCACATCTTTACTGTTCTAAGAACAGAGGTAAAAGAGCACATCTTTACTGTTCTAAGAACAGAGGTAAAAGAGCACATCTTTACTGTTCAAAGAACAGGAGTGGAATAATACATCTTTACTGTTCTTTAGAACAGAGGTAAAAGAGCACATCTTTACTGTTCAAAGAACAGGAGTGGAATAATACATCTTTACTGTTCTTTGAACAGAGGCAAAAGAGCACATTTTTACTGTTCAAAGAAATGAGGTAAAATAGCACAATTTTACTGTTCAAAGAACAGACAAAAGAGAATGAGATGGATTCTGGAATTGTCATATCTAATCGTCCAAGAGGCTACCTAACAAACACTCCCCATTCTCTAAGGGAGAAAATAAATAATTATTTCCCTACAATTTGTTGCATCTGATTTATATAAAAAAATAATCTGATAATTGTTATTCTATCTGAATTGTTCTAATCAACAATTTCTTTGCATTCCTGTATGTTATGGCTTTTTTTGTTAATGCTGTTGTTAGAATCCCCACAAAGTTGCAGATTTAGCAAAGTTTTGCTGAAATCTTGTTCACTTATTAAATCGGATGAGATTTTTTTTTTCCTTTTTTTATATAGCGCCAGTTTAGAAGCCATATTGAAGAGATATTCATGGCAGGTAATGTATGATATCAGTTGTAGAGTTATAGGATGTTGGTTTTTATAAGCTCCTGGCTTATATGTTCTATTATAAACACACATCCTGGTAAAATTCACAATAGCCTCACCTTAAAAGAACTGGAAGATTTATACATTAAACACTTATTCTGGGTTTCTTTGTTTAATGCCATATCAACCTTTGTGGGTCATTTAATGCCAAAGCCTGAATTTTTGAGATGAGGCTTGCTAATTAGTATTATTTGGATTATTTGGACTATTGTCCTCATCTTTATTGTTATCTGTACAATGTTTCGAACGATGTGCCCTCCAGCCTTCTTTAGTTTGAGAAGGCTCCTGAGTCCATCAACAAATACCTGAAGAAGGCCAGAGGGCACATTGGCTGAAGTGTCGTACAGATAACAATAAAGATGAGGACAATAGTCCGAATAATCCAAATAATACTACATGAAAACTATATCAGATTTTATCAACCTTTTTAGACAAGAGGAACTCTTGAAAAACATTGATATTTCAAGGAAGTTTTGTATGAAATATTATATGTACAGTTTACAATGTGTTAAAAAATTTCTATGTATTATAATCTAAAAGTAGATATCAGTATTCTAGAGTGACCAAAATGTCCGTCCCATAAAACCCCCAAAACAAATTGGTAGTGACACCTTGCCATAAAAAAGAAACTTTGAAAGCCAAGAGAATAGAATTGTCAAAAAATTTAACAAAAAAAAAAAAAATCAAAATTAGTGAAATTAGGACTAGGTGTATTCTAGTAGTTACCACCCCAAGTGGAGTTTAACAGGTTTGAATTCAGAGTTTTCCTTCTCCTAGACTGATTGTCTAGTCAAGGTTAAAGAGCCCAGTCTGCTCTACTATTTACCCATAGGTGAAGGGAGAGTAGTTGGATTCATACCTTTCCCAAGGGTATTAGTGCTATGTGAACTGTAGCTTTGTCCACTATTTGAACTCTGGTCAATGAGTCCATTTCCTACAACTCAAACCATTAGACCACTGTCCTTATGCAGTGATGCATTCACTTAAAGAACATTCACATCTACTGTGCAGATTTTCAATTCTGCAGAGCTGTTGGCATCATTGGAATAATGGTAAACCAAAAGACAGTACACAGAAATAAAGTCTTCTAAATATTTGTTTATTTTGGTGAATATTTTAAGATATTCTTGTTTTTTTTTCTGTTCACCCAAAGGACATCAAATATAAAATGGAAGTCATTTTCCTTGAAAATATTGATAAGCTTTCCTTTCATAAAATTCATGTTTTTCATAATTATATAAAAAAGAACCTAGAAAGTAAACATGCAACACAATTATTATTTATATATATATATATATATATATATATATATATATATATATATAAAGATAAATCTAATGAGTCAGACGAACCTACTAAAAGTTTCGATTAATGCTCTTCAGGGCTAAGATCTGACTCTAAGAGTCTGATCTTAGCCCTGAAGAGCATTAAGCGAAACTTTTAGTAGGTTCGTCTGACTCATTAGATTTATCTTATATATATATATATATATAAATATAAATAAATAATAATTGTGTTTAGCCCTGAAGAGCATTAATCAAAACTTTTAGTAGGTTCGTCTGACTCATTAGATTTATCTTTATTATTTGCTCTACTTAGGTATTGAGCACTTTTTACTTATTAGCTTTGTCTCCTGGCGGTTTTGTATGAATATATATATCTGATATGTATATATATGCATATAAATTGTTTTTTCTTTTGGCCAAAATATTGTACTAATAGATTATTTTTTGTTGGTACGATTATCTTGGTCTTTTCTTTTTTCCAAAAATTTTTTGCTGGGTTTTTTTCTCACCGCGAGGATTTACCAACAAGTTTGGTATATATATATATATATATATATATATATATATATTACCAACCCCTATGCACAAGCAGAATGTGACACAAAGTCAATTTCTTAAGTGGAGTTTAACAGGTTTGAATTCAGAATTTTTCAATCTGCTAGGCTGGTTACCTAGCTAAGGTGAAAGAGCCCAGTCTGCCATAGATGAAGGAAGAGTAGTTGGATGCATACCTTTCCCAAGTGTATTAGCACTATGTGAACTGCAAGTAGCCTCATCCAGGATTTGAACTCTGGTTGACAGGTCCATTTCCTACCCCTCTAACTATTGCACCACATGCCTCCTTATTTATTATTTTCATATCATATTTCCCATGAATAAGTACACCTCTAATATTTAATTTTCATCTAAACCAAAGATACCAATATTTTATTATTTCTAGTAAAAGTCAGGTGGCCTAATGTCAGAATCAGTCAAACAGCAGAGTCTATCTCCTTTTCACTAGTGCTAGACCAAGGAGATCATTTTACTGTCTGAGGTGGGGCACTACACCTACCATCAGCTCCTCACTTTACCGCACAGAGATCTGTACTACTCATATGCTGAGTTGGCAAGGTCCGGTATTGAACCAGGAACCTTGTGACTCTTAGAGTGGAACATTATACAATCAAAATTGGTAGGTATTATTTATTACCATATTGTACAGCATTAACACACTATAACCAAATACAAAATTGCATGGATTGCTACATATTCATGTTTTTAGTGTTTAGTAATAAATAATTCATAATAATATGTTTTGATTGTATAATGTTAAACTAGAGAAGATAAAATTCTAGAATCTTTGGTTTAGAAGAAAATTAACTTTCTATAAAGATTGTTAGAGGTGTTTTTATTTATTGGCAATAACCTGTATGTGTACAAACATGTCCACTCAAATGGTCATGATTCTAATAGAGATGCTAAATTCACCATCATAGAAAGAATTGAAAAAGACATCAACATAAAATCATTAACTGAGCTGAAGGAATCTAACTGGATAAACAATTTAATAAACTATAATCTGTTTGGACTTAATATGAAACTTAATTACCCAGCCTGGTAATAAAATGTGGGTGTTACCTATAACACCTATATAAACAAATACATCAGCCACTAATCAGCCACATCTTACTTGAAACAAACCACTCCCAAATCTAATAGAAAACTTATTAGCCAGGTGCCTTCACAATAGATACATATGTATATATAAAAAAGCAATTGAAGATAGTTTAGCCAGAAGATGGTTTTCATTTAACAAATGGATATGCCACTTTGTCAGTACATTTTTTGCCCCTTCTTTTTTGGCTCATCAACTACTTGGAAAACTTTTTAAAAACTTTTCTAAAAACAATTTTTCACAAATTTTTTTCTCTTGACAATAACCTATGGTTGAAACAATAAAAAAAAAATAACATAAAATAAGTATTCTGATTTGTATTTTCACTTTTGTTCATCTTAATATATATATATATATATATATATATATATATATATATTTATTTGGAGGATATGTGCTTAATTGAAGTCATACCTAATTTTGAAAATTAATTAGTTAATAATTAATGAATTTAGGCGGGCATATATGTTCAAATGTAAGGCTAAACGAATCGAGAAAATGTCAATCCCTGAATGTACATTTCGACCTATTAGGTCTCATCAGCAAGGTTATAGACATGGGAGACTGCTCTGTGTGTGACTCGAAACCTCAAACAGTTAGAGACTTCGCCTGTCAGCTTGATAGTCGAGGTTTCGAGTCCCACACGGAGCAGTCTCCCATGTCTATAACCTTGCTGATGAGACCTAATAGGTTGAAATGTATATTCAGGGATTGACATTTTCTCGATTCGTTTAGGTTTACATTTGAACATATATGCCCACCTAAATTCATTAATTATTAACTAATTAATTTTCAAAATTAGGTATGACTTCAATTAAGCACATATCCTCCAAAAATTGGCGGCTTAAAGCCATATAAAAAATAAACACATTTGTTTGTTTACTTAACTTCCTATATATATATATATATATATATATACTATTAATCATAAAAATGTAAGGCATGGTAAAAAAAAATTCTTATAATTGATAATATATTGCGATATTACTTTTCATTTTTGTGTATAGATTTTACAATTTAGAGACGCTTTTAGCATTAAATTTTTATGCCTATGTTTTACTTGCAAATTTCTCTACAGGTGAGAATGTATATTGCTGAAATAATGAAATTGCCACCAAAAATAATTTTAATCATATAATTTTAGTGAGATCTTTAAATAAGACAGAGCAAAGGAAAAAATTTATATAAAAAAAAACGTCACAATAAAAATTGTACATTGTTCAAATACTAACTGGGTAAGACAGTTGGTTTCAAATGTATGCTTAGGAAAATTCAAAGCACTTCCTGAATATTTTTTTTCATACAATAGATAGATAGATAGATAGATAGACAATAGATAGATTCCAAGAAATAATTCTTAAAATAAATTTGGTAGTAAAAAGTTTTTTGCTAAGATTGATGTAGAAAAAGGAAAATTAACTTCAAGTAAAATCAATATATTATATTATATTATAGTTTATATTATACATTATTATATTATACATTATTATATTATATTATATCAATGTATTATATAATATTATTGTTTATATTATACATTAATATATTATAATATATTATTGTTTATATTATACATTATTATATCATACATTATTATATTATATTATATCAATGTATTATATAATATTATTGTTTATATTATACATTAATATATTATATAATATTATTGTTTATATTATACATTATTATATCATACATTATTATATTATATTATATCTATATTATATTATATATATATCAATATATTATATAATATTATTGTTTATATTATACATTATTATATTATATTATATATATATTATATAATATTATTGATTATATAATATTATTGTTATATTATACATTATTATATTATATCATATATATATAATATTATTGTTTATATTATACATAATTATATTATATTATATCAATATATTATATAATATTATTGTTTATATTATACATTATTATATTATATATCAATATATTATATAATATTATATTATTAATTATTATTATATTATATCAATATATTATATAATATTATTGTTTATATTATACATTATTATTTATATCAATATATTATATAATATTATTGTTTATATTATACATTATATTATATTATATCAATATATTATATAATATTATTGTTTATATTATACATTATTATATTATATCAATATATTATATAATATTATTGTTTATATTATACATTATTATATTATATTATATCAATATATTATATAATATTATTGTTTATATTATACATAATTATATTATATTATATCAATATATTATATAATATTATTGTTTATATTATACATAATTATATTATATTATATCAATATATTATATAATATTATTGTTTATATTATACATTATAATGTATCGAAGATATTATAGGAAGCCCCTTCATCTATATCTACATAATACTGATAAAATATCCCTTACTAAGAAGAATTACAGAAATTTGTATTAAGACATGTAGATTTTCTTTTATCGCATACAGATATGATTATTAGTCATGGATTTCATTAAATAACAATGAAGATAAGGACACTCATTTGATTACATCAGTGTATAATAATAAAAATTCAGACAAAAATGTAATTATGAATAAAGCAACCATATGTATATAATAATATTCTATTCAATTTATAGGTAAAATAGATATCGACCATATTACCTTTAGGCACCCCTTTTTGATCTCGATTAAGAAAGGACATGTTTTTCATTTACACCATCAATATCCGGTTAGGGTTAGGGGCTAATTTTATAATTTAAAAAAAAAAAATCGTCTGTTAAAACAACCGGATATTGACAGTGTAAATGAAAACCATGTCCTTTCTTAATCGAGATCAAAAAGGGGTGCCTAAAGGTCATATGGTCCATAGATATTAATAAATCATTTCTTGCTTGTACATTTAATTAACATAAAAAACAAGATGAAATTACAGATAGAATAAAGGGAGAGTATATAATTGCATATCATGACACTTTCTGAGGCATGAATATTAGCCTAATATAAGGGGACTCAACACACAGTGGCTTGCCAATGTCATGATCCAGAGGGTAGGGGAGAGAGCTCCGCCTGGCGCTCCCTTCAATGGCCAAAAGATATTGATTCAGATTTTACAACATACCCACCCACTTACAAATTTTACACATACATAATTTAGGAGTATAGTGGCAAAAGTTTTTCATTCTTTTTTTTTCCTAACTGCAAAAAAAACTTTAGGCTATTTTTACATTTGTTAAAACTAAAAATTGAAAGTATTATTTGGATTATTCGGACTATTGTCCTCATCTTTGTGAGCAGTACAACATTTCAGCTGAATTGCCTGCAGGCCTTCTTCAGGTATTTTTTGTTGGAAATGCACAGATAAGAATAAAGATGAGAATAATAGTCCGAATAATCAAAATAATACTAATTATCAAGCCACATCTAAAAAATTCAGAGAAATAGTAAAAATTGAAAATAGAAATGTTTGCAAATAAAACAATAATTCTTCTTTAATTTGAAAATGAGCGAAATAGAATTATTCAATATCTATTTTGGTTTATTTATTTTGGTGTTTTGTGCAAAGTTAGATTATATTGAAATGACCGCACTAGTTGTATAACATGGTCCGAAAGTCTTGTCACCCCTACCAAAATATAATTCTTAATTAATCAATTATAGTTACAGCAAATAAGCCACCAGAAATGAAAAGAAAATTATATTATCATTATTATTAAATATAGTTAATGATATATATAATATTATTAAAACAAAAAATAATGAAAGTTAAAACAATATGTAGGGTAACAAAATGTTTCGGACCATCCTGTAAATTTATATCCATTTTCTGTATAAGCATCATTAAAGGAATGAAAAAAATGACTTGAAAATTCAATCATTTCAAAATGCAAAGATAATCTTACTCAATTATGATACTTTAATTATAATAATAATAATAATAATATAAGCCTAAAGATAATGATAAGAATAATAATTAAGATAAAAAGTATAAAGAATAGATCAAAATCTCCAAATAACAAACAAAGATATGCTATTTTAAAATTAGCCAACAACACAACAAAATGTCTCATGAGAAAGCTTGAGCACACTAAGTATTACAAATCTACAGAATTATTAAAATGTTTACAGAATCAGAAGGTATTACAGATTTTAAAATGTTTACAGAATCAGAAGGTATTACAGATTTTAAAATGTTTATAGAATCAGAAGGTATTACAGATTTTAAAATGTTTATAGAATCAGAAGGTATTACAGATTTTAAAATGTTTATAGAATCAGAAGGTATTACAGATTTTAAAATGTTTATAGAATCAGAAGGTATTGCACTTTTTAAAATGTTTATAGAATCAATAGGCAATATAGATTTTAGAAAGTATTGCAAATTTTACAAGGTATTATAGATTTGGGAGTTATAATAAATTTCAGAAGTTATTACAAATATTAAAAGATAATAAGATTTTTTATCATGTATAACAAATCTTGGAAGTTATTATAGATTTTAAAAGATATCCATTGTATAGATTTTAGAAAATATTGAAAATTTTACAAGGTATTTATACATTTAGAAGGAATTACAAATATTACAAAGTATTGCGCATTTAGAAAATACAATAAATTTCAGATGGTATTACAAATTTTAAAAGGTATTATAGATTTAGAAAGTATCACACATTTCAAAAGGAATATAAAAATGTTATTAGGTATTACACATTTTAAAAGCTATTACACATTTTACAAGGTATCGTAGATTTAGAAGGTATTATAAATTTTAAAAGATGTTATGGGTTTTATTAGGTATAACAAATTTAGAAGGTATCACACATTTTAAAAGGTATTATAAATGATAAAAGGTTTTAAAGATGTAGTTATAGCAATTTTAAAAGGGGGTTTAGATTTTATTATGTATTAAAAAATTTAAAAGGTATTAAAGATTTTAGAAGTATTATAAATTTTAATAGGTGTTACAGATTTTAAAAGGTATTATAAATTTTAATAGGTGTTACATATTTTAAAAGTTATTATAAATTTTAATAGGTGTTACAGATTTTTAAAGATATTATAAATTTTAAAATGTGTTACATATTTTAAAAGGTATTATAAATTTTAAGAGGTGTTACATATTTTAAAAGGTATTAAAATTTTAATAGGTGTTACATATTTTAAAAGTTATTATAAATTTTAATAGGTGTTACATATTTTAAAAGTTATTATAAATTTAATAGGTGTTACAGATTTTAAAAGTTATTATAAATTTTAATAGGTGTTACAGATTTTAAAAGTTATTATAAATTTTAATAGGTGTTACAAATTTTTAAAGGTATTATAAATTTTAATAGGTGTTACATATTTTAAAAGGTATTACATATTTTAAAAGGTATTATAAATTTTAAGAGGTGTTACATATTTTAAAAGGTATTATAAATTTTAATACGTGTTACAGATTTTAAAAGGTATTATGAATTTTAATAGGTGTTATAGATTTTAACAGGTATCATGAATTTTAAGAGGTGTCACAGATTTTAAAAGGTATTATAAATTTTAAGAGGTGTTATAGATTTTAAAAGGTATTATAAATTTTAAGAGGTGTTATAGATTTTAAAAGGTATTACAGATTCAGAAGGTATCACACATTTTAAAATAAAGTTTTCCTTCTCCTAGACCGGTTGCCTAACCAAGGTTAAAGAGCCCAGTCTGTCCTGCTATTTACCCATAGCTAGAGGGAGAATTGGATTCATACCTTTCCCAAGGGTATTAGCGCTAAGTGAAAATGCAGTTACCATGTGCAGGATTTGAACTCGTGGCGACAAGTCCATTTCCCATGACTTTAACCATTACACCATGCGCTTCCGTCTTTCAGGGTTATAAGCTGTACAAAAAGTCACCACTTTTATTTATAGATTTTCAGAAATAGCACGAGACAGGATTTCAAGGACTATAACTGGACTTTCTATTACAAAAGATTACACCTTTTTCTACCATTGGAGTTACCAATAGGAAACCTAAATGCCTAAAATGGCAAACAGAATTATAACAGTGGCAAAGAAAATTAAAGATTTGGCCTTAAGTTATCAAAAGCCACCAACACAATTCAATATTCCAAATTAGAATTGATGTAATGAATATATAAATACCTTGGTACCCCCTCACTATAATCTGATTGGACAGTGTCATGTATAAATAGCCGACACTGTGTTGCTACAGGCACCTACACCTAATCTTACTTGCTAGACTACACCACGCATGCTCGGAAGACGTATTGCTATTCGATGCACCAGCTACTACTGTGATAATATACCAAATACCAACTTCAGAATATATCCCTTAACCCGGATATATCAAGAATAAAATGCACTCATGCAATAAAGAGAAATAACCATTTTTCAACATGTTATCTGTCCCAAAATCTTGTATTTCTATTGTTGTACATTCCAGTTTCAGTATAAAAAAGGATTCTTTATCAACTACTAATATGTCAACATGGGGTTATTTGTAATTACAACACAGCTTACCCCATGACAAAGAATTCTGCCATAAGGGTTTTATGAAAGTTATCATCTTGCTTTGAATTTTTTTTTCTATCTTGTATTTCTTTCTTTATTGTATTTTGTTACAAGTGGTAAAACATTAGTGGTGGGGCAGAACACACCCGGCTTCTATAAACTGTAACATAATTGTAAAGGAATATTACACATTCTCTCTCACCGATGTGTTGTAATGGAATATTCCACATTCTCTTTCTCACCCGTGTGGTCTTTCTATATATATATATATATATAATGAGCACAGCATTATACTGATCTGACTTTGAGGATTAGTAGCGTGCCTCATTATACCTTGTCTGTCTTATTGTATCTCTCTGCAATAAAACCCTCTATCTTAAATCTATGAACATGTTGACTAGTCCTTCCCCTTAACTACAACCATGTCTGATTGTATCCCTTTTAAAGACAACAATAATAGGGTGGAAAAAGCCAGGAATCCAAGAGATTACATGTAGCTAATGTGGAAATAGTTTGATGAAGCACTAGGCCACTTGTTGAATTCTGATTGGTTAGGATAAGGCTGTGAAAAAATAATGTATTAATTCTATTATCTATAATAATGACATATTAAAGCCTCTTGCACTGACAATAAAACGTAAAACTTTATAGATATTGATGATAATATCATTAGCAACCAATTACTATATAATTAGCAATGGGTAGATTGAAAAGGTAGAGAGAAGAAATTGTCAATAATATGATATACAATATACAAAGGCAGGAAAAGTAGGCTACAAACTTATACAGCCTTTCTATTTCTCAACCACTACAGTATATCATTGGAGTTTTCGACTGATTGATTGATTTTAATGGCATGCCAACCTGTCTCTAGTTATTTCATGCCTAAATGTTAGGAAATCAAATTTCTTGTATGAGTTATCTCAGAAAAGTTCCAGAAAAGCCACATTCTTTGATGTGAGAAGCATTTTCCACTGTGAGTTCTTGCCAGAGGGCCAGATGATCAACCAGCATGTCTACAAAGGGATACTGCAGTGTTTGCTTTGTTCAGTGAACAAGAAGAGGCGAGAGATGTGGCAGGACAATTTGTGAGTGCTTCACCATGACAACAGACCAGCCCATACTGCCCTGAATATCCGAGAGTTCCTGGCCCAGAAGAACATCACTGTGTTGGAGCAGCCTCTCCACTTGCCTGATCTCGCTCCATGTGATATTTCCTCTTCTCAAAGCTCAAGGGGTCATCAAGGGAACCCGTTTTTGGGATGTGCACAACATCAAAAAGGCCATGATGACAGGGCTATGGAGAATCCCAGAATAATCCTTCCAGGAGTGCATGCAAGCGTGGCAGAGAAGGCTGGAAAAGTGCATTAGACTCCAGGGGGATTACTTTGAGGAGATAACTTGTAGTTTGTAATTTGGATTTGAAATAAATTTTTTTGGATATCAGTACTGGAAATTTTCTGACATACATATGTTAATAGTTACATTTTTCCAGATTCTTCACATTCTTCCAAACTCCAGAAATGGAGCCTCACCATCAGATACGGTTTAATGTCATACCTAGGACATTGCTTTTTGGAGGGTTGGGATGTTTCTTGCCCCTCTGCAGGGGATCCATTTTCTAAGCCCTGTTAACAGGGTGTTTGCATTTTTTGAGCTGATTAAATTTGAAATCCACCAAATATATTACTGAGCTTCAGATCATCTTTATCCTTCACGATCAGCTCATGATTTTTAGAAATAATTTTTTAAAAATAGAGGATTGTTTAAATTTTTCTACTTTTGGCAGAATAAAAACTTAAACATCCCATATATATATATATATATATATATATATATATATATATATATATATGTAGTACATTAAGAAAAATGAAAAAACACAGGTCCAAATAGGTCAATCAGATCATCTTCAGGGCATTTGTTGGTATATGGAAGGTAATAAGAAATTTTTTATCACAGAATAACGAGAAAAGCGAGAAAAGCGAGTGGTAATCCTTGTTATTCATCTGTTTAACAATTTTTTTGAGATTTGAAAAAAGGGGAGACGGTTTTAGATATGATGTCAAATATTCTATTTTACGGCGTGAGTATGGGACGGTTTAAGTGTGTGTATCAAAAGGAAACATTGTGCATCCCCTAGGTGTGTGGTTGTGTGTGTGTATACTCGCCCATTGACCCATTTGGACCTGTGATTTTCATTTTTCTTAATGTACTACATACCGTCGGATTCACTTCCTTTCTTCACACATATATATATATATATATATATATATAAAATAGGAAAGAATTGTGTAAGACATGTTTCGCTAAATTAAATTGAAGAAAATAGAAACATCGTGATCAACACTGTCTAACTTTAAAACAAAAACATCTGACTCCTGCTTTAGAAAATTTCATCTGTTTGTGTGGCTTCATAGCTCGCAGCAAGGCTGGGCTGCTATCACACTTGAGAAAACACAAAATTTCTTCTTGATAACATGCACAATATGGGAGGAAACAAATCACTCACTGCTGACCCTCATCTATCGTTCATGATAGGAGACTCCATCACCATATATAAAAAGTAAAGTCGGCAGAGTGGCCTATTGTCGGTATCAGCCAGACAGCGAAGGAGTCTATTCTATTTTCACTACTGATAGACCAGATGGAATGTTTTTGCATCTGAGGTGGAGCAACACCCCAACTAGCTGCTCCCTGCTTTACTGCACAGATATAAGCTGTGCTATTCCCGCGCTGAGTTGATGAAGGCTGGTATTGAACCGGGAACCTTGTGACTCCTAGGTGGATGTTTTACTAACTGAGCTAAACCGGTCCATTAAGACTAGATCAGGGAGATTGTTTTTTTTTTGTTTGAGGTGGAGCACCACACCTACCATCAGCTTCCCACTTTATCACACAGATCCAAGCTGTGCTACTCATGCGCTGAGTTGGTGAGGGCTGGTATTGAACTAGGAACCTTGTGGATCCCAGGAAGATCAGAAAAACCTACATCGATCAGCTCTGCGCAGATACTGGACTATTCACCCATCTGAGGATTGTGACATATACATGAAACTTGAGTAATGTTAATATAGTCTTATAATCTTTTAAATAAGGTTTTGAATTTAGCATTGGGCACTTTTATATGCAAACACTTTTTCTATTTGCTATCCTTCATTATATGCTCCCAAAACGTGGTAGAGCTCTCTAGGAGCAACTTTAATTGACTTTCACAGCCAGCGTAATAAAGCAATGACCATCTGTTGTTTACAGGTTTGAACTCTCTGGTGATCATAAAATATATACACCGATGTATGTATTTATCAGTTAAAACACTGCTCCTTAACTCTTAACATCCTGTTGAGAATTTTCCAAGTCCAGAGCCCCATTCCTATAAGGATTTATTTAAAAATGGCCTTTTCATTTAAAGTTATTTAAAATATTCCCCTTAAATCAAAGACTTCTAAATATGTTTAATATTACATTTAAACAAAGGCTATTGTTTGGGGCAGATTAGGAAATGTGACGTCTGGCCGGGTGGAATGAGGCGGTATAGGATGTTAAGAGTTAAAGGCAGCTGTTGCCGGCTGAGAGGTAAAAGGAACCGGGCTGATGAAAAGTCAGTCGGGTTTCGCTCCAGGTCAGAAGTAGTTGTGTCTAGCCACACTGAGGAGACCTGAAACATTGAAACAGGATGTCTGTGGATGACATATATATATATATATACGATGATTGCAACATCTTGACAGATGATAGCCATCTTTACCACCAAAATTACAACTCAAACATCTTGATTAATAACTAATTCAACTTGTGAACAAATATACAAGATGCGTAAGAAGATAAGGTGGTAAGACATCTGTGCATTATAGTGACAGATGCTTGTTTTACACTTATGCCAATTTCTCGGTCTACAAAACTACACAGTGAAAAACCGTAGCAAGATCAATGGTGACTATTTAAACTGCAGGTTTTTATTTCAGCCAAACTTTTCTTAGACTTTTCCAGTCAAAGTTCCGTGATGGCTCCCGATTACGACAAGAAAGTTCCCGAGTTCGAAAAGAAGGTTCCTGAGTCCGAGAAGGTTCCCGAGTCCAACAAGAATGCCGGAGGGCATATCGCTGAAACGTTGTACAAATAACAATGAAGATGGGGACAATAGTCCAAATAATGCAGATAATACTGATTGATGTAGGTTTTTGTTGGCAACCCACACTGGTTTATCTATGTGTTGGTGCCCACAGGAGAAAAACCTTTATGAGCTTGTCCTTGCTTCTATCAGCAGTATCCATGTTCATGTTACCCAGATGGATTATGCGATAGGAGGCAAGTGGCTGTACAGTTGTCCTCTTGTGGGTTGCTGCTTCCAGGATTTGTTCAGGACAGCATGCAGCATCCTTGTTCAGATCCCATCTAACTTTTTCTCTAAGCACTTCATGAATCCAATTGGTGCAGCCATACAGTAGCACTGACACTGCTACAGCTTGGAAGAATTAGTATGTTACTTATAAATCATCAATGAGAGGTAAAAGTCTTTTTTAAGGCTGGTCTCTCAGATTTACTTTAAAAGGTAAAACTTTGTGGTCTGTAATTCTATATTTTACTGGGGTGAATCAAATGTTTTTCAATATTTAAGTACATACTAGTTTTGGGGTATATATCACAGGACAAAGGCAGTTCAAGTCAGGGAAGGTATGCACTCTGGTTGGTAGTATTGTGGTAGTTATGGAGGTGTGTGGCATAATGGTTAGAGTCATGGAAAATGGACTTGTCGACCCAAGTTCAAATCCTAGACATGGCTGTTTGCATTTCACATTGCGCTAATACCCTTGGGAAAGGTATGACTCCATATATTCTCCCTCCAGCTATGGGTAAAATAGTAGGGCAGACTGGGCTCTTTAACCTTGGATAGGTAACCAGTCTAGGAGGAGGAAAACTCTGAATTTGGAAACCTGAGGTCAGTCATTGATTGGGTTTGTGGCACTTCTTTTTGCAAAAGTTGAAGTCACAGTTGATCACATTACAGTTACCAGATGGTTGAATAAATTTCATTCAGATTGCAAAAACTGTGTATTTGCTGTGTGCTCCAAGCCACAAAGGCTGGTTGGTTCAATGATTGGATTTTATGGCAGTTCAACTCATTAGGTTATTTTATGTCGAAGACATTTTGTTTTATTCATTCTTGATGGGTACTCAATTTTATTAATAATTGAGGTTTAAATCAAAATAAAATCATGGAGAATTTGACATAAATAACAAAGGAAATTGTGACTTGAGTAGTAATATAGTAAGGGGCCGGGTTAGCTCAGACGGTAGAGCGTTCGGCTAGAAACCACAAGGTTCCTAGTTCGATACCGGTCCTCGCCAACTCAGCGTATGAGTAGCACAGGGATCTGTGTGGTAAAGTAAGGAGCTGATGGTAGGTGTGGTGCTCCACCTCAGACACCAAAACAATCTCCTTGGTCTAGCGCTAGTGAAAAGGGGATAGACACGCTCACTGATTGGCTGATACCGACATTAGGCCGCCCCAATGACTTTACTTTACTTATGATGCTAAACTGCATCTGATGGTGAGGCTCCAGCTCTGAAGACCTGTGGAATACCCCTTCATTGGCATTACTCTTTGGTCCACTCACTATTGTAAAGGGGATAGGACTCCCTTGCTGACTGGCTGATACCGACTTTAGGCCGCCCCGACGACTTTCCTTTTTTTATTTAACCCATAGCTGGGAGGATGAGAGTGTTCATACTTCTTAAGTGTATTAGTTTGAAAGTGAGCACAATGGCATGACTGGTGTTCAAACTTGTTTACTACGTTATTGCAGTTTAGCACATTATCAACTATGCCATGGGGACACCCTGAAGATTTTTGGAAAATCTGACAAGTTGTCAGAAAACAGGAATTAGGGTTTTCTGGGAGGGAAAATAAAGCAAATAAAAAGAAAAATAATACGTGAAAAATAAAAATACCAAAAAGCAAACCAAGCAAAGAATTTTTAAAAAAATTATCTTCTTTTTTTTTTAATCACCCAAATTCACACGAGTTAGTGAGAAGCAAAGGTCCAGATTTTGGCAAAAACTTAAGAAGCAGTCAAAGAGCGAAGTTCCAAAACAAACCTTATCCTCCTTTGCAAATGCATTTCATGGGAATCCGCTTCAGAGAGCTTTCCAGAATTAGACCTGCAATCATACCAATCTCTAATATTAAACTTCTGGGATGACACAGGATTTTTATCTGGATTGTTCATTCTAATCAGAATCTTAAATGAATGCTATATAATTATATTACACCTCCAGCTTGAAGAACTACCTATAAACTTAATTTAAAAATGTATAATTTAAATATTAATGATTATAGGAGAGTTTTATAATTTGCTTGAAGCATTGTGTATATATTGGTTAGGAGGTTGATTTAGAAGGCTATCACAATGCAGGTGTAAAGAAAAAATAATAATACGGTAACAATGATTTTGTGTGTTAACCTGTATTTAATTCTTGAATTTTCGAGATAATGTCTCTTTTTAAAAAGATCACTGGAACTGAAGCAGTCTAGTTATGGCATTTCTTTTTAAATAAAAAGAAATGCCATAACTAGACTGCTTTAGTTCCAGTGATCTTTTGAAAAAGAGATATTATCTCGAAAATTCAAGAATTAAATACAGGTTAATCTCCATTATTGATAGATGTCATTCATCTGTATTATAATGGAGGCGCGTGGCATAATGGTTAGAGTCGTAGGAAATGGACTCGCTGACCCAAGTTCAAATCCGAGACAAGGTTGTTTGCATTTCACATAACGCTAATACCCTTGGGAAAGGTATGAATCCATATATTCTCTCTCTAGCTATGGGTAAAATAGTAGGGCAGACTGGTCTCTTTAACCTTGGTTTGGTAATCAGTCTAAAAAAAATAAAAACCCTCTGAATTTGAAAAAACTGAGGTCAGTTGTTGATTGGGTTTGTGGCATTCCTTGTGCACCAATTCTTTCCTATCGACTGTGCCAGAAAGTGTTGATGGTCCAACACAAGCTTTAATCACTGCAAACAAAACCATTGTGTGGGTTGTTCACTGGATGAACCCTCATGCGTCAAATTCGACAAGAGAGTTCATTTCTTTTCAATGGTGTCATTATTCAGATATATCCAGATAAATCGAGGGGTCAGCAGAGTCCCTGAGGCATATTGACTAATGTGCTGGACTGCAACATTGTAGTGAGTTCAAACTAATACCTTTGGGAAAGATATGAACCCCCTCATCCCCAGCTATGGGTTAAATGGTACCAGTACTGTTCTACAAGGATGTCTTTGGCATTAAATAACCTATGAAGGTTGATATGACATTAAACAAAGAAATCAAACAGAACCAGATAAATAAACTTATAAATTAGCATTAATTGTAGGTATTAACCCAATCCGTTGGCTACGGCTAGGATGTGATGTAAGGTGGCACATATGAAGCATCCAGTGAGGATTGAATTCGCTATTCAGTAGTAATGAATCTGTGAGACTAATTTGCTAACCACTATGGGACACCCTTAATACCCAGCATGTTCACTGTGGGTAGCATGTGACACAAGGTCACAAGTATGGGTCATCAAGTGAGGATTGAACTCTCTATTCAGCAGGAATGAATCTATGGGATTAGCTTGCTAACCATTATACCACATTAGGATGCCTTATTAGCATTAAGTGTATGACAAAAGGAAATCTTGACACATGAAGATGAAGAGCAAAGCTATAAGCAATTAAATCCATAAAAATCAATTTCGCTGTATTTTCAATAATCCATAATCCATTTTCAATAATCCATAAATCCATAATCCATTTTTAATAATCCATAAAAATCAATTTTGCAATTTATAATTAACTTCATGTGTATTGATAAATTACCGCAGTTTCAATTTTCAAGACACACCTTCTTCAGGAGATTATATAATAGCTCTATCACTGATATTGAGCATGCAACTAATAATACATAAAAAAAACTTGGTCCACCACTAACTAACCAAATGAGCTAGTGATAACCATATATATATATAGATAGATAGATAGATAGATAGATAGATAAATGTTTTAGTTTATATTTATTAGCATTGTAACAATTTTGCTACCATTGGTTTCGTGCTCTGCGGCAGTCATCAGGCAACGAAAGTGCTTTTAAAAATGATGCAAATGATATAAATATGGTCAAATGTGTGCAGTTGGTTAACTGTATTCGCGTGAAGATTGCTACAGAGCAAGAAACCAATGGTAGCAAAATTGTTCCAATGCTAATAAATATAAACTAAAACATTTATTTATTTATCTATTAATGCTCTATCACAGATATTAAGCACTCTTTTAATAACACTTTATGTTGGATTACTACTGCTTCTTCAAGTATAATAGTGCCAACCATATATATATATATATATATATATATATATATATATATATATAGTTAATTTTTTGTTATTAATATTGGAGAAATGATTATAAAGTGCTCAATTATTTCTTTAAGAGCTGTATTTTTTTTTTTCTAAAACCATTGGTAAGACGCTCTTTGTATTGGTGACTTAAATACATATATATATATATATATATATATATATATATATATATATACCAACCCCTCTGTACTAGTAGGGTATGACACAAGGTCAGTTTCTTAAGTGGAGTTTAAAAGGTTTCAATTCAGAGATTTCCTTCTTCTAGATTGGTTGCCTAACCTAAGTTAAAGGGTCCAGTTTGTTCTACTATTTACCCATAACTGGAGGGAGTATAGTTGGATTCATACAATTCCAAGGTTATCAACCTGCCATATCCATTTCCTTCAATGGTAACCATTACACGACACGCTTCTTTCTTTTATAACAAAATATGATTGATCCTAATCCCTCCAAGCATTCACAAATAAAAGAGAAAAGAAAAATAAGGTCAAGTTTTATGAAGATTATTAATACGTGTATTGAAATTACTGGCAGGCTCGGATCCTCGTCGATTATATCGGTGACCTTGGATTTTCCTAATAAATACACTAATTAGGAACCAAAACGACTTGTGCTCATTAATATCACCTTTGGGAAAACAGGACAGGTGTATTCTATATTACACCTGTGACAAATTGAAAATCGATTGATTGATTGATAGATTCATCAATAATAATGGAGGAGTTCATTCATTCAGATATTGCTTGATGATCTTTTTAAGCCTTTAAAGAAGCGAGAAAAGGCAAATATGTTTAGAGTTGTCTCAACATGTTGCCCATTCACTTTCTAATCAATTATAGATCCATATTGGGTGGGCGGGGGGTAATGGTCATTGTTGTAAAATGGATTTGGTGAGACGAGTTCAAATCCTGGATGAGACTGTCTGCATTTTTACATAGCACTAATACCCTTGGAAATGGTAGGCATCAACTATTCTCCCTCCAGCTATAGGTAAATAGTAGAGCAAACTGTGCTCTTTAATCTTGGTCAGGCAACTAGTATAGGAAAAGGAAAACTCAGGATTCAAACCTGTTAAACTCCTCTTAAGAAATTGACCTTGTGTCATATCCTACTCATGTGGAGGGGTTGGTAAATATATATATGAAAGAAGGAGAACAATTTAAGACTATTTTAGGTTGATTTTTCACTCTGTTGGTAATTGTTGAGTTTGCTCAGTGAGGTTGAGTAGTGTTGTGTGTAGTCAACATAAAATGGGTGACTATTATAGATCAGTTTATAAAGGAGACAATTCCACACCCAGTAGTGTCTGTGATTGTATTCCTTTTTGTGCTAGTTTGCTGCATTCATTTATTATGCGATTAATTGTTTCATCTTTATTGCATGAACATCATCCTATGATCTTCACCTTCCATTTTTGCACATATATTGATCACGTCATTGCTGTTCGTAAATAAACGCGCATATAAAAATTAACGGTTAATAACATCATATTCACACATTCACTATACACTTAACATCTTTCATTTTGTCCCTCACATAAACATTATTTAACAGTGTCCTGAAGATGGTACAATATACTGAAATGCTTAAGTAGTGACACTGAAAATTGTTTCCCCTAATCATAACATCCTGTGTTTGTTATATTTTTAAAAATATTTTCTTCTCATATTGTCGGATTAATTTCCTCATCGTATTTCCATATATATATATATATATATGTGTGTGTGTGTGTGTGTGTGTGTGTGTGTGTGTGTGTGGAAATATGATGAGGAAATCAATCTGACAATATGTGAAGAAAATGTTTTCAAAAATATAACAGACACAGGATGTTACGTTTTTCCTTTGATCGTAACATCCTGTGTTTGTTATATTTTTGAAAACATTTTCTTCACATGTGTGTGTGTGTATATATATATATATATATATATATATATATATATATATATATATACATACATATATGCCTGAAGATGCTGTAATGAGGTAATCTTGTTGCAGTTGAAATAAATTATTACGTGAAGCAAATTTAAAGTTTTTTCATTAATGGTTTTAACGATATGTCTGCATCGTTGGAGATAATCTTGTATGATCAGGTTTACATTTATTTTGTTTCTCTCAAAAAAGACAGAGTGTCATCTATGTTGACATTTTTAAGTAAAAGCATTTGCTGACGAGAACAAAAATCCTGCATTCTATGAGGAAGTGCAAGGTGTTTGATATTTTTCACACAGTGGTTCTTTTTTGAGTATAAATGAATTAGTAAGTCTTGTATGATACAGTATTGAGTAGCAAGATAAGTAAATAAATTGCTATGTTTGGTTGATGTGGCTCATAAACTTTTATAGACCAAAACTATTTTTGATTTAGTAATAAAACTGTAACAGTTTTTTTTATTTTTTAAACTTTTTCTTCTTCCCAGACAGAAGTGTTATTTTCCAATTTCTTATGGTGAGAGTAAATGTTTTCTCTTCAAACTTTACTTTTTCTGTTCACTTCTAAATATTTTTGTTCATTCTTTATTATAAATATATGTAAATTTTGAATTTATATGGAAATGGAAATGGAAATGTGTAAATTTGCCCGTTTTTACATAGAATAAAAGGTTAATTCCTAAATGTACAAAAAGAGTACAAAAGCAAAGTTTGAAGGGAATAATGGCTATTTTCTATACTTTTATAACACAAGCAATTGAGAAATATCACATACTACACAGGGGACGATTTAGCTCAGTTGGTAGAGCATCTACCTCAGAAACACAAGGTTCTGGGTTCATGACCTGTCCTTACCAACTCACCCTATGAGTAACATGGCTTGGATATGTGCAGTAAAATGGAGAGCTGATTCTAGGTGTGGTGCTCCACCTCAGATGTAAAA
This sequence comes from Doryteuthis pealeii, assembly GCA_023376005.1. Taxonomy (NCBI): domain Eukaryota; kingdom Metazoa; phylum Mollusca; class Cephalopoda; order Myopsida; family Loliginidae; genus Doryteuthis; species Doryteuthis pealeii. Next base: position 77,295,881 of record CM042141.1, on the reverse strand, counting down.
ACAATCCCCCTGGTCTAGCTCTAAGGAAAAGGGGATAGACTTCATTGCTGTTCAGATGATACTGACAATAGCCCATTTCGCCCACTTTACTACTTTTACAGGAACAAGATTTAAGTTACATAGTGTTATCTAGGATTGAACAAACTAATGGTTTGGTTTGTTTTGTTTTACGGCATATCAACCTCAGTGGGTCATTTAATGCCGATAAAGTTTTGAAATAAATCAATTCTTAATGGATAATATAATTTTTTTATAAATACATTTTTCTATTTAGCCCATAGATGGGACCCTAACAGGTACTACCACTCCGGGTCAGAGTGGACCAGGGAGCAATGGTAATGAAGGGGTGCTCCCCAAACCTCCAAAACTGGAACCTCACCATCAGATAGAGTTTAACGTCATTCCCAGGACATGTAGACCCGCAGCCACCGCCTTCTAGCGCCCATATGATAAAAAGGGGTTGGGGCTTGCCATAAGGGCTGAACAAACTAAGTATAATGAAGTACCAAAGATTGGTTAGAAAAGATTGTGTCTTCTATAGTTTTCATGGTGAAGTGCAATAAATGTAATGCCATAGTTGGAGACTATTGTCTCTATTCTGTTCTATTAATAGAGCTGAGAAATATGTCCTTTTTTTCTCAATACATGAGGACCAAAAACAGATAGGTGTTATCTGTTCAAAGACTGGGGACAAAAGAGAAAGTTTTAAGGAGCTGAATTATCATGTGACCAGGATGTAGGAAGCCATTTCCACAATCCAAAGGAAAACAATCATTTTTCTCTCTATAGTGGAAAATGATTTTACTTGAGAAGTTATTTAAAAATTAGATAGGATATGTATTATAAACTAAGAAAGACTCGTAAGGAAATATTAGGAGGATATCAGAGAAGGGATTGTTTTATCATATAATTATATACGTTATGCAATAAGATTGGTTATTTTCCTATAGACAGAACCTGAGAAGATAGAATCAAAAAGTAATACTGTATCAATAATAAGACTAGAATTGTTGAATCAGTAATTGAAAATAAATTAGATAATAAATGTCTGCTTCATAAAAGATAAGAAATTAAAATAAAGCTTTGTTAGAATAGAAAGTTTTATGAGAAAAAGTATTGCAGAATTAAGTAATATTAGTTGATAAAAGAGAATTTAAAAAAAGAATTGATAATTTTATGAGGAAGTTCAGCAGAGTGAATATTATTATGAAAAATTACTGCAGAGTGAATTAGTATTAGCTGATATAAGTAGGAATATTATGAAGTAGAATGAAGTAATACAAGTTGATAAGAAGAAATAAAAAATAGGTGACATTATTATAAAAAAATATTGCAAAATGAAGTAGTATTAGGTGATAAGAGGGAATATTAGAATAAAGTAGAATTATTTGATAAAAAAGAATATTATTAAGAAGTATAACAGAATGAAGCAGTATTAGTTATAAAGAGGGAATGTTATCATGGAAAGTATTGCACAATGAAGTATTTGCTGATAAGAGGGAATAAAAAAGGTAATATGAAAAAGTATTGTAGAATGAAGTAGTATTAGCTGATAAGAGAGAATAACAAAAAGGGAATATTATAACGAAAAAGTATTGTATTATTTAATAAAAGAGAATTGTAAAAAAAGGGAATGCAGGTAGATTAGAAAAATTATCATGTGGTAGTCACAGAGAAAATACAAATCAAATTTGAAAGGATAATAAAAGTGGAGAAGATTAAAAAATTAGTAAATAATAAAAGAGGTTATGTTTTTTTTAATAATTTGGAACTAGGAATTAAAAGAGATTTCTAACATCATTCAAGAAAACAAACCCAAAAGCAAATATTAATTTTAATACAGAAAAATCCCAGGTTGTAGATTTAGAGATTTAATTTTTTTTTTTATTAGTATGTATCAAAGTATTTTTGTTTATACAGACCTTTGCTCTAAACTCATATATATATATATATATATATATATATATATAATATATTGGTTAGGAGGTTGATTTAGAAGGCTATCACAATGCAGTTTGGAATAAATAAAAAATAATAATACGGTAACAATGGTGTTGTGTGTTGACCTGTATTTTTATTATTTCTTGAATTTTCGAGGTAATACTCTTTATCAAAAGAATTGAACTCAAGCAGTCCAGCTATGGCATTTCTTCCTAAATTAATTTTTTTTTTTTTTTGAAAATGACGTTATTTTTAAATAACTGTATTCCCGTGTGAGCGTGAATGCGTTTATTTTATTTTATTTTTTTTTTTACGTGTGCGTATGTTGTAATGCGCGTGACATTGAAAATGCGTGTTGGTTGTGACGTTAAGACTGTATCCTAGCGCGGGATTTTGTACGTGGGTATGTGTATATGTGTATGTATAGGATACAGTCTTAACGTCACAACCAACACGCATTTTCAATGTCACGCGCATTACAACATACGCACAAAAAAAAAAAATAAAATAAAATAAACGCATTCACGCTCACACGGGAATACAGTTATTTAAAAAATAACGTCATTTTCAAAAAAAAAAAATTAATTTAGGAAGAAATGCCATAGCTGGACTGCTTGAGTTCAACTCTTTTGATAAAGAGGTATTACCTCGAAAATTCAAGAAAGAATAAAAAATACAGGTCAGCACACAACACCATTGTTACCGTATTATTATTTTTTATTTATTCCAAACTGCATTGTGATAGCCTTCTAAATCAACCTCCTAACCAATACATACACAATGCTTCAAGCAAATTATGAAACTCTCTTTATATATATATATAATATATATATAATATATATATATATATATATATATATATATATATACCTGACTATCCTTTTGGTAAAACCTGGTTAGTAAGTTTCTGTATCTTATTCAGTTCTCTAACCGGCTATATGTATGTATTGAACACTTTTTCTATATTTATTGTATTGCAACTCACTTGGTTTTGTTTTTATCTTTTTCTAATGAAGTCATTTTCTTTTTATTTATATATATATATATATAAGTAAAGAAATAACAAAAGACTTAGAGATTTAGCTTTATAGTCTATTTCAGGGAGCTTAGAGAAAGTGTCTAACTCTCCTGACTCATCAGATGCGAATGATGAATTCTTTATTACTTTAAAGGCATTTGAAAACAGATTTTTATTATTTTTTTATTTTTTTATTTTTTTATTTTATTTTTTAAAAATTTTATGATAATTTTATGATAATAATTAAAAAAAAAATAAATAAATAAAGATCTGTTTTCAAATGCCTTTAAAGTAATAAAGAATTCATCATTTGCATCTGATGAGTCGGGAGAGTTAGACACTTTCTCTAAGCTCCCTGAAATAGACTATAATACTAAATCTCTAAGTCTTTTGTTATTTCTTTACTTATATATTTGCTCTGTGACTAACATTAAGAGCACACTTTGAGCTCTCAAACTGCGACAGGTTTTTAAAAAAAATTAAAACTCTTGTGTCGTAAGGAAGATATCTTCTCTGGACTTTTGGATTATATATATATATATATATAACCTGGTAGAGCTTCCTGGGAGCAACTTTAATTGACTTTCACCACCAATAAAGCAATGCAATAATTAAATTTGCTTCATGTAATAATTAGCTTATAATAGCATCTTCAGATATAAAGCAAAAACATGATTAGTACTAATCATGTTTTTGCTTTATGACTCAAGATGCTGTTACAAGTTGGTTGCAGTTGAAATAAATTATTACATGAAGCAACTTTAAAGTTTTTTTTACTAGCACTCATACAGATGTAGTCTAGAGTAACTACATGACATGAAAACTGTATTGTGTAACCAATAATAAAAGCCTACGAAAGGGCAGCTAAGCATTAATTCTAAATTTTGTCAATTAATTCCCTAATTCATAATTTTTTCTTCAAGATTGGATTATTCCATAATATTTTGCTGTGCATGACTTGAAACAAAATCCTATCATTAATCTAAATGATTTAATTTAGTTGGTTTAAGGAATAGTTTATATGAAAATAGAATGTTTATATATTAAATAAAAGAAATGTTTTGCATCTGTTATTAGTTAATTTACTGCTAAATAAAAAACATAAGTGAACATCCTCGAAGTGTGCTAGTTCCATAATTTTTACTAGGGTAGGTATTTACTCAACCCATTAACCACAGGTAGGATGTGATACAAGTTCACAAATATGGGGGCTTAATTTTTGCTAGGAGTAGGTATTTACTCAAGCTATTAACCACAGGTAGAATGTGATACAAGTTCACAAATATGGGGACCTTAATTTTTGCTAGGAGTAGGTATTTATTCAACCCATTTGCCACAGGTAGAATGTTGACATATATATATATATATATGTATATATATATATATATATGTATGTATAATATTCTAGTATATTGCTTCTGTTGCATTATGTTTAAGGAAATAAAAAAATTAAAAAAAAGAATCAACAGAAAATCTTATGATGTTCAAACAAACAAATAAATTCGTATGAGACCCTAAAAACACACACATATATATATATAAATACATATTTACCAACCCCTCCGCACAAGCAGGATGAGTCACAAGGTCAAGTTTTTAAGCAGAGTTTAACAGGTTTGAATTCAGAGTTTTCCTTCTCCTAAACAGTCCATTTCCGACGACTCTAACCATTAGACCATATGCCTCCACCCTACAAACATATAGGAATGGAGACAGTATCTCTGACCATTCTTTGTTAAGAGTTTGTTAGTCAGTTGAGACTAGCAGTTGCTGAGGTAAGCTCATCTTTACTCTTTCCTGACCTCATGAGCTTGTGGGTTGAAAACACCAAATTTCCCCAAACTGTAGGTATAGTTTGACCCAGAAGATGAGCAGTGGCATCAAGTGAATGCCATGACAAAGAAGATGATGGTACCATATACTGATTCAGTGCCCAGATATACTCATACATTAAGAAGATGACAATTGATAATCGGTTTCTTACAGTACATAAATATATATATATATATATATATATATATATATATATATACCAAGCCCTTGCTGTCCAGCTGATACAGACAATAGGCCACTCTGCTGACTTTACTTTACATTTACTTTAAGTAAAATAATTATAAGTCGACGGGGTGGCCTAAAGTTGGTATCAGCCAATCAGCGAGGGAGTCTACCCCCTTTTCAATAGCGCTAGACCAAGGAGATTGTTTTTAGCATCTGAGGTATAGCGCCACACCTACCATCAGCTCCTTACTTTACTGCACAGATCCCTGTGCTACTCATACGCTGAGTTGGCGAGGACCAGTATCGAACTAGGTACCTTGTGGTTTCTAGCTGAACGCTCTACCTAAGTTCCAATTACCGTCAAATTGGTAAGACAAGGCAGCAAGTAGCTGTAACTCAATACAGATCTAACCTTGTTGCAATTCTACTGCAGAATACCAGAGTATTTATGAAGCCTCATAACATCATAAAAACCAAGCAGCCAATCCGGACTCAAGGAATAGAGTCACCCAAATACATGAATGGACCATTCTTCAGTCCCATAATTACTGTTGCTTAAAAGGGTCAGCCATACATTGAACAGGTTCATTGCTGATTCGGTACCAGTGATTGTGTAACACTTTGAAAACTTGCACAAAATTTTATTTTAGCATTGACATCATAAAAAACAAAAAAGTAACGCATCTTACATATTGATTTATTCGTCACATACTATATTAGTATCTGATAAAGTTTATGACAGAAATTCTGTTTTATACTGATTTAGAAAAATGAAGTTAACATTTGCTTTATATATAAAACAAAATGATAATAAAAAAGAAAGATAACAGAAGTCATTAACATTCGATAGAAAACATCATGATAAAGAAAATAATTCTCTACAAGAATATGGCCTGAAGAATTTTCTAGATTATTTCCTGACAACAATATGGTGCCACACAGAGAAGTGTGAACAAATGATGCACAGATTTGCAACATAAAAAAAAAATGTTTCTCCAAGAATTCATTGCTGTTATATAACGGACAACTATATCTTATTTTAAAGGAGTACAATGAAAGTTATACTGTTTTGTTCCAAGACAAGAATGGTTAACTGCTATTACCAAGGTAGAACTAGTTGAGGATCACCATTAGTTTTTGATAGGTATTTTATTTTAAAGGAGTACAATGAAAGTTATACTGTTTTGTTCCAAGACAAGAATGGTTAACTGCTATTACCAAGGTAGAACTAGTTGAGGATCACCATTAGTTTTTTGATAGGTATTTTATTTTAAAGGAGTACAATGAAAGTTATACTGTTTTGTTCCAAGACAAGAATGGTTAACTGCTATTACCAAGGTAGAACTAGTTGAGGATCGTCATTAGTTTTTGATAGGTAATTTTATCATAATCTATCTACAAGGATAATCCCAAAAGTTGCCAAAATATTTAGATACCACAGAAACATTTATCGTTTATTGTCAATGACGTTTACATAATTCTAAAGTTTGAATATGTGTCTATTTTTCTACATAATCGCCATTTTGGTCAATGCCTTTTTGTTGGTGCTGTGGCAGTTTTTCTATGCCCATATCATACCAGCTCATCACCATGTCATTGAGGAAGTGTTGAACCCCCTTGACACTGCAAACTCCCTGCACCAATTGCATACGTTTTTGACATCCATGCATGACTTGTCATACACTTCTGTTAATTGGCAATGAATTTTAATCTGTTTAATGCCTTTTGCATTCAAAAACGGAATAACTGCATGAACTTCACACTTGGTGATAGAGTCAATTAGGAGCTCCCTCAGAAATGACTGCCAAGCTGATACTGAGCATAGAAACAAGGTGCACAGGAGCAGATACAGGCACATGCACAACAAACACAACAGTGTTGCCAATAGCTGTATTAACAGTTTCCCTGCATCCTCAGTGCTTTGGAGACCTTTTGGAATTACTCTTATATATAAGTTCAAGTTCAATTCCTAGACAAAGCTGTTGGCATTTCACAGTGCTAATACCCTTGGAAAAGGTATGAATCCATATATTCTCCCTCCAGCTATGGGTTAAATAGTAGGGCAGACTGGACTCTTTAACCTTGGGTAGGTAAGCAGTCTAGGAGAGGGATAACTCTGAATTCAAAATTCCTGAGGTCAGTCGTCGATTGGGTTCATGGCATTCCTTGATGCATCAATTCTTTCCTATCGACTGTGCCAAAAAGTGTGGAATGGTCCTACACAAGCCTTCCCCACTATAAACAAATCACTGTGTTGGTTGTTCATTGGATGAACACTCATGCGTCGAAAATCGACGAGAGAGTCCATTTTTATATATATATATATATATATATATATAAAGATTCTGTATGTCTGTCAGTCTATATGTTTATTTGTTTTAACAACATCCAAGTGCACATCCTTTTATAAATGAAAATTGGTGGAGACCAGCAAAGACAATCCACACCCTATTTTTGTCCAAGAAGGGTTAAAAAAAATTTACTCCTCATTTTCCTTAAGAAAAACTAAATGAAAATATAAGATATATTAAAGAAGTTAATTTAAAAAATCTACAATTTAAAAACAAGAATAGATAAAGATAATAAAACAAATATGTAGAAAAAGAATTTTTATAAATCAATATGTAAATAGAGATAAGAGATTTATTTTTTAACTTTTTAAATCCCAGTCAATGCCGGGTAGGTCTGCTAGTATGTTATAGTAGAGACAGAACACAATAGATATGTATAAGGTGTGTTCAACCAAATACTCAGACTAGTCCAATAAGTTTCTTTTAAATTGGCATTGATCTGTCTAGACAAAGTCTAGACACCATCACTGTCTAGATTTATATTAGATAAGTTACAGCTGTGCATATGTCTTTATCTAATTTTTTTACAGAATGTCAGGAAGTACTGAACAAAATATCTGCATTAAACTCTGATCTAAACTGATACTGAAACCTTTGAAATGCTGACAGAAACTTGTGGACATGATGCAGTGAGCTATGCCAAGGTCTTTGACTTTCAAGGAATGATTGATTGATTGATTTTAATGGTATGTCAACCCATCCAGGGTTATTTTATGCCAAGCGGTAGGTTGTGAGGGATGGTCAAATTTATTGTTATGTCTTTTTTTTCAAGGATTTTTATTGATTTTAACAGTAAGTTATTTGCAGTTTGTTGCTAAGTGGATTGGAAATCAGTTTAAGGGATAAGTTTATAGGATAAAGTTCAAGTTTGTTATAAGCGATAATTTGGTAGAAATTTTTTTTAAAGCAATTTTTATAAACAATTTTTTTCTTTTTAACACATAGATGGGACCCTAACAGGTACTACCACTCCGGGTCAGAGTGGACCTGGAAGCAATGGTGATGAAGAGGTGCTTCACATTCCCCCAACCTCCAGAACTGTCCCCCACACACATTGTCTATCATTACCATTGTATATCCATTAATATAAATAAAAGCCTATTTAGTTATAACTAGCAGCGGCTACCCAGTATCGCCTGGGTAGAAGGGAATTTTTTAAAGTTAGTCCTGCAGATCCATTATTACTGAATCATGAGTTGAATCCTTGTGGGATGCCCCATTTAAATCCCTTTGTAAAACATAGACCTTGCATTGATCCAGCTACTCTGAAAATAATTCTTAATGTCTACTATCTAAAATATTAAATGAAAAAAAAAAAACCATACTGTTATCATTTAAATTTTATTTTTTAATTATCTTCATGAATATGAATCAAATCTCTATTATTTTTGCTAAAAAACCAAGCCCTGGTGATATTTAATGTGTATATATAATTACTTTGTCATTAATTGTTTTATTTTCAAAGTTTCCTCCGGACATACATACACACAGTCTGCCCTTTATATATGTATAGATAGATAGATAGATTAACCTTACAAATCAAGTTTACCGAGTGCAGATTCAAAGAGTTTGAATATCAATCTGAAATATTGTGGTGGTGAAAAGCCTCCCCCCCCCCCAAAAAAAGGTTGGAAACCAATGTTAGGAAGTTAGTGATTGAATTGATAAAAAAATACAAAAGGGATTAGCACACACGATTCACACTGACCTCATTTGTCGAAAAGAAGAAGAAGTCTCACTTGGTTCATAGTCAAATGAATGTTCTCTAGAGACGCTTCTGTAAAAATATTATAACATTTGTTATCATGATAGACTCACTAAAACAACAAAAACAATGAAGAAGAATGCTCATCTAGCAAAAGCAAAATCCATGCAAAAATCAACAAAATTTCATAGAATAGTGGCAGCCATCATTCTTGAAAACATACAATATGAGATGTAAGTTTTGTATATAATATATATATGTTAGTGAAGTGAAGATATCAATATAGCAAACTATATATATATATATATATATATATATATAGATATAGATATATGTGTGTGTGTGTGTGTGTGTGTGTGTATATACTGTTTTTAAAGGTGTAATGTTGCTGTATCTACAGAGTGCTTACAACCTGGAAAAAGACATATATAAGTAGTATAACAGAAATTAATTTTAATGGTTTTAATTCTAATATTTATTGCTTTTAATTTGAGTATACTGCACACAGACACTATATATTTTTCCCAACACATATACACACACACACACACACACATATATATATATTTTTCCCTACACATACACACACATATATATATATATATATATTTTTCCCAACACATACACAACACATATATATATATATATATATATATATATATATTTTTCCCAACACATACACACACACATATATATATATATTTTCCCAACACATATATATATATATTTTTCCCAACACATACACACACACATATATATATATATATTTCCCAACATACACACACACACATATATATATATATATATATATGTATAGTGATACTGATAGCCTTTTGATTTACTGCATCCTGGGACGCACATATTTACTTTGAATGAGTCCTTGGGAAAACTTATGGGTCCCAAATAAAACTGTCTAACTCCTACCTTGTAACCTGTCCTGTGTAATTCGTTTCTGAGAAACTATTGAAATGTATTTACAGTTAGCTTTAAATGGTGAGGGACGAATAAAGAAAAACACTGGGACACATGGATATGATTTTACTGCATCCTTTTAGATTTTTGTGCATCAGGGACACAGGACATGTACCTATCAGCATCTCTCTCTCTCATATATATATATATATATATATATATATACACACTCAAATAAGTGTCCATGGACCCAGCCAACTATCTAGATTTATATTAGTTTTTAATATTATAATATAAATCTAAGAAAATAATAAAGATATGGAGATGTGTTACTAAAATTCTCATTATATTTATATGTATGTAAGTTGTCGGGGCGGCCTAAAGTCGGTATCAGCCAATCAGCAAGGGAGTCTATCCCCTTTTCAATAGTGTTAGACCAAGGAAATTGTTTTTTGCGTCTGAGGTGGAGCGCCACACCTACCATCAGCTCCTTACTTTACCGCACAGATCCCTGTGCTACTCATACGATGAGTTGGTGAGGGCCGGTATTGAACTAGGGACCTTGTGGTTTCTAGCCGAATGCTCTACTGACTGAGCTAAACCCAGAAAAAGAATAAAGTAATTAGGAGAGAGGGGCTGATCATCATTTTTGAATCCTACAAATTCTTAATACAACAAAGGCAATTAAGAAATGATAAAAATTGTTTATCTCTTCCTGAATAGAAACATTAATATCATCATGGATTATAATTACAATAGAAACCTAAGAAATTCATGTGTTGTCTAGTATATATGTATATATATGATAAATAGGGATAAAAAAAAAGAAAAGCTACATAAAAAGTGCTCAATACTATTGTTGAATTATGATAGTTGGTTGAATATATCATTTCCTTGAAGAGTATAAGAACAATTCACAACAAAGAGATAATGCTATTTTATTGCCTTAATACAAGAGAATACAGATGTGACAGAATATACAAAGAAGAACTTATACATAGTTGTATAAGAAAACTGTCCTTATAGCAAAATAGTCTTTCAATAGATAAATTCTTGAGGTTGGTGGTAAAATAGGAAAATATAAACACATGTCGAGCATGTTCTTGTGTGCCATGTAGTGCAAAATACTGGGAGCATAAAACCCTCTTTTTTTCCTGTAGACAGGAAACGCAACTTATATGTGTCACATTTGAAAGAATTTGATGTTGCCGCTTTCACCTTTATATTGCGGCTTGCTACACCACCTACCTAATGGTAGACACAGGAGGTAATTACTTCTTGTGTCCCTATTAGTCAAGTGATGTAATCCAACACTATTATAGCAGAGTGGGTCTAAAATTTATTACATCAAAATTACACCTTTATATTGCTGCTTGCTACACCACCTCGTACCTAATGGTAGACACAGGAGGTAATTACTTCTTGTGTCCCTATTAGTCAAGTGATGTAATCCCAACACTATTATAGCAGAGAGGGTCTAAAATTTATTACATCAAAATTACACCTTTATATTGCTGCTTGCTACACCACCTCGTACCTAATGGTAGACACAGGAGGTAATTACTTCTTGTGTCCCCTATTAGTCAAGTGATGTAATCCCAACACTATTATAGCAGAGTGGGTCTAAAATTTATTAAATCAAAATTACACCTTTATATTGCGGCTTGCTACACACCTCGTACCTAATGGTAGACACAGGAGGTAATTACTTCTTGTGTCCCCTATTAGTCAAGTGATGTAATCCCAACACTATTATAGCAGAGTGGGTCTAAAATTTATTACATCAAAATTACACCTTTATATTGCTGCTTGCTACACCACCTCGTACCTAATGGTAGACACAGGAGGTAATTACTTCTTGTGTCCCCTATTAGTCAAGTGATGTAATCCAACACTATTATAGCAGAGTGGGTCTAAAATTTATTACATCAAAATTACACCTTTATATTGCGGCTTGCTACACCACCTCGTACCTAATGGTAGACACAGGAGGTAATTACTCTTGTGTCCCCTATTAGTCAAGTGATGTAATCCCAACACTATTATAGCAGAGTGGGTCTAAAATTTATTACATCAAAATTACACCTTTATATTGCTGCTTGCTACACCACCTCGTACCTAATGGTAGACACAGGAGGTAATTACTTCTTGTGTCCCTATTAGTCAAGTGATGTAATCCAACACTATTATAGCAGAGTGGGTCTAAAATTTATTACATCAAAATTACACCTTTATATTGCTGCTTGCTACACCACCTCGTACCTAATGGTAGACACAGGAGGTAATTACTTCTTGTGTCCCCTATTAGTCAAGTGATGTAATCCCAACACTATTATAGCAGAGAGGGTCTAAAATTTATTACATCAAAATTACACCTTTATATTGCTGCTTGCTACACCACCTCGTACCTAATGGTAGACACAGGAGGTAATTACTTCTTGTGTCCCCTATTAGTCAAGTGATGTAATCCCAACACTATTATAGCAGAGAGGGTCTAAAATTTATTACATCAAAATTACACCTTTATATTGCTGCTTGCTACACCACCTCGTACCTAATGGTAGACACAGGAGGTAATTACTTCTTGTGTCCCCTATTAGTCAAGTGATGTAATCCCAACACTATTATAGCAGAGAGGGTCTAAAATTTATTACATCAAAATTACACCTTTATATTGCTGCTTGCTACACCACCTCGTACCTAATGTAGACACAGGAGGTAATTACTTCTTGTGTCCCCTATTAGTCAAGTGATGTAATCCCAACACTATTATAGCAGAGAGGGTCTAAAATTTATTACATCAAAATTACACCTTTATATTGCGGCTTGCTACACCACCTCGTACCTAATGGTAGACACAGGAGGTAATTACTTCTTGTGTCCCCTATTAGTCAAGTGATGTAATCCCAACACTATTATAGCAGAGAGGGTCTAAAATTTATTACATCAAAATTACACCTTTATATTGCTGCTTGCTACACCACCTCGTACCTAATGGTAGACACAGGAGGTAATTACTTCTTGCGTCCCCTATTAGTCAAGTGATGTAATCCCAACACTATTAGGGTCTAAAATTTATTACATCAAAATTACACCTTATATTGCTGCTTGCTACACCACCTCGTACCTAATGGTAGACACAGGAGGTAATTACTTCTTGTGTCCCCTATTAGTCAAGTGATGTAATCCCAACTATTATAGCAGAGAGGGTCTAAAATTTATTACATCAAATTACACCTTTATATTGCTGCTTGCTACACCACCTCGTACCTAATGGTAGACACAGGAGGTAATTACTTCTTGTGTCCCCTATTAGTCAAGTGATGTAATCCCAACACTATTATAGCAGAGTGGGTCTAAAATTTATTAAATCAAAATTAAGTTATCATTAAATTAATTTCATGTGGAATGAACATACAATTGTCTGATGATTTAGTTTCTTTATTCGGATATTAGTACTATGTGAAATGCAAATAGCCTCATCCTGTATTTGAACTGAAACATTATGGATAATTTTCAGTATTGTTAGATTTCTTGTAGTTTACAAGAGAAATTAATTTTGTTTCTATAAAAATTTATAAATATTTAGTCTCTTCTTGATTAGTGTAGTCCAAGTTGTAGGTTGGTTGGTTGTTTAACGGCATATCAATCCTTTTTGGATTATTTAATGCCGAATCAAGTCATTTAGATAATTGATTTGTTTAACTTCATTTGTATTTGCTTAGATATGGCAAACAGGCCTCAGGTTGCTTACAGTACCTGCTATTGCTTAAGTGGTTACCCAACTAAACATTAAACAGGCTCATTGATGCTTAACTTTGGTGATCTAGCAGGGACCAGTGCTTCAACATGACTTGACCATAAGAGGCCAGGTTCTTCAGAGAAAAATGTGTGGTCAATAGTTATAGTTGTGAATTGTTATACTTTGGATTATTTGGACTACTTTCCTCATCTTTCTTGTTATCTGTACAATGTTTCGGATGATGTGCCCTCTGGCCTTCTTCAGGTATTTCTTGTTGTACTCAGCAGCCTTCTCAAAATCGGTAACCTTCTTGTCGTAATCGGGAGCTATCACGAAACATTGAACCTAACCCTTTATTCAATCCAGGGGGTATCCTGTTCTCATTCCGCTAACCATTGCTGGGGTACAGGTGTTAAGCTGTGTTAATTATTATTAGATGTTGCCGTCGCCCTTGACCAGGATTGAACCAGCAGATAACTGTCACTTATAACTGTCTTAACGCCTTTATCCACTATGCTAGGTGTCCAATTGATATACTTTGCTTCACTGCATTGTTGAATTTGTTATTTGTCCTTCACTACTGACTTAGTTACTATGTTACTGTTGTCAATGGTTGACCTTAGTTGTATTTGTGTTTCACTCTGATGAGTGGCCTTCTACTAATATCAAAAGTAATCTCATCTCTTGACACTGAGTCTCATATTTCATCCTTGATATTTGAATAGTTCTATCTTTTGATACATTTTGGGCTGTGTAACAAAGATGGTAGGAGTGGTTGTATTAGTGGTCATAGGGTAATAATTTCACTAACCAATATTAGTTTAACCGTTATGAAGAAAGTAGGTTGTTTGTGTGTGTGTGTGTTTGTAATGTAGGTAGAAAGCGTCATGCCACTTTACTAAGTCATAAGTGCCCACTTGAGAATTATCATTTGGAATCTTCATTTTTTTCTTTGCCTTATGAACATTGAGCAATAACAATGATGATGCGCAACCACTTTGGCTATCAATCAGTATATTATATATATATATATATATATATATATATAATATATATATGTGTGTGTGTGTGTGTGTGTGTGTACACACAGATTTAATCCATAAAATACACAGTAAAAAGTATATATATATATATATATATATAAAGTAAATCTGTGTTGTGTGTATATATATATATATATATATATATATATATATATATATAAAACAAAAAGTAAAGTCGACGGGGCGGCTTAAAGTCGGTATCAGCCAGTCAGCGAGGGAGTCTATCCCCTTTTCAATAGCGCTAGACCAAGGAGATTGTTTTTTAGCGTCTGAGGTGGAGCGCCACACCTACCATCAGCTCCTTACTTTACCGCACAGATCCCTGTGCTACTCATACGCTGAGTTGGCAAGGACCGGTATCGAACTAGGAACCTTGTGGTTTCTAGCCGAACGCTCTACCAACTGAGCTAACCCGGCCCCTATATATATATATGTACATGAGTGAATCTGTGTGTATATATATATATGTATATATATATCCTTTATAAAAGGAAAATAGAGAAGAATTTTCAGTTATATACAAATCTATACTCATGTTGAATATATATATATATATAATTTCAATCTAGGAATATAACAATAGAAATATATAGACATGAATCTGTCAGGGAATGTAAATGTTATTTGCTTCTAATCAGTTTTCTGTGGAGTTTATTTTTCTTTCCTTCTTTCTTTAGAAATCTAGCCTAAAGGCAGAAGATTATATTTCTGTGAAAGCACCTGATTCAGTATTTCTCATTTTTCCATTTTTCCCAAAATTGGCTGCATGATGTTTCAGAATCTGATTCTTTTTGGTGAATTGTTTGGCTTTCAGAAAGGATTCTTCTTCATAGAATTTGTGCATCCATATCAACACAAACAGGAATACATAAGATTACTGTTACACTCACAAGGAATGTTAAAATGTCTGGAATATAAAGAGATGCTTCACTTGGAAAAAAAAAAAGATTTCTAAGATTATAAAATTATTACAAATTTTTGGGCCGGTTTAGCTCAGTCATTACAGCGTCAGGCTAGTAATCATAAGGCTCAGGTTCAATACCAGCTCTTGCCTACTCAGCGTATAAGTAGCACAGGGATCTGTGCGGTAAAGTGAGGAGCTGGTGGTAGGTGTGGCGCTCCACCTCAGATGCCAAAGCAATCTCCTAGGTTAGTGCTAGTGAAAAGGGGATAGACTTCCTCGCCATTAAGCTGATTCTGACTTTAGGCCACCCCGACGACTTTACTTACTTACTTACAGATTTTCTACTTAAAAAAAGGATTCATTGAAGTATCATGTAAAAATTTTTAAAAAGTCAGCATATTCTACTGCCCCAGCCAAGGCGGCAGAAATGATGTAATTAAATCATCACTGAATATTTACTGATTCGATCTGTATGACAAAAGAATTGATGAATACTTGAATATTGCTGGAACGACTTTAAATGTGTTTTTATTTGGATTCCCGCACTTTGAGTTTTGATCAATATAATCAAAGGAAAATGTATAAAAAAAAACAATTAAAAAAATCAGATCAGCCACGGGCACTGTTTCATTAGCTCAACAGTCGGCGTCAGAAAGTCAGTTTTTTTGTTTGTTTTTGTTTATTTTATTTATTTTTTTATTGTATTTGTGCTCTCTCTCTCTCTCTCTCTGTCTCTGTCTCTATCTCTCTGTCTCTGTCTCTGTTTGTCTCTCTCTATCTATCTCTCTGTTTGTCTCTCTCTATCTATCTATCTCTTTCTCTGTCTCTGTATAAATCTGTATTAATAAAAGTCACTTGATCTATATTGATAACTGGGAAACAAAAGCTTGCAGCCAGATAACAATAACATCAAAGAGAATAAAGAAAGAGGAATGAGCTGTAGCCAGAAACTCAGGTTAAAAAAAACAGGAATCAGGAACTTGCACTGGCCAACAGTGACACAGTAATTTGATTCAAAATAAGTAATGATATATTCATGTGTTGGGATTGTGTAGATGACAAGGAACGGACAAACTTTTGTTTTTAGATAAAGCATCATCATTCATTTTGAGAAATGGTGTAAAAAAAAAAACTGATTAAATGCACCAGTTACTCTACTAACCATTCCAAATTCACCTCAACTAAAACTGACTCAAGAGTAATCATCAGATGAAGGTTTTGTTAGGAGGATTGGTGTTTTTTTAAATTTTTTACATTACCATGTATATAGTATATATATATATATGATATATATATAGTATTTCATAATTTGCTAGAAGCCTGACTCAAGATAATCATCAGATGAAGGTTTTGTTAGGAGATTGGTGTTTTTTTAAATTTTTTACATTACCATGTATATATGTATATATAATATATATATATATATATATGATATATATAATAGTATTTCATAATTTGCTAGAAGCCTGACTCAAGAGTAATCATCAGATGAAGGTTTTGTTAGGGGGATTGGTGTTTTTAAAAATTTTTTTTTACATTACTGCCCCTTTTAGTTCGTTGGTGCCCGCTAGGGCACCATAGTATTTAAGCGCCGAGTTCAAACCCTTTCGCTCTCTTTTCCTGTTTCAGCAACTACGAGCCACATGGGGTAGATTTTATCTACCCCCTCTCGTTGGGGCTCCCCCCCTTACATTACTGTAAGTTCTTTACAGCATGGACTATCGCTAGTCTCATGTCTGTACTCTTTTATGTTACAATGTACCATTCATGAATGTGTCTTTATCTTTATTTGTGTACCCCTTTATATATGTAACTTTTTTACCATGTACGTTGTAACTACTGTTATCCATGTGCTGTGTATATTAAATGTTTTGTCCGTTAACCTTCGTCGGAGTTATTTGTATGCAAAGTATCTAATAACTTTGCACCATCCTTATATATATATATGATATATATAATAGTATTTCATAATTTGCTAGAAGCATTGTTAAGTATATTATTATTTATTTATATTAAGAAGGCAATTTACAATGTGTATAAAAAAAAATAAAATAATGTCCAGTGTCTAATCAATTTCAAAGAAACTTCATCTTCAGAGACGGTTTTTGAAAATTTCATTATTTTTTTTATATGCATTGTAATTGCCTTCTTAATATAAATAAATAAATAATAATAATAATAATATATATATATATATATAAAAACTAATGAAAAAAACCTTTAGCCAGGTTCCGTCACAACAGGGACATAAAAAAGCAATGGAAGAGGATTTAACCAGAAGATGGTTTTCACTAAACAAATGGATATGTCACTTTGCCAGTACATTTTCTATCCCTTTTTTGTGGCTTATCAAATAATTTTAAAACTTTTTAAAAAACTTTCTAAAAACATTTTTTTTCATAAAGACCTTTTCTCCAGACAATGACCTAAGGTTGAAACTAGTTGAGAACAATAAAAGACAAATAACATAAAATAAATATGACTTTTGATCATCTTTTGATGATACAATTCACCAGACAATGTGACACACATAATTATAACACAAATCTCTTGTCAAAATCTTTTTGATTTCATTTTTTCTCATATATATATATATATATATAAGATTTTTGGATGTTTGTTTATTTAGAAACGTTGCTGAATAAAGTATATATTAAATTTTTACTTGAAGGAACTTACAACGCATGTATCGCATAAAATTCGATACTTTTTCTTATAGAAAATGAACTTGACAAGTGTAATCCCAGCAAAGGATGGCTCGGTGCGTAGAATACCGTACAGACTGTTTCGACTTTATTAAGTCTCATCAGCGGTATATACTAATGATTTCCCTCCGACAGAAATCGAAACCGGGACTTCAGCAGACACAGTGAAACACTAGTGAAACACTTTATCGCCTTGTAAGTGCCTTCAAGTAAAAATTTAATATATACTTTATTCAGCAACGTTTCTAAATAAACAAACATCCAAAAATCTTATTCACTTCGCTGAAGGACATACGGTCTGTTTCTTGTTATTATTCTCTCAATAACGCCCCCTTACCTATTATGGTAGAGGCGTATAGTATCATTTGACAAGCTTAATTTCGCTAGGATGGTCAGCTGTGTACTGTGGCCGAGGCGATAAAGTGTTTCACTAGTGTTTCACGGTGTCTGCTGCAGTCCCGGTTTCGATTTCTGTCGGAGGGAAATCGTTAGTATATACCGCTGATGAGACTTAATAAAGTCGAAACAGTCTGTACGGTATTCTACGCACCGAGCCATCCTTTGCTGGGATTACACTGGTCAAGTTCATTTTCTATAAGAAAAAGTATCGAATTTTATGCGATACATGCGTTGTAAGTTCCTTCAAGTAAAAATTTAATATATATACATAATATATATATATATATTTTATTCTTATTTTATTTTTTTGTGTTTTTAGATAAGGAAGAGTTTGCAGCAAATGATAATTTTGTTTTCTCTATTGTGTAATGGCTATCTGACAAAACTGGTCTCTTTTATAGATGGACCTGCATAAATAAATTTATATTAGCAAAATGATGGCTTTTGGAGTTTTCTCACTTATTGGAAGTTATATATACTAGCAAATATATGCACCCTCCGGGTGCAAGTATTTAAGTTTTAATGTAATAAAATATTGTATCAAATTAGAAATGCTAATGAAAACTAAATAAGAAAGCAGATAAAAATATTTGAAACAGAGGAGGGTATAATAAAAAAATAAAACAACTGAAACTTACTCTTCCCTCACTCCAGTCTTTCATTGCTAAATTTTCCTAATTTAACTATTTAGTTAAAATAGGAAGTAAAGAATAAAATTACAGTTATTTTTTCTTGTTAATGGATTTCTTTTAAGATTTATCTCTGAGATTTTAGATAATATTCATTAAGATAAAACCAAACAATTAGAAATCAGTAATACTAAGCACATATTTATTAAAATCAGATTTTTAATATCAATATGCAAATTAGCCTTCCCATTCACACTGTAAACTGCTATTTTGTTGTATATATAAATACAATTGTATGTTATTAGTATGTAGATATTACCAACAGTATTAATAATGTAAAACAATTTTATTAATAATTGAGATCTGAATAAAAATAAAATCCTGTAGAAAGTAATGTAAATAACTAAGGGAATTGTTACTTGAATAGTAATATAGTTTCGGTTACAGACAGAAAAACACACAATCTCCATTATAATAAGATATATATATATATATATATATGACATCACACACATACGCACAAACAAAAATACGCACACACGCGCGTTTGGACACAATCATATCATCACAGCCTTCACGCATTTCCACACGCATGACATGATAAAAATACGCACAAGTACAAACAAAAAGAGCATTCAACATCACGCAAACATGCAACACGAGAATACAGATAAAAAACGCACACATTTGACCATTTACACCATTTCTGTCATTTAAAAAAAAACTATTTCGTTTACCTGATGAATGCTTTTAGCAGGAAACCATTGGTAGTAATATCATTCCCAAACAAATCAATAAAAGCTAAAACTTTTATTTGTCACTTCATTCAACTATATATATATATATATATATATATATAAAATTGTTGTTTTTTTCTACAAAACTTTCTACACATATTGTCGGATTCATATCCATTTTACCTTTCATATATATATATATATATATATAAATAATTTTTCCCTTATGTGTTGTATGCATATATATACATTTTAGTGTGTGAGGTTTCTATGAATTTCCCACTATCACCATTGATCTTTGTCTGATTTCAGGTATAAAGCCAAAGTTTTAAGTATATTGATGTTCAAGGTAGATAAACTCTTCTTTTTTTATGAAAAAGAAAAAAAAACGAAAAAGAAAATGGGGCAACATAAAAAAAGAAGCTTTTTGCTGAGATAAAACAATCAAAAACTGAAAAAAATAAATGGTGAGTTAGATATTAGAATTTACTAAGATTTGTGTAGCGTTTGTTTGTATTCGCCTGGTGGAGTTGTCTGCCCCTTTTAGTTTGATGATGCCCGCTAGGGCACGAGTATTTAAGCGCCGTTTTCAAAGCCTTTCGCCCTCTTTATAGTTTTCAGCAACTATGAGCACATGGGGTAGATTCTATCTAAACCCTCTTGTGGGGCTCCGCCCCCCTTACATTACTGTAAGTCTTTACAGCATGGACTATCGCTAGTCTCATGTCTGTACTCTTTTATGTTATACTCTGTATCTTTCATGAATGTGTCTATCTTTATTTGTGTAATTCTGTTTACCTTATTATGAACGTTGTATCTACTGTTATCCATGTGCTGTGTTATTAAATGTTTGTCTATTAACCTTTGTCGGAGTTATTTGTATCCAAAGTATGTTGAACTTAAACCATATATTTGTTTAGTTTGACCTACAGGCCTTAGATTCTTTATTTAGTGGTCACCCATCTAAGTACTGAACAGGCTCATCGATACTTAACTTTGGTGATATATCAGGAACTGATGATAGGTGTCCAAAGCTCAGGTATAAATCATTATTTTGATTTTTAATTTTTTAAGTCTGCTAGTTGTGCATTTGCAAATTAGATAATTGCCCCATTGGTGGGGATTAGAATATGCTCACTGCATCCATTGATGAGGAATAGGACCCTCTCCCCAAAGAGATGTCCTGAGTAGGAGAGTAAACTGCATCTGGTGGTGAGACTTCAGTTCTGGAGCTTTATGGAGAGTGAAATACACCTTAATTATCATTTCTCCCAGATCCACTCTGATCCGGAGTGGTAATATCTGTTAGGGTCTCATTTATGGATCAAATAGATCTGTTTGAAAATCATTAGTATTAGATAAGAATACTTGAAATCATATAACTGTTATAAGGAATGATTATTGTTATTAAATAGGAATAGTTACTTGAAACCATATAATTGAGTATATATCATTAGTATAAGAAACATCTGAAACCATATGACTATGTGCAAATAAAGGATTATTATTACCAAATAGAAATAATTACTTGAAACAATATAACTGTGTATAAATTATTTGTATTAGATAGGAACACATGAAACAATATAACTGTGTGCATATTATTCATATTAGAAAGGAACACTTGAAACCATATAACTGCAAACAAATGATTATTTTTCTGAATAAAAATAGTTACTTGAAACCATATAATTGTGCATAAATTATTAGTATTAAACAGGAATTCTTGAAACCATATAACTATGAGCAAATTATTAGTATTAAACAGTTATAATTGATATCATAAAACTGTGCGCAAACAAATTATTATCATTATAGACAAATAGAAAAAAAATGTGATAAAAAATATGATTGCAATGGAATGCTGAAAATAGGAAAAGTTATGTTTATAACCAAACATTTACAAATGAATCAAATTTCAGTAATATGTCATTAAATAAACTGTATAAAAAACCATTTGGAAGAATAGTGCAATATGATATTCTTATTCACATTTCTTCCTTTTTAAACTTATACTAGACTAATCTGAGTTTAGTAAAATTCTAAGTGTACTTGTCTGAAGAGTGGGTCCCAAATGGAATATAGTTATATGTTTTGATACCACATAGAAATATCATCTTAAAATGTAATTAAAATAACAGCTGTTTATGAATTCTATAAAAAAAAATTCAAGCCTATGCTAGGAGTGTATTCTTCCATTCCACTGTCATATTTAATAGGTTGGTTAAATTGTTTTGTTTTACATCAACCCTTTTCCACATTAACAGTTAATGCTGAATCAAATCATTTCGATAAATAAAGGACTCAGTTTAAAAACTATTGGATAAGCCACAAAAGAAGCGATTGAAAATGTACTGGCTAATGATAAATGATTAATTTTAGAATATCATTATTTATTTTAATTAAGTAAAATAACCTTCCTGTTTAATGTCAGCATATTCCATTTGGGACCATCTTTTCAGACAAGTACTTATATGTATACATACATATTTCATTTACATCAGTCAATATTAGCATAAAAAAACAATGTATTTGTGTCTGTTAGTTGTATTGAATGAGTTCAGATTGTGACAAAATCTTCAAGTAATCAATTCCTGTTGGCAGACACAAAGTTCAAAAGATGTTAATAACTTGTATTATTTGAAATTTTCAGACTGTTGTCCTCATACTTATTGTTATATACACACACAACCTTTTGGCTGATGTGCCAGCTGGCCTTCTTCAGGTGTTCCTTGTTGAACTTAGGAACCTTCTTGTTAAACTCAGGAGCCTTGATGGAACTTTGAATCGAACCCTTTATTCAATCCACCGGGGTAGACTGTTCACATTTCACTAACCATGACTGGGTGTAGCAAGATGGGGATATTATCCTGACTTTTGTGAGCTAGAACTACTATATTAGAAAAGGAGGAAGAAGGAAATAAGTGAGAGATGATAAAGGTTTAAAAAATAGTGATGAACACAAAACAGGATGAACGATGGTTTGACCGTAGTGTGACCCCGAATGGAGAATTGAGTGTCAACCGGAAGTCACGTGGTGACGTGGAATGACAAAGAAAAGGACGAGGCTCTGTTTGCTTTCAGACGCCTAGGGGAACAGATGGGCCTTTGGTGCCAAGTATGGGGTCACAGTAATCAAGTAGTGTTCTCTCTCTCTCTCTTTGCCTTTCCTCCTCTCCGATACAGCTCACGGGACGAACCTACCCTGGAAATAAAGGCTAGCAGATGTGACTACATATTTCTCGCGTTGTAATTTTTATCAACACCATTTTAGCACTGTGAATTTGGAGGCATCACATTACAGATATCATTTTAGTGCTCGGAAAAAAAGGGACAACGTTACACTGGGTAGAAGTCCAGTTGTACATAGGGTGCAATAGATATACGAATTGAATTAATACAGTTCTAAGTGATAAATTAATTAAAATAATAATAATAATATTAAAAATATTATTAATAATAATAATAATAAAATGAGATAAGGTAAATAATAATAATAATAAAAATATTAAAAAATATAAGAAAAAGTAAATAATGATAATAATAATATTAAGGTAAAGTAAATAATAATAGTAATAATAACGAAAAAATAAGATAGGGTAAAAAATAATAAATTATAATAAAAATAATAAGATAGGGTAAAAAATAAAAAATTATAATAATAATAAGAAAAATAAATAAATAGAAAATAATAATAATAATAAGAAAAATAAATAAATAGAAAATAATAATAATAATAATAATAATAATAATAATAATAATAAAATAATAATAATATCTAAGTGGGTTTCAGGTTCAATCATGACTACATGCAATAATAACATAGAATATTTAACATAGCTTAACACTTATACCCAGACATGGTATTGAGAATTCTGGGGTATGGGGGGTTATCGTCCTTTGTCTGCGAGCCTCTGTTTCAAGCCAACCAATCACGAGCCAGCATACTTTGGCGGAAAAGCCGAATAAGCAAACTCGTCCTAGCTCTTCTGATCCAGGTTCCAAAGAGAACAGACCTAAAATAGGGTCGCTCCTCTTCTTCAACAGACAACCAGAATCGGAGTCGGATGCATAGCAGAAGTTCATCATATCTGAACTATCCGAAGGCCATAGCAAAGGGCTCCGTTAATACCCCATATCTCAGGATACACCAGTTAAGTGACAAATTATTATTTGCGCGAACGAACTAAAGTTTGCAATTCTTTATATGTAATACAGTCTTTTATTCATAATTCTAGTCATTCGTTTTACTTCTTTAACTATCAACCTGTCTGCCACACTCGTTAACTCCATACTTCAACCTAGGAGTATTCCCGCTAGTGTCTTAATTTTCTTTATAATGGTTAACAAAATGTGAACAGTCAACTCTGATGAATTGAATAAAGGGTTCGGTTCAAAGTTGCATGAAGACTCCTGATTATGACAAGAAACACCTAAAGAAGGCTGGAGGGTTCATCAGTTGAAACGTTGTGTATATAACAATAAAGATGAAGACAACAGTCTGAAAAATCCAAATGATACACATTATCAAGCCTCATTTAAAACATTCAGACAAATGTTAATAATTGAATGATGTTATTATATTACACCCACACAGACAGAGAACAAAGATGTTATGACAGATCATCATTATTAAAATTATCTATAATTGCTGCAGAGAACATAAAATGGTTTTAATATTTTGATGGATACATATCATGCTAATAAAATAGAAATGTCTTTATTGCATACTGAAGATTTAAAATATCGTTGCATGAAAATAATGTAAAATATTTGTCTTATGATATCACAAATATCTGTTATTAAAGATTTTCCTAGGAATATTCTATGTGCAATTTTTAATACAATGGCATTTAAAAATATTTCTTTTTAATAAATGTCAGTATTGTATAATATAAGAAAAGAACCATGAGTGTAAAAAAATGAATATTTACTTAAAATATCACTTTGATACTATCAGAAAAAAGTACTTAAAACTCAAATATTAATGTGTTTCTTTTTAAAGGCAACACACATCACTAGACAGGTTAATTACTTATGGTGGTGTAATGGTTAAAGTCATGGGAAATGGACTCGTCGACCCGAGTTCAAATCCTGGACGTGGCAATTATTTCACTTAGCGCTAATATCCTTGGGAAAGGTATGAATCCTACTCTCCCTCCAGCTATGGGTAAATAGTAGGGCAGACTGGGCTCTTTAACCTTGGTTAGGTAACCAGTCTAGGAGAAAGAAAACTCTGAATTCAAACCTGTTGTACTCCGCTTAAGAAATTGACCTTGTGTCGCATCCTGCTTGTGCGGAGGAGTTGGTAAATATATATATATATATTAAACAATATTGACAATTAAATTAATCTGTTTGGAAATGTTGGTATCAAATAGATACAAACCAGTTTTCATTTAATTATTTTAACTGATGATAATTTCTAAAAAATATTGCATGAAGGACAAGTTTTATTCTTTTTAGACTCCAAAAACTAATATATTATTGTGTTAGGCTAAGAATAATCAATTGTGTCAGCAAAAAGAATAATTAAAACAATAAAAATCTCAATAATAAAAAATAAGTCAAAAAGCAATTTGCAAAAATTAGAAATAATGTTAGGTAAGAGGAGTGAAACTAAACCTTACTGAAGTACGAGGGTGAGTCAAAATAAATCATTTGATACCAGGGGCTGTACCCCCGGCAGCATTTGTCCACTGGCCTAGTGTGAGGTCAAGAAAATACTTACAAGGGTGTCAAAAGTTTTACTATTAAAGTTTTAATTATTATCATTCTCATCATCATCATTATTATTATTGGGCAATCATCAGGGACAATCAAAATTTCAGAAAAATTGAAGGGGGTGGGTGATAATTTTATTTTTTTCCTGATGATTTGACGTGAAATTGCCCATTGTAAAATAGGAATAGTTACTTGAAAACATCTAATTACTTGCAAATTGTTGGCATTATTATCATTCAATAATACTTGAAAGTATATAACAGAGTACAAATTATTAGATGAGAATACTTGAAAGTATAAAATCAAGCACAATTTTTTAATATTTCATTGGAATACTTGAAATCATTTTGTTGATTACAAATGTTTAGTATTAGATTGAAATTTATTGAAACCATATAACCGAGTACAAATTACTAGTATTATATGGAATACTTGAAACCACATAGTTGGTGCGTGCTATTTTGCAGCATGTAGGTATTTACCCAACCAATTCTCCAAGGATAGGATGTGACACTCAGTGAGGACTGAACTCATTATTCAGTAGTAATGGATCTGGAGACTAGCCTGCTAACCATTACACCATGATGTGATGCCCTAGTTTGTGGTGCATATATCATGTGACTAAAGCAGTTCAAGTTGTGGATGGTTGTATCATTCTAGTTGGTTTTCTAATACATTATGCATTGCTTTGGTCAATTTGTGATTTGAAAGCTGCACAGATGAACATGCAATTTACTCTAAATTGGGAACTTATGCTTTATGAGTTTGTTTTATGGCATATCAACCTCACTGGGTCATTTAATGCTAACAAAGTTGTGAAATAAATTCATTTTTAATGCATAATACAATACAGAGTCAATTAGGCCTAAAACTGAGCTCTGGTTTGGATAGTTGGATTTTATGGCATGTCAACCTTTCTTGGGTTATCTTATGCATATTCTCTTCATGCTTTTTGGGTTTTCAATTTTTATAAAGACATTTTTTTTCTATTTAACCCACAGATAGGACCCGAACAAGTACTACAACTCCACCTAAAACTGCGGTTTTCAAGTCCATGCTTCAAACTGTAGAGGCAAGACCAATGAGTAGCACTCTGAGAGTATCAGGTGACTACAGCATCTACATTCATCACAACTTTGGAAAGGTATTCAGAGCTGCTAAATTGTGTCTCACAATACCAGAATATTGCAAAACTTTTGACTCACTTGTACAAAATAAAATGTTTTAGTTTTTTTTTTTTTATTTAGATGTTGTCCCATTAGTAAATTAGTAAACCTACAAAAGAAATATTTATTTGTTTATTTCCTATTTTCTGCCAGAAAATTAAAACAAAACAAAAAAAAAGGTTATTTCTTATTGTTATTTATTTTTATTCAAGTTTAAAACTGATTACAATGCAATTGTCTACAGTAAAAGTCAATTAGATTTAAATTCATTAAGGAAGGAGTCTGGCTCACACATCCTATATATATATATATATGTTGTTCAAAGGAATAATTCTAATGACAAGGTTGGGAAATACCATTAAATTACCCTGGGTTCAAATTGTTGATTTGTTTTTATAATTTCTTCATCTTTAATTTTGTAACAAAAAAAAAAACTCGTTATTTTCTTATGTACATAGGTAAAATGTTTTAGAAAGATCTTAGGTAGTAGCATTTTTTAAATATAGCTCTGTTGAGTTAATGGCAAAAAGTATTCTCTGTTCACTAAGAAAAAATGGAGCATAGAGACAAACAAATAGTGACATTCAAATGTCTTTCAATTTATTGTTTTTACCCAGAGAATGTGAAGAAATTGTCCTTTTTGCTGAAAGTTATCATTTACTAAGTTTAGTTTCGTTTGGTACAAGGCCAGAAATATGAGGGATCACTGAAAATCAAATTTTCAACCAATGGCCAATGAGCTTGCTAACCATTATACCTATATAGTTGCCTCTTTTGCTAAAGGTTGGATGTTAGTTTTTGATGGAAAAATTAAAACATTTGTATATTTTAGATAGAATAAAGAAAAAACTTGTATCTTTATTTTCATATCATTTATTATAAAGTAGGGTCTTTTAAGTGTAAAGATTGGTTGTTTTATTTTTTAAGGTGTTTCAAGTGTAAATGGACTGTTTTATGTGTAAAGGTGGGGTATTTTGTTTTTTAAGGTGTTTTAAGTGGAAATGGGATGTTTTGTTTTTTAAGGTGTTTTTAA
This sequence comes from Doryteuthis pealeii, assembly GCA_023376005.1. NCBI lineage: Eukaryota > Metazoa > Mollusca > Cephalopoda > Myopsida > Loliginidae > Doryteuthis > Doryteuthis pealeii. Next base: position 77,267,874 of record CM042141.1, on the reverse strand, counting down.
ATGGAAATGGGGTGTTTTTGTTTTTTAAGGTGTTTTAAATGGAAATGGGGCGTTTTATGTTTAGATAGGATGTTTTGTTTTTTTATAGTGTTTTAAGAGTAAATAGGGTGTTTTAAGCGTAAATATGAGGTGTTTTTTTTTTAAAGATGTTTTAAGAGTAAATGGGGTGTTTTAAGCGTAAATATGAGGTATTTTGTTTTTTAAGGTGTTTTAAATGGAAATGGGATGTTTTATGTTTAAAGATAGGATGTTTTGTTTTTTATAGTGTTTTAAGAGTAAATGGGGTGTTTTAAGCGTAAATATGAGTGTTTTGTTTTTTTAAGATGTTTTTAAGAGTAAATGGGGTGTTTTAAGCGTAAATATGAGGTGTTTTGTTTTTTAAGATGTTTTAATTGTAAATGGGGTGTTTTAAGCGTAAATATGATGTTTTGTTTTTTAAGATGTTTTAATTGTAAATGGGTGTTTTTTTTTAAGGTGTTTTAAGAGTAAATGGAGTGTTTTATGATGTTTAATCATGACAAATGAAACAAGTTTCCATTAGTTGGGCCCCCATGTCAGTTTAGCCACTATTGCTTGATCATCATTATGACTGGGTGTTTAAGAAACAAAAAACAAAAACTTTAAATTCCACTTTTCATTCTATTTCTTCTTCTCAGAATAAATTTTAGTTTTAAATTTAATATTCCCTGGTTAGAATTTGTTAAGCTTGTGTTTATAGTTAGTATATTATAAACACACATAAAAAGAACAGTGAAATAAAAAAAATAAACAAGACTTGCTATTATTGATGCGGTTGTGTTAAAAACATGAACTAACCTGAATAATCTAAACGTTGAACTGAAACTAGGACTTCTTGTCAATGACTGCTTGCTGGAAAATTTTCTGTAATAATATCAACTCTTCATTATGATTTTAAAAGCAAACACAAGCACCATTTTTATTATCATAAGTTCAATAAAAATGTGTTATAAAGAAAAAAAAAGTTCCTTAAGGCAACAAATTTGTTCTAAATAAATATCCTATAAAGATGTATAATTTTCATTCAGTAAAAGATATTGAAAAATATTTTGAGTAATGATATTGGTATAATTAATAGATAATTAATCAAATTCATTTACATTTGAAAGTAATAAAATCTATGTAAGAATCTATTACTACTGGCAAAAATTATGTAAGTAATACAGGATGTTCATTTATCCTTTTTTTTATTTAGCAGTAAATAAACTAATAAAAGATAAGATGCGAAACACTTGTTATTTAATAGCTGAACATTCTGGTTTCATAAAGTATTATTAAAAAATAGATTAAATCACTTAAATTAATGGTATTTTTTTTTGCAAGCCTATGAAGAGGAAAATATTATGGAATAACCAGGATTGAGTAAGCTATGGAATGACCAAATATTTCCTTGTTTCAATCGACAGTTTTTTTTAGTTTTTTTTATTGGAGCCAGGTTTCCTTAGGTATGCTCAACCACTTGTTGATATATTTGAACTGTAAACTCGTTTAAATGTTTATGCTTCAAGCTGGTATTTGTTTTAGGACTGAAAATTACAAGACCATTTAATGATTTTTACCACAACATTGGCTTATTCCATGTGTTCTTGCATGGTTTGTAAAAAAATTATACTATTAATTTGAATAATTTAATCTAGTCTGTTTACCATTATGGGTCTAGTTAGTTAATCTCGTTTGTTTAAGAAATATTTTACAAAGTCAAAACATACAGCTAGTAAATAAAAAATGCTTTGTGTCTTATCTGTTATTAGTTTATTTACTGCTAAATGAAAAACCTATGTGAACATTCCCTAAGCATGCTAATTCCATAATTTCTGCCAGGGATAGGATAATTGTCTATCTAATCAGATAACTTATCATACTGACAAGATATGCATACCAGACATTTTTGGACATTTTAACACCCTCTTTTTAGTATTCTTGGCATTGTTTTAGCCAGTTTGGTCTTCAACCTTTGTCAGGTATAAAAATACAAAAGAGAGGAAAAAACTGAGGAATCTCCTTTTACAAGATCTTTACACTGATGAGAGTTGAAGAATGAAATTGTTGTTACATGTTAACAACACCAAGGAATGTCTTAAAAGAATTCTGGTATACAAACAATTCTTCTCATAACGATCAAGTAACATTTGATGCTGTTAGATTTGATTTAAATGACGTCATAATATAACATTTCAATATTGGGATATTGAACCTTATTTAATATTGCTCTAATAATTCACAATAATAATTCTTTTGTAAAATCATAAAACTTTGTAGAGTGCCACAATGGATGGCATAAATGTCATATAATAATAAAAGACTTATAAAAAATATCCTGCACATCATACCATAACACTAACAATAAAAATATAAACACAGCCCCGCCCCCTTACACAGAATTGGGAAAAGAACATTTGAAAAATATTTAATTGATATAATTTCTAGGCTTTCATTAAATTTAAATTTACATGGGTGATGTACTGTATTAGACAAAAAAAAAATGAGTGAAAAAACAAAACCATTTTTTAATTTTTGCCAAGAATTTTAATGAAACTTCAATGGCTTAGATATACATAGGAAGTGACTATCTTCCTGATTATTGTTGTCAAAGTTCCCTTAGTGGTAGTGAAAAGTCCTTAGCAAAGGAATAATCACAAATTAGGATATCAAATTAAGGAAAAAAAAACTCTAAGAAATTTTTTATTTTTCTTATTTCTGAGAGTTTTTTTGTTAGGAAATTGTGAATATATATATATATATATATATATATAATATACTTTGGTGGTACCAAGTTTCTTGGTACAAGGTGATTCTAGGCTGGTCTAATTCTCTACCAGTATTTTTTTGTAGAGTTCAGATTCCATTTGAGAGCTCAATGTTTAATTATTGTAAACAGAGCAAAGTTATTTGGGAATAAAAGGCCTTAAATACCATGGTATCGTGGTTATGGACCATTTCCACTCGTGAGTATGCCCACGAGCTTCTTCAGACCACTGATATCTTTTATTTAGCTGAATATAAAAAAAGCTAAATAAAAGATATCAGTGGTCTGAAGAAGCTTCGTGGGCATACTCGCGAGTGGAAATGGTCCATAACCATGATACCCATGGTATTTAAGGCCTTTTATTCCCAAATATATATATATATATAAGTTCCCTTAGTTGTAGATGCAGTGTTTTTCTTTTGTTGCCATGACCTTCTTTTTGTTGATAATTTCTATTTTTTCTTTTATTTTTTCAGGTGAACATCAATTTTTGAATGATGGCAATTTCATTTTTTTGCAATATCCTGAAGTGACAATCATTATTTTCCAGAATTTGAACTGCTATCCATTAGCAAAGGACTAATCACAAATTAGGATATCAAATCAAGGAATTTCCTGTTTTTTGGGTATTTCTGAGAATTTTCTTTTTAGAAAATTATGACTTTTTATTACAACTCAGAGAACTTTGACAACAATAATCAGGGAAAATAATCACTTCCTATGTTTAGCTAAGCCATTAAAGTTTCATTAAAATTTGTGGCAATAATAAAAAATGGCTAAGTTTGTTTTTTTTTTTGTCCATTTCTGTATATGGAAACAAAATTAGCAATTACTATGGAAGTAATTCCAAACATACAATGCAGAATAAAATCAAGAATTCAAATACTTCTTTTTCTCCAACCAGATATATATATATATATATATATATATATCAAATGTTATTGAAGAAGTATTATTGATTTTTTTAAAATTTCCATTTCTTGTAAAAACTTTTAAATTACACAAAATTTAAGAATGGTTATAAAGATTTTCCATTAGGCATCAGGCCAATGTTGATGATAATATGAATCTCATAACCTTTATCAGGTCTTTGGGTCACCACACCAAACAATTATTATTGAATCTCTGGGCATTGGAAGGGTTATTTGGTAGTGCCTATCTCTTCTCCATAAGACTGGTTTAAATGGTTTCAGTAGCAAGGAACAATCTGTTGGGACATTACAACTCTCTGACATGTTTGTCTTATTTATTGACCATTTTGATTTTAAACTCGAATAAAGTTATTCTGTAATTTATGCCAATATTTAACCCTCCACCACTATTCTTAAAAGAATTTTGAGGTGCCAGTATATTGAGATCATGGTCTTGTTTAGCCTACATTGTGCATTATTCCCATTCCTCAGTTTCTTTATTTAATGGCATATCAACCTTCATAGGTTATTCAATGCCAAAGCCATCCTTAAAAAAAAACAGTCAGGGCTCTAATCTTTCCAATCTGAAAGTAAACTTCTTCCCAACAACTTATAAGCCAAGATAAGCGCGTGGTGTAATGGTTAAAGTCATGGGAAATGAACTATCACCCCGAGTTCAAATCCTGGATGTAGTAATTGCATTTCACTTAGTGCTAATACCCTTGGGAAAGGTATGAATCCTACTCTCCCTCCAGCTATGGATAAATAGTAGGGCAGACTGGGCTCTTTAGCCTTGGTTAGTCAACCGGTCTAGGAGAAGGAAAACTCTGAATTCAAACCTGTTGAACTCCGCTTAAGAAATTGACCTTGTTGCATTCTGCTTATGCAGAGGGGTTGGTAAATATATATAAGCCAAGATAAGGATGTATAATGTACTGCAACTAGAAATAATGATACCCTCTTTTTAGTGCTATGCAAAATGCAATCAGCATTGTCGAGGATTTGAACTCGTCTTGCCATGTCCATTACTTATGAATATTAACCCACATGCCTCCACAAACTTGTTTAGTTTATGTCTGTATTCTGCATTATTCACACCCCTTCAAGTCTTTTTAGCCAGATTGGAAATAGATTAGGAACTTTTCCCAACGGCTTGTAGGCCAAGATAAAGAGGTTTTATGTTGTGTTGCAACCCTCTCTTAAATTTGGACTTCCACTCTTCATTGGCTCGTAAATCAAACAGTTCTTCCTCTTATTGCATTTCTGATTCTTCAGTACTTAAAAACGAGTCTAAAACTCAGCCTAGAATCTTTCTTGAAGCCCCTGAAGATTGTGAGGCTCTAAGCCATTGCTTGTTTAGCCGTTTATACAGAGCCTAAATCTGGCTCTGTATCTACAACAGAGGAATAGAAATAAGATTAACCATTTGGCTGAGGAAATATCTCTTGACAAATTTCATCATCCTTAAGTTTTGTACCTGATGACATAACACTTTTTCCAAAGTGTTGTACCTGCTGATGCTCTACTAAAAATGTTACATTTTCCCCCCACCTAAAAATGAAATTTAATTTTATATTTGGTGTATTTGTTTTTAATGGCATATCAAAATTTCATGTTTTTTTTAATGCCAATGTCATTCTTGTAGAAGAACAGTAGTGGCACTATTCAACCCAAAGCTGAGGGGAGGAAGGGGTTCATACCTTTCCCAATAGTATTAGTCCAAAGGTAAATGTAATAGCACAACTGGAATTTGAACATGCTTACTACAATGTTGCAGCCCAGAATGTTAACCTGTACACCACGTGTGACCCCCTCCCCTTATATATCTTTATAATTAAAATTCATAAAGTCATCGAGGTGGCCTGAAGTCGGTATCAGCCAAACAGCAAGGGAGTCTATCCCCTTTTCACTAGCACTAGACCAAGGAGATTGTTTAGGCATCCGTGGTGGAGTGCCACACCTGCCATCAGCTTCTTGCTTTACCGTACAGGTCCCTCTGCTACTTATATGCTGAGTTGGCGAACCCGGAACTTTGTGGTTCCTAGTCCAATACTCTACCGACTGAACTGAACCAGCTCTCACTGGTAAATGAAATTAGATAACACCTAATAAACCACATCTTTGAAATTTAAAAAAAAAAAGATGTATTCCAGCTAAATCTATTTATATTCACTTTGCACTAATGTAAAGGCATGAAACCCATTTTCCCTGCACTGTTCCATAACCAGATATCTTTAAAAAATGTCATTTCACTTTCCTCTTCCTAGATCAGTTGCCATACCAAGGTTCAAGGGCCCAGTCTGCCTTACTATTTGCCCACAGCTGGAGGTAGAATAGTTGGATTCATACCTTTCCCAAGGGTATTAGGGCTATGTGAAATGCAGTCTCATTCAAGATTTGAACTCCGGTAGCCGAGTCCACTTCCAACAATGATAACCATTACACAATGAGTGCCTCCTGAATCAATATAGATAGTTATATTTGTATAATTTATAAATTCAACAGCATTTTCATTTTACCCCTTCATGAAGTATTTAAAAAAAAACCACCAGATTTGATTGAGAGATTCGAATAGTCAACCTGTAGAAATTCTATTGAGATATTTTTTAAATTACTAACTGTAAGAGTAACCTATAGAAATACAGCCTTTTTAAATATAAATCATCTTTTATATAAATCTTTATAGAGTCTAAAGATGTGTTATAAGAGAATTGGTGAACTATTCTATGAAAGCCTTAACTGCAACTAATGAATATATCTTGCACATGTATTTATTATAAGCTTTTTTTCAAAATTAAAAATATGACTATAGTATTTTGTATATCCATACATAAATCACTCAAAACAATAAGACTATCACAAAAGCAAGGACTAAAAATTATTACTTATTTAAAGAAATGGAAAATGTAGCAATTGAGGCAAATGAAGAAATAAAGAAAAACTATCAGCAAATTCAAAAAAAATAATTATACAAATTCAAAAATACAACCAATAAGGAAAGTTCCATAGAGTTTGAAATATCTTTTGTTTCAATAAAAATTAAAACAAAAATAACAAGAAAAAAAAAACAATTGATTAGATAAAAAAATGTGAAAGAAAAATGTTAATCTGAAAATAGACCTTTTGAAAATTTTTAGTTAGTAGAAAATAAAGCAGTAACGATTAAGCCTTTACCTACTGGTTGTGAGGGTGTTAAATGCTCCCCACCCTACCAATCAGTTGGGTAGATTGAAAATAATACTCTGCATTCTTTAGAAACAAGGTTAAATCGAACTTAATGGACCTAAATTCCACCATCGTATGTCACCCCGCCGAAAGAAAAAAAAATACCAAAAATCAGGGAATTAACCAAATTTAATGAAGTGTTGATATATTAATGAATAAAAGATATAATGCAGTAGTTATTTTATTTAAAAACTTTTACATTATTTCAGGTCAGTTAAATTTGAACCATGTAACTTTGAGAATCTGTGTTACACCTCAAAGATACATGGTGGAAAATTTCATTAAATTTGGTTAATTCACTGATTTTTGGTATTTTTTTTTTCTTCGGGCAATGGTGGAATTTAGGTCCGTTAGTTCGATTTGAAACTGCATTCTTTACAAACACATAATACTTCAAATTATTAGTTAAAATATTGGACAAAATACCCAAACCAAACAGTAGAAAAACTGAACCATTTTTAATGATTTATACATAATTATATAGAAGAGGCATCTGGTGTAATGGGTATCATCTTAGGAGATGGACATGGCAAGATATTCAAGTTCAGACAAGGTTTTTTGGGTTTAGCTCAGTTGGTAGAGCATCTCCTCAGAACCACAAGGTTCTAGGTTTGATACAGGTCCTCGCCAACTCGGCAAATGAGTAGCTCAGCTTGGATCTGTGAGGTAAAGTGGGGAACTGATAGTAGGTGTGCCACTCCATCTTAGATGCAAAAACAATCTCCACATCTAGTTCTAGCAAAAATGGGATAGACTCCCTTGCTGTCCAGCTGATACTGATAATAGGCCACTCTGCCTACTTTACTCATTTTTTTCTTTCTTTTTTTTTTCCACTATTTTAATGAAAACTCAAATGGGTTAATTATTTGTTATCAATAGTTCTAGCAAAAAATTATAATTTTCAAAAAAGAAAATTTTCAGAAATTAGGAAATTTAAAAAATTTTTTTTATTTATTTTCTTTGATTTCCTAATTTGCGATTAGACCTTTGCTAATGGTGTGTAAGAAGTTTTCTGAGCTTGAAAAAGATCAAATTGTGGCATACAATGATTGTGAACTGTCACATTTGGATATTGCAAAGAAATACCAAAAAATAGGAAATTTCTTAGAATTTTTTTTTCCTTGATTTAATGTCCTAATTTGTGATTAGATCTTTGCTAATGGTGTGTAAACAGTTGTCTGAATTTGAAAAAGATCAAATTGCACCACACAATGATTGGGGGCTGTCACCTCAAAATATTGCAAAGAAAATTGAATCACAATTTGATATTTTCCACAGTAATAAGAAAACTGGAAAATTATCATCAGAAAGAAGGTTATGGTTGCAAGAGAAAGAACACTGCATCTGCAATTAAGGGAACTTTGACAACAATAATCAAGGAAAATAATCACTTCCTGGTGTTAGCTCAGTCGGTAGAGCGTTCGGCTAGCAACCACAAGGTTCCTAGTTTGATACTGGCCCTCGCCAACTCAGCGTATGAGTAGCACAGGGATCTGTGCAGTAAAGTAAGGAGCTGATGGTAGGTGTGGCGCCCCACCTCAGACGCAAAAACCATCTTCTTCGTCTAGCGCTAGTGAAAAGGGGATAGACTCCATTATTGATTGGCTGATACTGACTTTACTTTTATATGTTGTATAGGATTACCTACCTCCCTTCTAGACTGTAAAAGAATGGTTGCATCTGTCTTATAAATTAACTGTCAGACAGACAAAATGGGGATTTAATATGTATATGAATTCCTGATCGAATAAATATACTATTAACAAGTATTTGACTTTGCCTCTTATTCACTATTATTACTCCTACTTCTTTGTGTGTGAGTAATTGCCACTTTTACAAAGACACAAAAAATACATTGAAGTTTTATTAAAATTTGTGGCACTTATAAAAAAAAATGATTCAGTTTTTGCAATATTAACTTTTTGGTCCAATACTGTATATAATGTTTCATTAGAGTACAGTAGACCTTTTTACCACAGGGGATTTAGTCATGCATAAAAGTGATTATATACTCTGAATCAGCAGGTAAGTGGTTAAGCTATTTTTATAGATAATTGAAGATATATAAAATGTCTATACATACCCCCCCCCCAAAAAAAAATGTGCACTACAGTAGCTAAGTACTGCAACTATATCTTTTTGAGTTTATCTGTTTGTTTTCATTGATTGAGAAGTCTTGGATGAATATGAAAAGGAGTGATGAGGATATTTAAATTCTCAAATACTTATTAAAATTATAAAACGTTCATTATCTAAAAAAACACTTACTATTTAGACTGATTTTTTCATATTAAAGACATTTTCCAAAAAACAATTGGAAACTATAAACACATGAAAAGTCGAATGTTTAAATCAGTAAGTTTTAATGGTCAAGTTTCATTTACATATGAAGTCAATTCTTTGGCATGCATATGACTTTCAGTCTTGTAATGCAAATAATCAAGAAATAATGAGATTATTAGTTAAAATAATTTAATTTGAAACAATTGAAAACCAAATTTGACATGCTGATTCATGGCATGTTGGGATTGAAGTTTGAGCTCACATTCTAAACTGGTCACTTCACCCCGAATTTTAGTGAATTCAGTTTCTTAACTGTTTTCGGGAGGGAGTAATATCTACTCACACCTTTCCCAAAGACATTTGTGCAAGGTAAACAAACAGCTTGGAACAGAATTTGAACTCTGCTCGCCAATTCCATTTTCTGTGATAAGAACCATTATGCTACATTCACATGTATGTGTGTGTGTGTGTGTGTGTGTGTGTGTGGATTTGTATGTATATATGTGTGTATTTATATTAGTCAGTGTTTTATGGGTGTTTGTATTTGTGTATGTGTATGTGTTGGTTGGTTGGGCTTTACAGCATATCAACCCTTGTTGGGTTATTTTATGCCAAAGGTATTTTGTTTATTCATTCTTGATGGGTATTCAATTTTTGAAAAACATTTTTTAAACTCCTTTTTTGATCTATTTAATCCATTAATACTCTACACTTCTCAGAACTCTATAATTGGAACTTCACCATCAGAGGCAGTTGTGTATGTGTGTATTTGTATTTTCTTATTTATTTGTATGTTTTTACCTAAACCCCTCCTTGAGCAAGGGACATATGTGACACAAGGTCAATTTTTAAGTGGAGTATGGCTGGTTTGAGCTCAGAGATTTCCTTCTCCTTGACTGGTTGCCTAACCAAGACTAAAGAACCAGTCTGCCCTATTATTTGCCGATAGCTGTGGAAGATCAGATGGATTCATGTGTATCTCAAGGGCATTAGCATGAGGGAAATGCAAACAACCTTATCCAGGATTTGAACTCAGTCTTCCAATTATATTTCCTAAATTGACAATGACAAAAGTGATCATTGCATAAATGGTTTCTTCACAATAAATTAAATAAATTGCTTTCCTTAAATCTTGACACTGTTAGATAGGAAAAATAAGGCTTTTTTTTCCCATTTGCAATAACTTTATTTCATGAAGAATTTTATTTCCCGGGATATTTCCTTTAGAATATTGGTCTAATCTGCATATCTATGTTTGAGTGTATGAATATAACTTTGTGTGTTTGTATGTGTGTGTGTGAATATACACTTTTGTGTGTATGTTTGTGCATGTTTGAATATAAACTGTGTGTGTGTGAATATACACTTGTGTGTGTGTGAATATACACTTTGTGTGTATGTTTGTGCATGTGTTTGAATATAAACTTGTGTGTGTGTGTGTGAATATACACTTGTGTGTGTGTGAATATACACTTTTGTGTGTATGTTTGTGCATGTGTTTGAATATAAACTGTGTGTGTGTGTGTGTGAATATACACTTGTGTGTGTGTGAATATACACTTTTGTGTGTATGTTTGTGCATGTGTTTGAATATAAACTTGTGTGTGTTGTGTGTGAATATACACTTGTGTGTGTGTGAATATACACTTTTGTGTGTATGTTTGTGCATGTGTTTGAATATAAACTTGTGTGTGTGTGTGTGAATATACACTTGTGTGTGTGTGAATATACACTTTTGTGTGTATGTTTGTGCATGTGTTTGAATATAACTGTGTGTGTGTGTGAATATACACTTTTGTGTGTATGTTTGTGCATGTGTTTGAATATAAACTGTGTGTGTGTGTGTGTGTGTGTGTGTGAATATACACTTTTGTGTGTATGTTTGTGCATGTGTTGAATATAAACTGTGTGTGTGTGTGAATATACACTTGTGTGTGTGTGAATATACACTTTTGTGTGTATGTTTGTGCATGTGTTTGAATATAAACTGTGTGTGTGTGTGTGTGAATATACACTTGTGTGTGTGTGAATATACACTTTTGTGTGTATGTTTGTGCATGTGTTTGAATATAAACTTGTGTGTGTGTGTGTGAATATACACTTGTGTGTGTGTGAATATACACTTTTGTGTGTATGTTTGTGCATGTGTTTGAATATAAACTTGTGTGTGTGTGTGTGTGATATACACTTGTGTGTGTGTGAATATACACTTTTGTGTGTATGTTTGTGCATGTGTTTGAATATAAACTTGTGTGTGTGTGTGCACGTGTTTGACTATAAACTTTTGCGTGTGTGTGTGTATTAGTACAAATTGAGAGTGTGTGTGTATATTGAGAGTGTGTGTGTATATACAAATTGAGAGAGTGTGTGTGTGTGTGTGTGTAGATACAAATTGAGTGTGTGTGTGTGTGTGTGTGTAGATACAAATTGAGTGTGTGTGTGTGTGTATAGATACAAATTGAGAGTGTGTATGTGTGTGTGTGTGTGTATAGATACAAATTGAGAGAGAGAGAGTGTGTGTGTGTGTGTGTGTGTATATAGATGAAAATTCAGAGTGCATGTGTGTGAATGCAAGTGTGTGAATATAAACATGTGTGTGTAAGTGTGTCAATATAAATATGTGCTTATATGTGTATGAATACAATTTTTGTGTGTGTGTGTGAATACAATTTTTTGTTTGTGTATATATGTGTGTGTGTGAAGAGAGACTGTGTGTGTGTGTGAATGAATAATTTTTTGTGTACGTGAGTAGGCATGTGAGAAGATAAACATTTTAAGATCAGAACAATATTTGAAAGGAAATTTTCAGGGAAATAAAATTCTTTCTCTGATAAAATTAGATAAGCATATGAAAAAAATTTTTTTTTCATATCTTACGTTAACAAGATTTAAGAAAAGCAGTTTTCCTTAATTTGTCATAAAGAAAGCATATATATTATAATGATCTGATATTTTGTATGTACATTACTATAACACAGCAAAAGGTGGTACATTGTAATGAGAAGCAAAAGCATTAAAATGCTCTTAGTGAATGAAGCAATTTCCACTCAAATGTGCATCATAATACTATGGGATCTGTATGCATGCTCACCCTAATCATTATAATTTCTCAAGGGAGATAACTCTTAGATACTTATTTGTTAATTTGCATTTAATAATGATATAAAATCACTAAATAGGAAATGATTCAAGATTAAGCTTAATTGCTGGTTCAAGGTGATCTTTAATTATATATATATATATATATATATACAAGGTGTGTCAAAAAAGTATAAGATTTTTTTGTACTTTTTGGCACACATTGTATTCTGAAAAAAGAATAAATGAATGGAGCGTTATTTTTTTTTAGAATACAAGGTGTGTCAAAAAGTTAAAAAATCTGGATACTTTTTTGATACACCTTGTATATATAGAGTGTATTTGGGCAGCAAGTTATTATCAAAGTTTATGTTTATGCTAAAGACCATGGAATATTTCTTTTCTTTAAGTATAAACGTTTTAGTTTTCTTGTTGTTTTTCATGCATCAGGATCCAGATAGTATAGAAGGTGTCCCATATTGATTACTCAGGTGCTTTCAACCATGACTAGGGTTTTCACCAGGGGGATTATTTATTGTAGTTGTTTATTTTTTGCAGTATGAATTTTATTTGGCTTGGGAAAATGGTTTTGGACATGGTTGAAACTGTTTGGGTAAAAAATATGGGATACCTTTTCTATCATCTGGACTTGATTTACAAAAAACAAGAAACTTGAACGTTTACACTTAAAGATCATAAAGAAGAAATATTACATAGTCTTAAACAAAACGTGCTTAAATTATCTATATATAGATATAAATAAGAAATTGTTGGCTCAGTAAAATGGTAATTCCTGTGTATAGAGTTAAGTGAGGGAGAGGCTTTTTGTGATTGGATATACCAATCATATGATGAGCCCAGAAGTTTTGGCGCAAAATACCAAAATCCCCACAGAAGACCCTGGACCAGAGCCAACGAGGTAGCGACTTGAAGTCCTCTCCAAGAAATCACACTAAGATACCAGATATCTTCTCCAGTACACCAATAAGTCCCTCAAATTCAAATTTATACACAGGAAGGACTTTATATTGTTACTCATTGTTTTATTTGTTCTTTAATAAATTGTTAGAATTAAACTAAGTTTTAATTCATTTATTTGTTGCTGTTAGTTAGAATTAAATGCTATACTAACACAATAAAATCTTATGTGGAGGAATCTAAAAAAACAAATGTGCACTCTAAAGCACTAACAAGAATAGTAGATTAATAAACAAACTTAAAGTATGCATACAATCAAGTTGCTTCTTATGAACACAATTTTATCAGTTGGAATTTTGCATCCTATAAAAAAACACAACAAAAAAAAAATCATCTACTAAAAATAACTTTCAAAAACTGACTGGTCTAATCAGCAAACTGCATACTACGTTTTGATGATTTTTTGTATTTAAAAAAGAAAAGACTAAGTTTTGCTCCCAAGCAAGAAAAACTAAATCAGAAAAAATTAAGTTAGTAAAACAAGTCATCAAATAGACAAAAAAAAGAACAACCAAAAAAAAAAAAAACAAAAAAAAAAACAAACCAACGAAAACAAACGCTAACTTAGTGACTAACTAAAAAAGAGTAAATGTTATTTGAAATCATATTCACTAATGCATGAACTAGTATCTCCATACAAACCTTTGACTTTCTAATGGTGGACGATCATCAGCCCTTATTGAACTGTAAATGAAAGGTGAGATAACCAGATAAGGATTCAAGACAAACGGAGAAAGATGAAAAAAAAGCACAAGAGAAAACAAGGATGTTTTTTTTATGGTACCAATTTTGGTTGATTTTAATGTCATGTCAACCTGTCTAGGATTATTTTAAGCCTAGAGGTTTGAAAATCACATTTATTGCATGTTTATATTTACATTTTTGGTTTGATTTCTTTGTTTTATAACATATCAACCTTTATTCAAGTTATTCAATGCCAAAGCCATACTTGTAGAAGAACAGTAGTGGTACTATTTAACCAATTGCCAAGGTGAATGAGAGGTGTTCATACCTTTCCTAAGGGTATTAGTTCAAAAATGGACATGATAACGCGACTGGATGGTTGGTTGATTGGTTTTGTTTTATGGCATATCAACCCTTTTTAGGTTTAATGCTAAATCAAAACCTTTTTGATAAACAATGGTCTTGGGTTTCTAACAGCAACTGCTGTTGCTTAAGTGGTCACCAAATTAAGTATTAAACAGGCGCATGACTGCTTAACTTTGGTGATCTAGTGGAACTGGTGCTTTTAGCGTGAATTGACCATAATAGCGTGACGGGAGTTTGAACTATAATGTCACAGTGCAGCATGTTAGACATTATGCCATGGGACTACCCAATTTTTTGTGTAATTGTTTCGTAAGCGTTTTTCTTTTTTGCACACAGTTCTATCAAATACAAATAATTTTTAAACAGTAGACAAACAAAAAGAGAAGCTAACTAAATGACTAATAAGAAAACTCAAATATTATTTGAAATTATATTCACTAATGCATGAACTAGTATCTCCATACAAACCTTTGCTTTTCTAATGGTGGACGATCCTCAGCCCTTATTGAACTGTAAATGAAAGCGGAGATAACCAGATCAGTTTTTAAGACAAATTTAGAAAGATGAAAAAAAAACACAAGAGAAAGCAAGGATGATTTTTAATGGTGCCAATTTGATTGGTTGATGGCTTGTCAACTTGTATAGGGTTATTTTATGCCTAGAGGTTTAGAGAATCATATTCATTATATGTCCATATTTACATTTTTTGTGTAGTTTCTTGGGGTTTTTTTTTTTTTTTTTTGGACACAGTCCTATTAAATACTTTTAAAAAAATGTTCTATTTGACCCATAAATGGAACATGAAAAATGTCTTTCTAAAGTTTGTTGGTATTTTAACAAATTTACAACAGAACTGCTTCAAGAGCTTAGAATAGTAGTGAGTAGAAATTTCTAATAAGTGTGACAGAAATTGAAGAAAGTGGTTGGGTTAGTTCACCCTCCATAACCCTTCCTTATCCTCAAAAACCATTTCAATCCGATTTCATTATTAAAATTTTAGCTATTAAAAATTGTAGATCATAGAAAAGGAATAAAAAAAAAGAAAAACCTTATCACTTAAAAAAATATTTAAATCATATTTTATTGAGTGTTTGTATTCACTTCTCTGTGTATGTAATTGTAGCTGTTTAAGATATAATTACTTTTAATAATAAATGTCAAATTAGAAAATAGTTCAAATTATTATTTATTTAATTTTTAATAGAAATGCTAAAATTTCTCCTACTGCAATGTTTTTCTTTTAATTTTCATAATTCAATGTATTTCAAGCTCATATTCTTATAATTTTGTCACAATTTATTTGTTTATCCTCCTTATGTGTACATTGCATTTGAATACTAAATGCTACTAAAAGGGCTGTAGAAGTAGCATTATCAAATATCATACCCAAATTTTCTTGAAAATGAACACAACAAATATAAATTGCAATATAAAGACATTAAAATGTCCTTTCTTAGAATTAAATGCTATAAAACACAAATTTCTAATTAACTGGTTTAATGTCATTAGTCCAATATACACAGGAGCTTCAGTTTTAGAAGTCAGTATTTACACAAAACAGCATATTAAAACTGGTATTATATTAGCGAAAGTACTTCCAGGTGAGAATGAAAGAAGAACAAGGTCTTTATTCTTGACAAAGAATTGGCTGTATTAAAGTAAGATTTAATAAGATAATGCTAATGTGTGTAGGCAAGAAAAAATGGAAATGTTGAAAAATGAGTAAGAGAGAAAAATAAGAAAATGAAGTTTATTCATATTTGGTAAAATGTTCAGACACTTAGTGTTTTGAAAAATGGATCCACATTATTGAAACAGATTTGAAACAAATATATATTTAGTATATATATCTCTAATCTTCTTTGCGGTAATAAATATAAGGTGTTGGTTTTGGTTTCTGTTCAAACAAGTAATACAAAGATGAAATATACATCAGCATTTCTATTTTAAAAGAACATGATTTGAAATTTTAAAATTTGTGTTCTTGTTGTAAAAATCTTTTTAAAAAGAATGTTTATGTTGTTAATGAAATATCTACTTAAATCACAAAAAATGGTGAGTGTAATTGAGTTAGTGTAGTGAATTTAAATGTCTGTAATAAATTTGAAAATTTTACTAAATTTAATCCTAACTAACCCTAACCCTAATACTAAATGAGTAATAAAACCTAAAAATATCAAGGAATTTTAAGTTATTTTTCCATTTCTTCTTCTTCCGCATCATATCTCAATACTAAATTTAATCCTAACTCTAACCCTAACCCTAACACTAAATGAGTAATAAAGTAATAAAGTATGTAAAGTAAAAAAAGTAAAGTTGTCGGGGTGGCCTAAAGTTGGTATCAGCCAATCAGCGAGGGAGTCTATCCCCTTTTTACTAGCGCTAGACCAAGGAGATTGTTTTTGCATCTGAGGTGGAGCGCCACTCCTACCATCAGCTCCTTACTTTACCACACAGATCCCTTTGCTACTCATACTGAGTTGTCGAGGGCCGGTATCGAACTAGGAACCTTGTGGTTTCTAGCCGAACGCTCTACGACTGAGCTAGTGTGTGTTTATGTTTGATGTAAATCAAAATCGAAAGCATAGTAAAGGCGGTGTTAAATTTTTCAATATTGGATGTTAAAATCTTTTAACATTGCTTTTGCTAGAAATGGGAAATTTTAAAGAATCCTGGTCTTTGTATGTATGCATGTGTTAGTTATATACATGTATATGTGTTTACTTTGACTCACTAAAATCTCATAATTAAAAAAAGTACTAAGTGATTTCGTATGACCAAAGAATGCAAATATACCACTGATGATACCTGGAAAACACACCAACTACATCATTGTATGAAATACAAAGAAAGCAAAAACAGGGAAGTTGCTTTTCACAATTAATATCAACAATATTAAAGGAACTCACCAATGTTCCTTGTGAGGAAGTCATGAATACACTTTTAACAATATAGAACTATACTCATACACAAGCAAAGACTTTTCTGGTGTATATATTTAAAAAATATCCAAAGTGAATGAACGACTTTCCTTTTAATGAAAAAAACAGTCAGGCAAAATTATTCTATTAATATACTTGAATATGCTTCACTGAATATCATAATGGTATTAAATTTGATACAATAGAATCCAATTCTGAATAAAGACATGAAGAAGAATCGACCTTTGACCATTCAGTACTGTTTTGGCTGGGGAAATATTGTTAGAGATAATAATGTTAGGCAAATTTAATTTAATTCCACCTCAATAGTTGTTGTTCAAATGAAGTGGAAATATTGGGAAAAGTATCTTTTTACATGAAACATCCCAGACGGGAACTTTAACAAAATAGAGAAAATTTATCCTGTATATCAAAAGTATTTTTACGAAACTTAACTCCAAATGGAAACTTTAACGAAATAGGTTTGGTTTCTTTGTTTAATAGCATATCAACCTTCATGGGTTATTTAATGCCAAAGCCACCCTTGTAGAACAGTAGTGGTTCTATTTAACTTATAGCTGGGAGATGAACAGATTCATACCTTTCCAAAGAGTATTAGTCCAAAGGGAACGTAATAATGTAACTGGAATTTCAACTTGCTTACTACAATTTTGCAGTCTAGCATGTTAGCTGTAGACTAATCATACTAAGTCCAATTACCGTCAAATTGGCAAGACAAGACATCATGCAGTCGTAATTGAAATATGATTCTGGTTTGCTGCAAACACTACTGCAAAATGGCAGGATTTATGGAGCCTCAGAGGATCCTACAAACCAAGCAGCCAATTAGGATTCAGGGAATGGAATCACCCAAATGCATGAGTGGACTGTTCTGAACTCCCATAAGTACCAGTTGTCTTGACACTGGTTCAGTTGTGCTTGGCCAGTCACATTGTTCAAACCAATAGTAGACTGACTGACTTACTTCAATAGTTAGCCACTACACTATAGGAACTCACCCTTTAATAAAATAGAGAACATTTTTAGAGTGAATCTAAAGTATTTTTTAATGAACTTTTACTACAAAGTTTATTTCATATATACATCTGAATAATTTTAATGGCATATCAAACTGTCACGTGTTATTCTATGCCTATAGGTTAGGGAATCACCTTCATTGTATGTTCATATCTACTTTTTGTTGTATACTGCATCATACAGTATTCAGTATACTAGTACATTCCACTACATGTGCACCAGACATATAGTAACTTGCAACAGAGTGCTAAAACCTCGAGATAGACGGTTCGCGTAACCTTTGTAGTCTCAGTAATCACCCCCGATGCACTCAGACAGCCATGTATAAATAGTCCTGGACCAGTGCATTCACTCTCTATGCAGGTCTGCCAGGCTAGTCCACAACACTTTTGTTGTATAGTTGTTCCTTAAGAGAATTCCTTTGCACTCAGTCCTATCAAATATGAATTATTTATTAACAGATCTATTTGATTGATAGATGGGACCCTAACAGGTATTACGATTCTGGGTCAGAATGGACCTTGGTGTAATGGCAATGAAAGGGTACTTCACACTCTCCAGATCTTCAGAACTGGAGTCTCACCACCAGATGCAATTTAGTATCATACATGAGTAAATGAAACAAAGTATGAAATGCGACTATATTTTGTATATTACACAGCATTAAAAATTAAACTACAGTCACACACAGTACAGCTTCTGGATTTTGACAATAACCATATCCTAGCAATTTCTTCAGGTTTCAACATGTTGCACGAGTAGGATGTGACACAAGGTCATTTTGTTTAAGTGTAGTTTAAGAGTTTTCTTTCTGCTAGAACAGTTGCCATATCAAAGTTAAATGACCCAATCTGCTCTATTATTTACTCATAGCTGAAAGAAGAATAGTTGGATGCATACCTTTCCCAAGAGGAGGGTACTTCATGTGGTATAATGTTTAGCAAGCTGGATTAGCAGATCAGTGGTATTGAGTTCAGTTCTCACTGAGTGCCCACACTTCTGGCCTTTTGCTACAACTGAGCTAAGCTTAGTAAATAACTACATTTTCCAAGGATATTACGTGAAATGCAACCAGCTTTGTACAGGATTTGAACTCGGGTCACTGTATCCATTTCTTATGACAATAACCATTACACTACACTACAAGAGCATCCATAGTTTGAAAGAAGAAATTGAATAAAACAAAAAATGTCTTCAGCGTAAAATAAACCTACTGAGTCCAATGCTCATTTTACAAATGTAAACACATGATTTTTTTTCAAGTCTGGATTTTCTGGCTAGAAAATATTAATTTCAGTGCCAATTTTATATGGTGGTCAGATTGGATGCTTTTATATGTGGGGCAGATTGAAGCATATACTAATTATTATAGGTCGGATAATTATTGCTAAAAATCCTATTTGTAGTATAAACCAAAGTAACTGAACAAAAAAGTCAATATAAATTGCAACAACTTCCTTAACAATAAAGAAAGAGAATCTTTATAACATTAACAAAATACAATAGTCACCTGCAGCATGTGAAGAAGATAAACTCTGCTAGTGGTATAAGACTACCCAGTCAGCATAATACTCCTGCATTAATGTTCATAGGTAGGGCATATAACAAGTATCCAGTGGAATTTTTAAAATCAGCTATTTCTTTCAAAAAATGTCTATACACGTGACAATCACTGTAATATGGCTTGCTATATATATATATATATATATATATATATATATATATAGATAGATAAAGTCCCTTTACCTCGTTTACCAGATATCATTCCACTGGACTTCTTTCTGTATCATTATGCTAAAGATATTGTGTATTGAACAAAGATACAGGACATCACTGACCAACACCAAAAGATAACTGATACCATTGTGACCATTCATGAGGTTATGCTACAGCGAACATGGCAAAAATAATGAAAATTAAAAGAATATCTAGGGGTGCCCAGACTTGCAGACCACCTTGTATTTAAAAACCTAAAACACATTTATTAAAGAAATAAACTTTGTTATCTTTTATTTGATTAGATAACTTTGTCAAACCTTTTGATTATTCAGAGATAAACGACTTTGTGCAATTTTTTTCTATAATTCAATTAATTAATTCATTAATTGCAAGATGAATAAATTAATACTCAACTTGGTTGGTTAGTTTTACAGCATGTCAGCTTTTGTCGGATGTTTTTATGTCTGTTGGGGGAGATAACTCTTCCCTAATGAATGATACAACTCTTTACAAAAAGAGTAGTATCAGGCAACATGAGAAAGGGCACGAAGATGATGGAGGAGAAAAAATAACAAGATACTCGCAAAACATGCACATGTGGACAATAAATGTTTTAACCATATAAATCCTCCTGTAACATGGTCAGTGAAAAATAAAAACAAATATTATAAAGTTTTAAAATACATTTAACTGTTTTGTATTATATTTTGTTGTTCCTAATATTTTGAGTTATAACAATGCCAAAGACAGTTTAACAATTATGGCCACTAAAAATGTATCTTTACAATCATCTTAAACAGATAAACACTTCATAATATATCAATGTTTAAGAGGCAATGTTTTAAGGTAGTTAGTTGTGGTTAATAAATTGATCAAGTTTAAAATGAAAAATGAAACAAATAAAATATGAGAATAAGATAAATAATGAAATAGGAAAAGAAACAAATAAAATAGGAAAATAAAACAAAAAAAATTTTTTTTTTAAATATTAAAAAACCCAAATAAAATATGAAAATAAAACAAAAAATATGAAAATAAAACCAATAATAAAATATGAAAATAGAATAAAATATCCCACGATTCCACTTCCAATTGGAAGTTTAACTTTTGAGCACCGCCTCCCCTTAAAAAAAGAACAGTTTTTAGGAGCCTTGCCAACATACATGCATTTGCAGCCTCCGAAAATGAGCAATCCATACTTTTATAAAAATGATTCATGGGCTTGATAAATAAAAGTTCCACAAGATGAGTTCAAAATCCTTTTAGACATTATCTCAAACTGGTCTATTTGACCCATAGATATAAACCTAACAGGGAATACCACTCCTGGTCAGAGTGATATGACAGTAAAAACAATGAAGGAGTGATTCCACACTGCCCAGAGCTCCAGAACTGGAGCATCACTATCAGATTTAATTAAGTATCATACCTAGGATACCTTTTTTGTCTTCATGTTTTGTAAAAATAGTTATTGAAATTATAGAAAGGTATGCCAAGGTTACCTGTTGACAGGAGACACTGTGTAAAAAATAAGTTTAAAAACTCTAGATAGGAATGCATATAGCAGTATTAACTTGGTGGCATGACAGAAGAACCAGAAGATGTGTATATGGGCAGGTGGATTTGATTAAAAGGTAGAAGTTGCAGACCTGGAGAGAAAAAAAAAACTGACCAAATTAGGTGGTCAAGAGTCTGATCGGAGATGGCATGGGAAAAGTTGCATGGTTGAAGACAGAGTGGAGAGATATGTTAAAAAAAAAAACCCAAAAAACGAATGCTCCAAAAAGTTGCCACAAGTTTGCCTTAAAAATACAATGTCTCCTGAGTGCAAATTATTATTGCTTCATCTCAAGTAACTTGTAACTCTTTGCATTTACAAGACAAAGTAGATATGAAATCTAATGAAATGAGGAAGAAGTAATACTGGCTTGGCTGTGTATTGGCAATACAAGATGTAATAATAATAATAATGGACTCTCTCGTTGATTTTGGCACATGAGGGTTCATCCAATGAACAACCCACACAGTGGTTTATTTATAGTGGTGAAGGCTTGTGTTAGACGATCAGCACTTTTTGGCACAGTCGATAGGAAAGAATTGGTGCAAAATGAATGCCACAAACCCAATCAATGACTGACCTAAGGATTTTCAAATTCAGAGTTTTCCTTCGCCTAGACTGGTTACCTATCCAAGGTTAAAGAGCTCAGTCTGCCTTAGTATTTTACTGGATGGAGAATATATGGATTCATACCTTTCCCAAGGGTATTAGCACTATGTGAAATGCAAACAGCCTTGTCTAGGATTTGAACTTCGGTTGACAAGTCCATTTCCTATGACTCTAACCATTATACTACATACCTACTGGCAATAGAAGATGTATGCACTCTTTTAAACTCAAACAAGAGGATATACTATGGTGAGAAAATGCCAAACCCCCTACACTGTCAAACATTTCCTCATAGAATGTGGAGCTTTTGCTCCAATTAGAAAAAAATATTTCAATCCAAATAATATGAAAGATCTGTTTGAAAATTCTAACATGGATGACATATTATTCTTCTTGAGAAAAATAAAAACCAAAAATTATGAATCAGATCTCGAATACATCCACAAAACTATCTACAAAAGTAAACGTGTATAGGAAACTTGAGTGTCAATTTTATCTCACATTTTAACAATTTTTCATTAAATAACACACAGGGTTGATATGCCATTAAACAAACCAAACCATTAATCTAAAGGTTAAACTAAAATATACTATAAAAGCAGATGTGATTGATCGATTGGTTTTAATGGCATATCAACCTGTTGAGGGTTATTTTATGACTAGATGTGAGGGAATCACACTCATAATGATATTAGTTATGTAGTTGTTTCTTAAGAGTTTTCTTTCGTTTTTTGCACATGGCCCATTTGAATTTGATAGATTTTTAAACAGATCTATTTGACCTATGAGGTGAGTCAGAAAAGTTCCAGTATGTCAGAAAACTTTGATGTGAGCGGCATCATCCACTGTGAGTTCTTGCCGCAGGGCCAGAAGATCAGCCAGCATGTCTACAAAGAGATACTGCATCGTTTGCTTCATTCAGTGCAGGAAAAGAGGCGAGAGATGTGGCAGGACAACTTGTGGGTGCTTCACCATGACAACACACCTGCCCACACTGCCCTGAGTATTCAAGAGTTCCTGGTCCAGAAGAACATCCTTCTACTCGCCTGACCTGGCTCTATGTGATTTTTTCCTCTTCCCCAAGCTCAAGGGGGTCATCAAGGGAGCCCGTTTTGAGGATGTACACAACATCAAAAAAGCCGTGACGACAGAGCTACGGAGAATCTTGGAAGAATCTTTCCAGGAGTGCATGCAAGCATGGCAGTGAAGGATAGAAAGTGCATTAGACTCCAGGGGGATTACTTTGAAAGGGATAACTTGTAGTTTGGATTTGAAATAAATTTTTTGTGACACAAGTCCTGGAACTTTTGTGACAGAGAACGAGAAAAGAAAAAGAGCAAGACATTGTCTTGCCTGCCGGGATCGAACCCACGTCGTCCCGCATGCAAAAACAAATGCGATTTAGGCACTGGACAGACGCGAGGTTCGACCGATGTGCCCGGATGTTTGGGTAATATGCCCATAAATAACCAAAGCAAGTCAAGTGTCGGGGGACAAGCAGAGAAGCATTCGGCTTACGTGAGACAGCAGTCAGAAAAGATTATTTTGACACGACGATGATGGCTTTTCAGCTGCTGGTCAAAGAAACCAAAAGAAAGTTTGGCCTGCGAGAAGACGATGAACTCGCTTCTTTCCCCCCCCCTCAGCAGGAACTTGTTGACTCAAATATCTATTTTCCCCCCTTCTATAACTTTTCTGATATACCTTGTATAGATGGAACCCTAAAAGTTTCTACCACTCCGGGTAAGAGAAGATCTGGGAGTAAGGGTAATGAAGGGATACTTTACAGTTCCCAGATCTCCAGAAATAGAACTTCAACTAATATTGCTAATAAATAATGAAATAATTAACGTTTTATCAATTGGCAAAAATAATCGTGAAAATATTCTATAATGATATTGGCTGAATTAGTCAATGTCACTATAAAATATTAACATGGTTACTTAACAAATAGCAATTCAATGATTATCACTATGGAATGATGTCACAATTACTTTTTTTAAATTAGCAATTAATTTATTTACGCTATAGAATCGTATCGCAATTATTTTTTTTAAAATTGGCAATTCAACCAATATCGCTGTATAATAGTAAGTCAATTCAGCCACTATTGCTATAGAATAGTTCCACAATTATTTTTAACAATTGCCGATTCAGCCAATATTGCTATGGAATAGTGGGACAATTGTTTTTTAGCAATTGCCAATTCAGCCAATATTGCTATAGAGTAGTGCCACCATTATTTTTAAACGATTAGCAGTTCTGCCAATATCGTTATATAATATTGTCGCTATTGTTTTTTTTAAACAATTGCCAATTCAGCCAATGTCACAATAGAATAATGTTGCAATGAATAATTAGATGGAGTTAAAAAAAAAGGTTTCAATAAAAAAAAATATTTAAAAAAATCAATGAGTATATTAGTTTGAATGAATTAGTAGATGACCACATTGCTCTTATTAGTATGCTAGTGGTTAAAAAGCTCAAACTTCCAGAAATATCAATACCAACCTTTGTGGACTGTCAGGGGGCTGGTCAAACGAAGCACTGAAAGAATATATTGCATATGGTATTATTTTCTATGAACATTATTTGAATTATCTGAAGTTTTGAGATGAGATTTGATAATTTGTCCACATCTTTATTATTATATACACAATATTTTGGGCAATATGCTCTCCGACCTTCTTCAGGTGTTTGAATCTTTACTAAAATCTTAACACTTGTACCCAGTAATAGTTAATGGAATGAGAACAATCTACCCCAATGGATTAAATAAAGGGTTCAGTCCGAAGTTCAGTGAAGGGTCCTGAGTTCAACAAGAAGGTTCTGCTTTTGACAAGGAAAATCTGAAGGAGGCAGGAGGACACATTAGCTGAAACATTGTGTATATAACAGTAAAGATGAGGACAACAGTCTGAAAAATTTGAATTGTTACAAATTATGATAAAGTGAACGAAACACATTCTATTGACTGAATGAATTAAACCTATATAGATAGGCAAAGAAAATATATATATATATATATATATATATATATATATATAAAATATTGATATTATAGTTTGCTATACTGATAAGTAAAGAGTGCTCAATATCATTGATAGAGCATGTATATCTAATTTAGGGTAGTGAAGACATGAAGTCAATGGTGCTCAGTAACTGACAGTTTCTTACCCAATGTGATTTTTAAAACTTTTCAAAATTGCGTAGGCAAGAGACTGTTAATTACCAAGGGCTGTTGACTTCATGTCTCTACTACTCTAACTTGTATATATATATATATATATATATATATATATATATAAAGGCTAATTTATTTTTTCCCAATAACCTTTTTTTCCTGACGATGACCTAAAGTTGAAACTAGTTGAGGACAATAAAAAAGATGAATAACGTATTATTTCTCTGAATGTTTGAGATGAGGCTTGAAGATTAGTATTATCTGCGTTATTAGGACTATTGTCCCCATCTTCATTGTTATTTGTACAACGTTTCAGCCAATATGCCTCCGGCCGAAACATTGTACAAATAACAATGAAGATGGGGACAATAGTCCGAATAACGCAGATAATATAAATAACGTATTCTTGTTGGTTTTATCATTTTTGTTCATCTTTATATATATATATATATACCCCACCAGTTCTAATCCCATACTAGAGGTAGAAAGGGCACATCCTGGGTTGATAGGCAAAAAGTGAATCTACACACATAGTTAATAATCTGCTCTTGAATCTTCCAGCATTTTTTTATATCCTTATGTGCTTTCAGTATCTGCTCACATGTCTTCCAAAATTGCATCATAACTCCATGAGTTCAACTCCCTCAAAGTTAATTTCCCCCCTCTCTTGAACGTATGCATCTTCTTCTGACTGACAGAAAGCAGTCATACCTTTTACAAAATAAACAAAATAAAAAACTGGATGTTTTCAAAAATTCTAAAAAAACATTTTTCTTGCAGATGTTTCTGACAAAAATTCTTGAGAAAAGGTAACAATTGGCTTCTGACACTTCTGTCTACTTGATATGATTACTGTCCATCGTATTTGATGATAACACCATGCAAATCCTTTTCCTCTAATTTATTCGGTCAACTGCCTATGGGGATGTTAAAATCCTTCAGATTTCTCTTGATGTTGTCTTTGTATCTGAACTTTGGCCTGTCAATTCCACGTCATCCCTCTCTCAGTTGAGAGTACAGAATTTGCTTTGGCAGTCTGTCATCCCCAAGTCTGTTTGAGTGGCCAGCCCATCTCATATTGTGCTGGACAAGTATGTCGGGGATGCCAGGGAGTCTAGTTCTCTTCAGGATGGTCCTGTTTGAAACATGCTGCCACCACTTGACATTTAATATACTGCGCAAGTGATGCATGTAGTAGACATGTAGTCTGTGGGCATCCACTTTGTATACTGTCCAGGCTTCCGCACTATATAGGAGGGTTGAGAGAACTATGGCACGGTATACTGCACATTTAGTTCTTCAGTATTGGTATTTATAATTGTTGTACATATTTCGCAGTGGAAAGCAGGCAAATTTAGTTTAGGATGCACAAGGGCAGAGTGGACCTTAAGTAATGGCAATGAATGGGTACTTCAGAGCTCCAGAATAGGAACCTCACCACCAGATGTAATCTAATGCATTTTCCTGTATTCCATTGATATCTAAGAATATCTAATGACTATAGTTCTTACTTATGTGGTGATAGATGAAAAAAAAAAAAAAAAGAAATGAAATATTTTAAAAACTTGCAGAAATATATTGCAAACAAGCAAATAAAAATGTTGAGTAAGTTTTTGATGTTTTTTTTTTTCAAAAATTAATATGCAAAAAAAAATGAAGACATTGAAGATTTTTGAACAGAAAAGAGTTAAAGAAAAATTAGATTAAGACTTCTTTCATTTTTTATATACTAAAACAGTTTTCAAAAATCTTAAACGTTTTGCAATTGAATATTTTTTTCTCAACTACAAGTGTTAGTAAGTTGTTTACATCTGTATATAAACATGAAACATTAAGTGGTGTTAAATAAGTAGGCACTTAGCAACTTGAAATTGTGAGGTTTACTCGACTCATAGTGTTAGTAAAATGAGAACACAAGACATATTTTAACGGAGGTACTGGATACACTTGCTTACAGCGGTGTATACCTAAGATTTCCCTCCGACAGAAATCGAAACTGGGAACCCAGCACGCAGAGTCACAAACTCTGCCTCTGAGCCATTGGCGCCTAGCACACGATACACGCCGAATTTAACTTGATAAACACGCCACTACTATACATAGTACAGTGAGTGTTTGAGGGAATCGCAAATTAGGCCTGTGTCAAGGCGTAAGGAGTAAATGGAATTTGATAATTTGCTTATGAAGCATTGTTATGTAAAGAATATTATTATTTATATTTTTTGAAGGCAATTACAATGCCTATATTGTATAAAATTCACCAAAAAGGTTAATACTATCAATATAATTATATATATATATATATATATTATATATATATATATATATTCATGTTGTTATTTTAGGTGGTCTCCGTATGCTTTCTCTCGGTATATATATTTTTTAAAAATGTTTTTTTTTTTTTGTTTTTAAAAATTTTTTATTACAAATATTTCACAGACGCTGCCACTGTCGATAACAACAGAGACAAAGAAACTGTTAAACAGTAATAACATTTGACAAACAAACCTGAAAATTTATGAAAAATAATTAAAAAATAAGTGAATCCAATACTCCATAATATCGGTTCATTCATTTATACATTTTAATGCTTCATAATAACGCCCATTAAAAAAAAAATTTTTTTAAATATATATATATAGTATATAT
>CM042141.1:77190356-77239807 GCA_023376005.1 Doryteuthis pealeii | reverse complement strand
ACAAAAGAGACGGAGTTAATTAATCCAGGGCTTGTTGTGACTTCATGTCTCTACTACTACTAACTTGTATATATAAGTATAATATATGAAGGAAGGCGTGGATGGAGGTCTTAGGATCTGGACTCACGACTATGCTGTAAGATATGAAGGGATAAGTGGGTCAAGAAATGGATCAAGCTGGCAAACAAAATATATAATATATATATATTGGTTAATGAAGGCTAATTTATTCTATCTTCACCAATAGGACACTTATTTTTCCTGACGATGACCTAAAAGGTTGAAACACTAGTTGAAAGAGACAATAAAAAAAGATGAATACGTATTTATTTCTTCTCGATTATGTTTGAGGTATATGCAAGGGCTTGAAGAATTATAGTTATTAATACATTGCGTTAGTCCTTTACGGAAACCACTATTGTTCCACTCCATTCTTCTATTATTAAGTTTTTGTACAATTACGTTTCAGTCCAATATGGGGCCTCCGGTGGCTCTGATAAGCAATTGTACGTGGGACAATAACAATGAAGATGGGGAGCAAACATAGTCAGACGAATAACGCAGATAATATACTAATAACTGTATGTCTTGTTGTTTATCATTTTGTTCACATACCTTTATTTAATATATATTAATAACCCCACCAGTTCTAATCCCATACTGAGGAGAATAGAAAAAGGGCAAATCTCACTCGGGTTGATAGGCTAACAAAAAGTGAGAAACTCTAACACCATAGTGTATAATTCTGACCATTGAATATTCTTCTCACATTTAGCATTTATTTTTTTAATATCCTCTTATGTGCTATATCAGTATTATGCTCACATGTCTATTCCAAAATTTGCATCATAACTCCTATGAGTTTACACCTACCCTCAATTTAAGTAATTTACCCCCTCTCTTGAACGTATGCATCTTCTTCTGACTGACAGAACGCAGTCAATACTTTTACAAAAATAAAAAATAAAAAACGGATGTTTTCAAAAATTCTAAAAAATAACATTTTTCTTGCAGAATGTTTGCTTGACAAAAGTTCTTGAGAAAAGGGTAACAATTGGGCTTCTGACACTTCTGTCTACTAGATATGATTACTGGTGGCTATCGTATTTTGATGATAATTAACCTGCAATCTTTTCCTCGCAATTTACTCGGGTGGTGGGTTCGGTGATCTGCTGGAGTTGGGGAGAGGTTGCTAAGTGTTCCGTTTCGGAGGTGTTGTGGTTGTTCTCTAATTGTTCGTTCAAGTGTTGCAGATCTGAAAGCTTTAGGGCCATTTTGCATCATTATGGGTATCCAGCGTCAATCCGTCTCTCAAGTTGAGACGTACAGAATTATGTTGCTGTTTTCATAATCTGTTTTCATCTCTCCATTGTACTGTTATATAGAAAAGGAATCGGCCAGCCCATTTTCTTCATATGGGGTAGTCTTTGAGTGACACAAGTATGTCGCGGTGAATATATGCCCAGGGAGAGTCTATTTGTTTCTTCAGAAATCGGGGTTCCAGTATATTTGAAACATGCTGGCCACCCCGGTCTTGACATTTAATATCTGCGCAATGTGATGCATGTAGTAGACATTGTGGTATTGTTCTGTGGGCTGCGATTATCCATATTGTTATAGTAGCTGCCAGCGAGCTGGTGCCCAAATAGGCTGGTAATATGATACGGGAGGGTTGAAGAGAACTAATGTGTTCGAACGAGTAATAATTTATTAGTTAGTAGGTAGCTGCACATTAGTTGTGGAGAGTGGAATATGAATTGTTGCTACATTATTTCTTCAGTGGGTAAGCGCAAGCCATAGGACAAATTATTAAGTTTTAGGATCGCACACGGGCAGGAGGAGGTAGGAGCCTCTAGTGAGTAATGGCAATGAGATATGGATACTTATCAGGAGTTCCAGTTAATTATTAGGAACCGAGTGTTAAAATACAACCACCCAGATGTATATACTAATTCATTTTTGCTTAGTAATTCCATTCATAATACTATTCGAGGAGAGACTATCTAATGAACTTAGTTCTTACTTATGTTGGTGATAGATGAAAAAAAAAGAAAAAAAGAAATGAAATATTTTAAAACTTGCAGAAATATAATTGCAACAAAGCAAGAGCAATAAATATTGAGTAAGTTTTTGTGAGATCTTTTTTTATTTCTCAAAATATAAATAAGTATGCGAAAAAAAAAATGAAGTGAATGTATATTGTTTCGCATTCTCTCTCAGAAAAGAGAGAGGAGACAAGGGAGGTAAATCTAGAGATTAAACGACATCTCTTTCATCAATGTCCATGTTATTATATATAGCTAAAAACAAGTAGTCATTTTACAAAAAGTTTTCCAAACAAGTCTAAACGTTTATCACTCGCAAGGGCGAGAGTGATTATTTTTCTCAACTCAAAATGAGATGTAGTAAGTTGTTTACATTTCATGTAATAAGAGTAACTATGATTATACATATGGTGAGTGGTAAATAAGTAACGGCACTTAGCAACTTGAAATTGTGAGGTTTACTCGACTATAGTGTTAGTAAAATGAGAACACAAGACATATTTTAACGAGGTACTGGATAGAGGGTGATACAAGCGGGTGTATTACCTCAAGATATTTATTCTCTCTATTCCGAACAGAAAATCCGAACACTGGGAGACTTTCCACGAAGATCAGCATGAGTGGCAGCAAGAACTTCTGCCGTCTGAGCCAATGCTTGTCCTTACGCCTGGAAACCCGCATATAATCAATTGCGCCCTGAATTTAAATGTATAAAACACGCCACTACTATACATAGTACTAAATGTGAGTGTTTGAGGAATCAGTCAAATTTAGGGAACCATGTGTCAACACCGTCAATAGGGAGATAAATGGATTATGATAACTCTCTTGCTTTGTGCTACAGAATGTTATGTTATAAGAATAATGGGAGTATATTAATTTTATCTGTGTGGTTTGAAGGCACTATAACTAGGATAGCATATATTGGGTCACTGATTGTTAATATATTCACATTTGTCAAACAGAAAGGCGCTCTAATACTATCAATATAAATTATAAGATAATACTTAACTATAAGTTAGTACTCATATATTATATATATATAATATATAATACAATGTCAGTAATGTGGTAGTTTTAGGTGTGGTCTCCGTATGCTATCTCTCGGTATAGTAGGGTAGAGTGTTTTAAAAAAGGTTTTTTTTTTTTGTTTTTTCAAAAATTATATATTTTTATTTCAAATATTTCACAGCGCTTTGTGCCCACTGTCAGATAACATATCAGAGACAAAGAAGCTGTAAATTACAGTAAAAACATGGTTGTTACAAATCAAACCTGAAAATTTACTGACTAATAAATCATCACTTTATTAAGAAAATATAGTAAGGATCCGAATACTACCAATAAATTATCAGAGTTCATTCATTGATACATTTTTTAAATGCCTTACCATCAACAATTATACGCACTCAATTAAAAAAAATAATAAATTTTTTAAATATATATATATATGTATAGTGTAATTTTATATATATAGTATATATAAATACTCACCATGTGGGACTATTATTATTACTACTTAATTAGGATTGTTTTAATATGGAATGAACTTATTTATGAATTATACACTATATATGTATTGGTTTCGGCTGTGAGTGGCGAGACAAGTAAATGATACAGAAGTATCAAAAAGGGAAAAAAACGAAATGTTTGCTGCCATTTTTCTTATGGATTCGATCTGTGTAGTAATCTTATATTATTCACCGTAGTTCTCGGCAAATACAACCTCCAGCGCATTAGCATATTGCCTTCAAGGGAATATTTTAGTCAAGGTATAAAGGTACTACGTATTATACATATGTGGAAAGACATGCTAAAAGGTAAAGTAAGTGATAAGGAATAACATTTAAGATGGAATAGAATAGTAAAATTCGATACGAAACACACGAATATTTACACTCACACCATGAACTTGCACTGTTAAGTGTGCATTTTTATCTATAGAGAGGTCCTTTTTTTTTGGGTAGGGACCAGGAAATTTTTAATCTAGTCTACAGGGACTCACCAGTAATTGAATCAAGTGCCCCCCACCCCAGGAGAAATATCATGAGATTTAATATAGAGCTCGATGGGCAGAATTCATTTCAACAGCAGGTGGGACTGGTAAATTTAAAGTTTATATCAAGTCGTTAGTTTAATACCTATGCTGAGTAGTAAATTATTATTATTATTACTTGCTCTCCATTATATCCGATGATGACACATGCAAATCCTCTTCCTCTAATTTATTCAGTCCCTGGTTGCATCTTGCCACTGCTGCCTGGGGATGTTAAAGTCCTTCAGGTTTCTCTTGATGTTGTCTGTACCTGAGCTTTAGTCTACAGATTTCCCATGATCCCTCTCTTTGAGAGTACAAATAATTTGCATAGTTATATGGTTTCAAGCAATTTCCTATTTAATGACAATTTGCAAAAAATTATATCTTCAATTAATTATTCCTATTTAATACAAATAATTTGTACACAATTATACAGTTTTAAGTATTCCTATCTAATAGTAACAATTTAAAGGCAATTCACAATCATTTTATAATAGTAAATACTTCCACTTAATTGCAATATCAATGTTTTAAAAGCCAGTGTATCAATATAGTTCAAATCATTCTCAACATCATCTCAAATAGGTCTGTTTGACCCATAGATAGGACCTTAACAAATACTAGCACTATGGATTAAAACTAATTTGGATGTATAAAGTATGAAACACATAGAAATGGCTACTTCCATGACTATTATACTGTCCATCTGGCCAAGGGCAGATCACCTTTTTCAGACTAGACACAGGGGCAGATCACTCTATTGTACTTATACAGGGAGTAGTGGCAATGAGGGTGTGACTCTAGACTCTTTGTTTAGAAGTTTTTAGAGCTTGTATATAGTTTAATTTAAAATTCAAGACACAAATTATCCGGACTAACATCATTTTTGTTGTTTGTAAGACAAATGAAGATAAAAACTGTTATAGGTGATATAACCTATGTATATAAATAAAATGCGTCGACTACTACTATAAGTAGCAGGGACAATTGTGGCTTGGGGCATAAGCAATGTGAGTCAGTTCGCATCTGTATGGTCAGACGCAACTCCACTTTCTTTTCTGTAATTTCTACTTATTTTTGTTCAATACATTTGTATCCATTTTCACCAGCTGTTTGTCTTATTTTTACCCTTAAAAACCCCATAACAAAACTTTATTATTTCAAAGACATCCAATACATCCTCAAAAATGCTTGTGTATCATGTACTTTCTGAGACCTAAACTGAGACCTTTTGCAGCTGGAAATTGTTGATGTATCAGTTGGCCTAGGCCTAGCAGTGGACAACTGGTGTGACCCCCTAATATCAAGCTAAAACTTGTCTCAAAATTGCATGATACATGAATATATATGGTATATAAGGATAATCAGACATATTGATCATTTTAATCTTATTTCAATTTTTTTAATGACATACTTTATTAGATTTCCATGGGCACAGATTCTACATCCTGATCTTAGGTAGAAGTGTTGGAGAGTAACTTTGGCCTTAGGCTGCATGCACAGATACTACACTCTCATCAGTTTAAATAGACAGATAAAGAAAAAAGAAATGAAAAAACATGCAGAAAAGTCACAACGATTATCAGTAAATTGAAATCCTTTTAGGTTGGTTGATTGGTTGGTTGGATTTTATGGCATGCCAACCAATGGGTTATTTTATGCTGAGGAATTTTTGTTTTATTCAATCTAGTTGGGTAATGAATTTTTTAAACTCATTTTTTCTATTTAACACACAGATAGGACCCTAAAAGGCATCACTACTCCAGGATAGAGTGGACCTGGGAGTAATGGCAATAAAGAGGTACTCCACACTCCCAGAGCTCCAAAATTGAAATTTCACCATTTAATGCAGTTTAACGTCATACCCAGAACACTTAGACCCTCAGCCATCACCTTCTAGCACATATGTGATAAAAAGGGTTGGGTGTTTGCCATGAGGGCAATAAGGTGAGAACAATCATATAGGTGCTAAGGCTTGATGTAACCAAGATGGCCTCTCAAACAATCCTTTTAGGTTTGGTTTCTTTGGCATATCAACCTTCATGGGTTATTTAATTTCAAAGCCATCAAATAAAGTTGTGTACACACAGAAAATATCTCCATATTGTTTCCTGATAAAATAACATAAGATGGAACCCAAAGAGAGACACCACCAACTGAAGAGACTAAACCTTGTATGACAGAGAACAGAAACACACACAAATATAATTGTCTCCTTTGGGACTGTAGGTGGAGCTTCCCATGACGTGTGTCCATTCATCACATGACAATTCAAACCCTTAACACTTACTCTTTTTCAATTGAATGAAGAAGACATATGTTTTTTACAGTCTTCCGTCCTTGAGTAAATGAAAACATTTATTCTATCTCTGTTCTCAGAGCAGACCAACAAGGGAAAACCTGTAAGAACATTCAACCCTTTTTACCTCACACTTCTTTGTGTTCATTGAACATAAGTGTTTCTTTTTGTTGTTTGAACTTTATAACATGTTTTGTCTTTATATGTAGATGATTAAATCTCAATATCCTTTGCTAAATTTACTAGGTCTTTTTCTTGTCAAAATGTTCAGTGTTAGGTTATCATTTCAATAACCTAATGCATTATAAGGATACAGGAGTTAACTTTGAACTAATAAGTAAAGTAAAAGCCTAAAGTCGGTATTAGCCAGTCAGCGAGGGAGTCTATCCCCTTTTCAATAGCGCTAGACCAAGGAGATTGTTTTTTAGCATCTGAGGTGGAGCGCCACACCTACCATCAAGCTCCTTACTTTAACCGCACAGATCCCTGTGCTACTCATACGCTGAGTTGGCAGGGACCAGTATCAAACTAGGAACCTTGTGGTGTCTAGCCAAACGCTCTACCGACTGATCTAACCCGGCCCCTGCTAATTCAATATGAATTCCATAAAATAAAGTGAGAATATCTCTCTCTCTCTCCCCCTATCTCTCTCTATCTGTCTGTCTCTCTATCTATCTATCACTCTATATCAATATATCTACACTGCCGCACACATGCACATACTCATACTCTTGTTTGTCTTTGTTGAATAGTTTGTGTGATAGGAGGCAAGTAGCCATACAGCTGCTTTTTTGTGGGGTGCTGTTTCAAAGATTTGGTCAGCTGGCTGATGTAGATTTTGCTGGTTGGCCTACAATAGTATGTACATGTGTAGGTCTCCATAGGAGAATGTCACTTATGAGTTAGTCCTTGCTTCTCCAGCAGTGCCCAGCATGTCTTGTTCATCTTACTTGAATGGTTTGTGTGATAGGAGACAAGTGGCCATACACTGCTTTTTTGTGGGATGCTGTTTCCAGTATCTTTTTCACCAAGTGTTTCATTAGTCCAAGTGGTACAGCCATACAGTAGCACTGACATGGAAGAATTCTCACTTTATTTTATGGAATTCATATC
Organism: Doryteuthis pealeii; assembly: GCA_023376005.1. Classification (NCBI taxonomy): domain Eukaryota; kingdom Metazoa; phylum Mollusca; class Cephalopoda; order Myopsida; family Loliginidae; genus Doryteuthis; species Doryteuthis pealeii. Next base: position 77,232,312 of record CM042141.1, on the reverse strand, counting down.
AAAAAGGGCTATACAACAATAGGAATTGACAAAAGAAACTAAAGTTCCAATACGTGACCATTTCCTTCAAGCTTTTAGAATGGTAAAGGCAACTTGATGAGTATTTTCTGAGACGTTTCTTTGGAAATTAGTTCCACATAGATGACACTCTTGTCAAAAAGGTGCTTGGGTGGCTCCAGTCAATTTAAGTTTTTTTTCTTAAATTTTTCATTTTTTGTTGATCAAAAACTGAATAACTCCTTGTTTTGAGGAATTACTATCATCCTCTTTGAGAATTAAGAGATTGTTAGTATTTTATGTTAAAGAAAAAACAAATGTTAATTTCAATCCAACAAATTAGCATAAAATGTCTTTATAGCATTTAGAAATACAAACCTTGGGCTTTTATCGAAAGACTTATCACTGTCAGACGACCTGTAATTATATAACACAAATATACAATTTTCTTGTAGTTTTAAACATATATAAGTTGCAATAATCAGAATTTTTTTGTAATTTTATAATTGTAATGTAATGTATGGTCAATTTATTAAATAAAAATTTAAAAAAAGAAATCTTGCAAATATATAAATCTCACTTTATGGTTTTGGATTGTGATTAGAGTGTTAATATTCTGCAGTTATGTTCTTATCTTTAGGAAGGATACAGCAACAAAAAAAAAGGCTGGGGGATTCTAAGTTCAGAACAGACCTTGCCATTGTACCAAACAAGGAGGGCAGAATAGTCTAATGCCTTTACAGCACTTGTAGTTTTTTGACAATTTTTGATTTGGTTTGGTTTGTTTTGTGTTACGGCATATCAACCTCAGTGGGTCATTTAATGCCGATAAAGTTTTGAAATAAATCAATTCTTAATGGATAATACAGTTTTGTTTATCAACTCATGTTTTTCTATTTAACCCATAGATGGGACCCTAACAGGTACTACCACTCCAGGCCAGAGTGGACCAGGGAGCAATGGTGATGAAAGGGTGCTCCACATTCTCCAAACCTCCAAAACTGGAACCTCACCATCAGATAGAGTTTAACGTCATGCCCAGTACATGTAAACCCACAGCCACCGCCTTCTAGCACCCATATGATAAAAAGGGGTTGGGGGTTGCCATAAGGGCAATAGGGTTGGGAAAATCATATAGGTGCTAGGGCTTGACGTGACCAGCCGATTGATCGGAGGAGGCCTCTCCGACCGCCCATCTAGCCCAAGATAGGGCCAAAGTGGAGTATTGCATGTCATGAACTGCTCATCCACCTGGGCTCTATACTTAAGCATCACGGGTCGCCACCCACGGCCAACAGGTGGCCCCATTGGGGGAGTCTTACCCCTCTGCAGAGGTGCATTTGATGCATTCTAACGCCCCAGCCAACAGGGCGGGACAATTTTTGATGGTTTGGGTTGTTAAATTTTATGACATGTGAACCATTTTTGGGTTATTTTATGCCAAAGACAATTTGTTCTATTCATTCCGGATGGGTATTCAAATTTTTTTAAACTCAATTTTTTAAACTCATTTTTTTTCTATTTAACCTATAGATAGGACCCTAACAAGTACTAAAACTCAGATCAGAGTGGACCTGGGAGTAATGGCGATGAAGGGGTACTCCACACTCTCCAGTGCTCCAAATTTGGAACTTCACCATTAGATGCAGTTTATGGCAATTTTTTTTCTTTTCCACCTATATGCATGTGCTACCACATCAAGTAACCATATACTGTATACTCTATTGGGAAGTAATAAGAAAATTAACACAATAATAGAAATTTTATATAATTCCATCGTTCCATACTTTGCCAGGAACACTATCACAAAAATGCCAGGTTTCACAAATCAACAAACATGTAAAAGTGCTCGATAAAAAGAGCTAAATCATATTATATATATGTATAAATTAATATTGATTCTATAGTTTGCTATATTTATTTGTAAAGAGTATTCAATATCATTAATAGAGCATGTATATCTAAGGGTACCAGAGACATGAAAATGGAACCATTAACTTTATGCCTCTACTACCCATATATATATATATATATATATATATATATATAATATATATATATATATAGCACTGAAAACAACTTGGTGAGAGTATATAATATTCACCATATTTTTGGAATTTCTCATTAGTGATTAAAAAATGTTAATATTTCTATGGGAGTATCTTTATCAGAAAAGTAGCACCAATATCATGGAGATCACTGGGAGAGATTCCAAATATGTTTTGATAGGTGAACAGGTAGAGACTATAAAATCATAAAGTAACTCCCATAGAAATGATAACATTTTTAAACACCCTGTACTAGAAATCTTTTGAAAAACTCAACTCAATATTTTGTCTGATCTGTTCTTCACCCCTCATGAGAAAAAAAAGAACTTAAAAACAAAAGGTTAGAACTTTTTAGACTAACCAAGGTCACCATATAAATAAAGTAAAGTCGACGGGGCGGCCTAAAGTCGGTATCAACCAGTCAGCGAGGGAGTCTATCCCCTTTTCAATAGCGCTAGACCAAGGAGATTGTTTTTAGCATCTGAAGTGGAGCGCCACACCTTCCATCAGCTCCTTACTTTACTGCACAGATCCCTGTGCTACTCGTACACTGAGTTGGCGTTTGACCGGTATCGAACTAGGAACCTTGTGGTTTCTAGCCCAACGCTCTACCGACTGAGCTAACCCGGCCCCTATAGATTGTGTTAATAAAGTCAAGAATTTGAAGAAGATCAGTTATTAAAAAATCTGTGGCCCCTGGGGTAAAAAAGATTATTAGTCTTTTAATCCATCCCACCCTACCATCCATTTCATATATATATATATATATATAATCTTAATCAGACATTTGTTTTTAAATCTCAAAAATATATTCAAATCTATTGGGATATCTATTTCCTATGTTACAGAACACATCTATCTGAAGGATTTGGCATTAAATAACCCACAACGGTTTATATGCCATTAAACAAAGTAACATCTATCTGACTGATATTAATTGAAGAACAGGGGTTTGTATGCATTTACCCAACCCCTCTGCACGAGCAGGATGTGACACAATGTCGGAGTTTAATAGTTTTGAATTTAGAGTTTTCCTTTCTTAGATTGGTTGCCATACCAAAGTTAAAGCCCAGTCTGTCCTATTTTATCCCTAACTGGAGGGAGAATAGTTGGATTCATACATTTCCCAATGGTATTAGTACTATGTGAAATGTATGAAGGTTGTGATGCCATTAAACAAATAAACTAAAAACTTAAAAAAAAAAAAAAATAAGTAACATGTTTTATCAGACAAACATGTAAGACGGAAACCAAGTCTTCTTGATTCTAAGATATTTGCTTTGGTAGGAAGAAAAAACAGTAGACTTCACAGTCTCTGTTTATTTCCTCAGACTACACCGCCATCAATGTGTAGGTATATAAGAATGGTTATAGTCGTTTACTATGTGTGATGGGTGTGAATATGTATGTGCTTAAATTCCAGAGATCTGCTAAATAAATCGCAAGTACACATCAAAGGAGCCGGTACCACATCCTTCATTTGCACTGGGTAACATCAGGAAGAGTTAGGAACTATGGTTAGAAAGCACAAGGAAAAAAAAAGAGTCTCTTTTATGAGAAAGAGAAAGAGAAACCATCTTTAGAACTGACTGGTTGTGAGATTTTCAGGATTGACACACCCTGACCTTGAATGGAATTGGCAAATCTACAGATGTAACGTTTTTCTGAAAGTGGATAATTATGGTAATGAGCTGCACCAACCTGGATTAAGAATTTTCAATTTTATTCCCACTGTCTGAAAAATTAATCTGAATAGATTATTAACCTTTAGAACCCTGAGCACCCACTCTCACACCTGTAGACACCCACCCTACACTCATTTCTTGGCTGAAAAATAGCTGCAAACATAAAATGCTGCAATCTATTATTTAATGGCCTGTGAGACTGTTAAATAACAGATTGCAGGATTTTATAGGCAATAGCAATGAAGAAATGGGGATTCCCCTTCAGGAATTCAGGCCACCCAGTGGCTTGGTTGATTGGTTGGTTGGATTTTACGGAATGTCAACCCTTGTTGGGTTATTTTATGCTGAAGACGTTTTTGTTTTATACATTCTTGTTGGGTATTCAATTTTTTTAAAAACTCATTTCTTTACCTATTTAACCAATAGATGGGATGGTAACACAGTTGAATATTTCTTTTTAATGATGTTCATTTGCTTATGTTCAAGCCCTTGTACAAAAAACAAAAAAAAACTACCAAATGAATAAAACATTCACCACAAAAAAAAAACAACTACAATATATATATATATATATATATATTGGTTAGGAGGTTGATTTAGAAGGCTATCACAATGCAGTTTGGAATAAATAAATTAAAAAAATAATACGGTAACAATGGTGTTGTGTGTTGACCTGTTTTTTTTAATTATTTCTTGAATTTTCGAGGTAATACCTCTTTATCAAAAGAATTGAACTGAAGCAGTCCAGCTATGGCATTTCTTCCCAAATGAATTTTTTTTTTTGAAAATGATTATTTTTTAAATAACTGTATTCTCATGTGAGCGTGAATGCATTTATTTTTGTTTGTACGTGTGTGTATGTTGTAATGCGCGTGACATTGAAAATGCGTGTTGGTTGTGACGTTAAGACTGTATCCTAGCGCGGGATTTTGTACGTGTGTATGTGCAAATGAAAAAGCGTATTTGTGTTTTGTGGCCATGGTGATGTATAATGTTTCGTGTTGGATGTAAAATCAATTTAATCATTTATTATTATTATTATTATTAATATTATCATATTTATTTGTTTATTTATTATTAATATCTAATTCAATTTATCTTTTCATATTTTATAATATTTTTAAATATATATATATATATATATATATATATAGTTCAATGAGAAATCAAAACAAATAATATTATTTATTACGGGAACGGTATTATTTATTTAATTTTTTTTTCCTTAACAACTAGTGTGCAATGGCTTGTGTGTTTGTATGTGTGGGCAGGATGTTGGGCTATAGATTTGAGTGTGTGTTTATAAGTCTTCTCGTTGTAGATCTGTTTCATTAGTAATTCTCCATTGTGCATGTGGGTATGTGTTTCGTGCGTGTGTGCATATACTGTTACAAGTGTAACGCACACATGTAAACTGTAAAAAAAGCCTTTAGAAGACAATTGTTGATTCGCTCAGCTTTAGTATAATAATAGTTTAAACTGTTTAATTTAGCAGCAGCAACTGAACAGACAGGTGATTACACTTACACCTCCCTTGTTCATTTCCAATGAGCTCTTAGCAAATAACCAGGTCAGGGGTCAGGTGAAATGAACAAGTTGAAACGAACACAGTAAAGATAAACAAGGTTAGAGGATTTATAAACAAATAATTTTATATATCGAAACATGACTAGATTTACATTTGAATGCTATTTTTTTTTCTGTGTGGGGTAGGGTTGATGCAGTGTTCGAGGAGATATGTTTGCTTTTAATAGAGAAAATAACATGAACAGTAGGATAATCAATGGAAACAGGATTGCCAAATTATAGCTATTGATTTGATACTTGGTGCTTAGTTTGTAAGCTTTTTAGTTTTGTTTGGTTTGTTTTGTTTTACGGCATATCAACATCAGTGGGTCATTTAATGCCGATAAAGTTTTAAAATAAATCAATTCTTAATGGATAATACAATTTTTTATAAATACATTTTTCTATTTAACCCATAGATGGGACCCTAACAGGTACTACCACTCCGAGTCAGAGTGGACCAGGGAGCAATGGTGATGAATGGGGTGGTTCACATTCCCCAAACCTCCAAAACTGGAACCTCACCATCAGATAGAGTTTAACGTCATTCCCAGGACATGTAGACCCGCAGCCACCGCCTTCTAGCACCCATATGATAAAAAGGGGTTGGAGCTTGCCATAAGGGCAATAGGGTTGGGAAAATCATATAGGTGCTAGGGCTTGATGTGACCAGCCGATTGATCAGAGGGCGCCTCTCTGACAGCCCGTCTAGCCCAAGATCGGGCCAAAGTGGAGTATTGCATGTCATGAACTGCTCATCCACCTGGGCTCTATCCTTAAGCATCACGGGTCACCACCCACGGCCAACAGGTAGCCCCACTGGGGGAGTCTTACCCCTCTGCAGAGGTGCAGTTGGTGCATTCTAACGCCCCACCGACAGGGCGGTTTAGTTTTGTTATTTACAAAACTTTGCTTAGTCAGCTAAAAAGAATCCCATGTTGTTTACATTATCTGCTTTTACTAAGTGGCCAGACACAGGGACAGGTTGAAATCTTATGGGGCTATGGGGGATTTCTGGTTAGGGGCCCCTTAAGTTGCCTCAACATAGAAATTAGTTTGGATTGATTGTTTTGTTTTATAGCATATCAACCCTTTTCGGGGCATTTGATGCGAAAACAAGTCATTTTTAATATCAGCTTGCATAAATGGTCACCCATCTAAATACTGAACAGGCTCATTGGTTCTTAACTTCAGTGATCTACCAGGAACTGATGCTTTTAACATGACTTGATCGTCAGTAGAAATTGAATTAGGTACATAAGAAAAAATATGAGGGACATTTAGGAGTTCTATCTTCTTTGAGTGTCATAACCTGTGACCTTGTCCTTCATCGGCCTGGTTGCTGAGGACACACTGAAATCCAATATATTCAGTGTCATTCATTAACAGATTGCCTAGTCCTGGCTGAGGATTAAAGTTATGACCTGACACTTCTCTGCCCTTGCTTGACCATGGCCATCACAGCTTAGCTTGTGTTGTGATCTTGCTTAAACACGGTTGATCCTGCAATTTGCTAACCCCGGTCAAGTTCTATGATCCCACTTATCTACAACTGATCCTGATAATCATTGGTCTAGCCATTGGGATGCAATCCTGTTCACAGTTGCAATTCTCTAATTACAGTCAAGCTTTCAGTGACCCTGCTTATCTGCGGTCAATTGTGGTAATGGTAACTGCTGAATGCCATCTTGCTCATTGTGCTGCGATCCTGTTTACAATGGCTCCTGCATTGGCAACTGATCTGGTCACTCCCAACTTAAGCCCATGATCCAGTTTTTTGCTGACCATGATCCACCTGCATCCAATCTGGTCTTCTGCTGACCACGATTTTGTTTCTGCTAATCATATTCCTGCAGATGTCCCTGACTATCTGGCAAATACATACATTCTAGCCTGCTGCTAATCCAATTTATACCTATTTATGTACCTATATCGGTTGGTTTACACCTATTGATCTACCTATGTTGGTCAGATTATATCTGTCAATCTATCTATCTTGATTGGTATATACCTATTCATATACCTATCTCAATTGTTTATATTTATCTACTTCAATTGGTTTATATATATCAACGTATCTCAGTCGGTCACACATCTATCAATGTACCTATCTCAGCCGGTTCATATTTATCAGTCTATCACAATTGTTTTATATCTATCTATCTCAATTGGTTACTATCTATCTCAATTGGTTACTATCTATCTATCTCAATTGGTTTCTATCTATCTATCTCAATTGGTTTCTATCTACCTATCTCAATTGGTTTCTATCTACCTATCTCAATTGGTTTCTATCTACCTATCTCAATTGATTCTATCTACCTATCTCAATTGATGTCTATCTACCTATCACAATTGGTTTCTATCTACCTATCACAAATCTACCTATCTCAATTGGTTACTATCTATCTCAATTGGTTACTATCTACCTATCTCAATTGGTTTCTATCTACCTATCTCAATTGGTTTCTATCTATCAACCTGTCTCAATCTCCATATATCTATCAACTATTCATTTCTCTTTAATTCTGTTTGTATCAATATATAAATCAAACTATTTATCCACTCAAAACCTTTCATAATATCTCAATGCTTGGAGCAGAAATTATTTGCCACAAAAGTTTCATCAAACCATCTGCTGTTGCTTTTATTCAATTTAGGTTGTTGAAAACAGCAGGGAATTAATGGCTGGCTGCTTGATAGGTTATTGCTCACAGGTTTGTAAAGTCTTATGCTCAAAGTGCTCCTAGTAAAAGCATAGATGGATCTAATAACTTGTTTCTGTGGATAGTTGATGCTCTGATACACAGTATGAGTCAATATTCTTCAATCAAATTTAATGAAGGCAAGATTCAAGTATTGCCAATGTGTAGATTCCTGTTTCATTTGATCAGAGAATTTGAGTAAATTTTCTTACATAAAGACAGCAAATTAACACACTTGATTGGCCGTTCTTAGTCTTTTTTTCATCAAAGCACAATCTCAATATATATATATATACACGCAAAGCGTGATCTCAATATATATACAGACAATGTGCCATTTCAATATATGTACATACATATCAATATATTTACAAAGTGCCATCTCAATATATACACACACAATGTGCCATTTCAATATGTATACATACATGAATACAGTGCCATCAATATCAAGAGATGTACACATTTACAGACACACTCATAGTCAACTTGTCTTTTTATTTTATATGTTTATATTGTTTGCACATTGCATGAACACATTATATATACTAGTAGCATGTATCTAGATTAGATGGAGATTAGAGCAAGAATTGAAACCACCCACAATGGCTTCCGGATAAATGACATCATCATCATATTCATCATGTCGCGCAAGCAGCACGGATATCCATGACAATCTCTCACCAACATTCCCTATCATTCATTGCCCCTGTGAGGTCTTCTGTGCAGCAACCAACATCCTCGCATAGTTGGTCAATGTAGGTCCTTGCTGGGCGACCCACACTAGCATGTCCATGTTGTCTTCCACAGGAGAACATCACTTATGAGCTCGTCCTTGCTTCTCCAACAGTATCCTGCATGCCTAGTCTGTCTCACTAGGATAATTTGTAAGATGGGAGGCAAGTTGTAGTAAGCAAGTTTTCCAGTCCCACTATTATGTTCACATTTTGGACAAAAATTCTAATAACATGGTACTTCGGGTCCGGTGTGTTAAATTAAAGGTGTGATCCCAGGGGGCCATCCCCCCAGGCAACACCTGCCTCCTTGATTTAAAGGGGCAGGTCTGGGTTTATTGCCCAGTACCTTGTGGGGCAATGCCGACGAAATCTATGCATTTTTTGTGCCTGTCATACCAGGAGTCTCGGCTCGTGGGTGGTCCCACATTAAAAAGACCTTGTGTCACACCTGCATACGTGGGATGTGAGTTAAATAACCTAAAAAAAAAAAGAAAGTATGAACTCCCTCATCCCTCGAGCTATAGGTTAAATAGTACCACTACTGTCTTTCTACAAGTTTTTTTTGCTTTTATGACATTTTATTTTTTATTATTCTTTAAATTTAAATTCAATTATCTTTCTACATTATAAGTATATAAAATTCTATTTTTCTTAAGAAATTATAATGACTGGGGTGAGTACAAATGTAGAACCTATGTTATTAATTGGCAAATTATATTAAAAATTGCTTTATTATCTAAGTTGGAGCATTTTAACTATTGCACTACAAAATATCTTACTACAATATGCAATTCTAAAGGTTCATATATCATTAAACAAAGAAACCAAACCAAAGAAGATGGTTGTCATCTAGATGACTTGACAAGAGCAATGGCCAATAGGGACAGATGGTGGGAGAGAATGAAGGGAATCAATGCTGTTGATATGCCCTGATGATGATGTTTTTCAAGGTGAGGACTTTTTTCAAAGTCTTTGCTGATAGTGTTTTTGTTTAGAGGAGGAATAATTTTTTTAACTGAAATTTTCAAATACAAAATTTGCCAGTAATGAAGTAAACATACAAAGCAGGTGAGGACAGGTGTGTTGCAGTCACGTAAAACAGATTTTATTTCCCCATCCGTAATTGCAAGTCTCCTTTGATCCATAAAAGAAAATCCCAATTGCACGGTTTTAATTTAAAAAAAAAAAAAAATTTTTTTTTTTTCAATTACCTTTGTTTTTTACAATTCTTTTATTTTCATTTAAATCAGTTTTGTAATACATTCAAACAGCTTCAGATGACTCACTGTACTTTGTGTTCTAAGTTAATGATATTTTGCTATGAAACTATAGTCAGTAATAATAAACAATATTAATACTACTATAAAAACTGACTTCTTCAGGTATTTCTTGTCGGACTAGGGAACCTTCTCGGACTCGGGAACCTTCTTTTCGAAACTCAGGAACTTTCTTGTCATATTCGGGAGCCATCACGGAACTTTGAACCTAACCCTTTATTTATTCCACAGGGGTATCCTGTTCTCATTCCACTAACCATAGCTGGGGTAGGAGTTGTGTTGTACAAAATAACAACGAAACGTTGTACAAATAACAATGAAGATGGGGACAATAGTCCGAATAACGCTAATAATACTAATATTTTGTATTATTTTGGTAGGTGAAGGTCCATAGTTTGCCCTTTCTTTTTCGGTATTTGACGTTTAAATATACAAGCCTGTTCTGAAGAGAGAACTCGGCCAGGAGTTCACTGTTTCTATTTCGGATGTTGTGTAAGCAGTATCTATTGTTCTTGTTTTTGCCTATCTGCACATTCATGTCGCCCCCAATGATCAGGACATTGTGTCTGCATAGGTAGGATAGCTCATTGTAGAACTTTGCACAGTCCATTTCTTTGCTGACATTAGTGGGGCTATAGCACGAGACTACTGTCATACAGAGATTCCCATTAAACATAGATGCCTAGACTACGTACTCCGAACATCATTAGATAACATAAAAGAAAAAGGTTTCACATTAAAAAAGGCAAGAAGCAGGCGATATCCCGCACAGACTGTCACAGATGCAGACTACACTGATGACCTAGCACTTCTTGCAGATACACCAGCACAGGCCGAGTCACTACTGCATAGCCTAGAGAAGGCAGCAAAGAACATTGGCCTCTATGTGAACTTCAATAAAACTGAGTTCATTGGTTTCAAAAAGAAAGGAGACATCTCCACACTCGACGGTAAGCCTCTAAAGCCAATAGAACAATTCACATACCTAATTAGGTAGTAATATCTCATCCACAGAAAACAATGTTAATACACGAATAGAGAAGGCATGGTTGGCTATAAACAGATTATCAGTTATATGGAAATCCGATCTCGCTGACAAGTTAAAGCAACAATTCTTCCAAGCTGTGGTTGAATCAGTGCTGCTGTATGGCTGCACCACCTGAACCCTAACAAGGCGCCTTCAGAATAAGCTACATGGGAGCTGCACAAGAATGCTGCAGGCAGTCTTGAACAAGTCATGGAAACAGCATCCCACAAGGAAGCAGCTGTACAGCCACCTGCCCTCTATCTCATAAACCATATGAGCGAGATGGACAAGGCATGCTGGACACTGCTGGAGGAGCAAGGACGTTCTCCTGTGGAAACCAACACATGGACATGCTAGTGTGCAAGGACCTACATCGACAAACTTTGCAAGGATACTGGATGCTGCTAATTGCACGACATCATGATGATTCTAGTGAGTGATAGTTTACCATTTTTGCTAAAAGTAATTTTAGTTTTACAAATTATTTTATCTAAATATTTCTTTTATCTACCTAACTGCATATGCCAAAACAAATAAAAGTTGATAGTGAATGTATAATAGTGCAAAAAAAGAAAAATGTAGAAAGATTTTTTTCTTTTTTGTCAAATTGGATTTACATTATTTTTTTTTTGAATAATTATCTTATCTGATCCACCCTGAATCTGAGCACACACAAAAAAAAAAAAAATTTTAATGAAAAATAAAGATAAGAAAATTCCAAATATTACTTCAGAGAGTAGATAAATTTTATCTAAAGCCTTGTCATATTTCCAGTCATAAAAAGACTGAATGGTCAATATGCTAAGACCTTCATTGTAAGTATTTCCCACAATCTCCCTGAGCTTGAAATATTAGGTTTATGCTTATTATATTCTATATATATATATATATATATATAGAACCCCCACCTAAAATAAAGCCTCCTAACTGAATAAACATGCAAACACACACACAAAAAGAAAGAAATGCAATAACGCCCCCCCCCTCCATATGTATAGAACCTGCACCACAAAAAAATAAACAACAACTACAAAAAATAATCCCCTGAAGATGAACACAGATGTGGTTGAAAGCACTTGGAAACAAAACATTTGTCACCTTTTTTATTATCTGGACCCTGATATAAGAAAAACAAACAAGGAGGCTTGAACATAAGCGCTTGAAGAATTTTTCCATTAAAAAAAAAAAAAAAAAAAAAAAGAAGCCTGTTTGAATTTTTATATATATATATATATATATTCCTAATACTCAGTAGATATTCTGGCATATTCTCTGTATGCTTTTAATATTTGCTCTGCTGGAATTTTTCTAGTTATTGGAGTTTTGAAATACTTATTTGAAAACCAGATTGAATTAATAACTTGTTGTCTGTAAGATTATTTTGTCTCGTTTCCTATATGTTATGCCTATAACATTTTGTTTTTGAATCTGGAAAAAAATACCTGGAAAAAAAAAGCCCATTTGTGCTTCATACCTTGAATAACAAATTCAACAAAAGAATGAAAACTCCATGTTTTATTAAGCAGCAACAGTAGATTTTCTACCTCTTTTGTGAAGAGGTCTGTTAAGAATTTTCATTATTCTATGAACACTATAACCTTGAAGGATGAAAGATTGAGAGCAAAGAAGAGATGACAAACTGCTGCAAGTTAGTGAAGCAAAGAGGGTAATAATATGTAGAAAATTCCCTTGGGAAGGAGGTAAAAGAAAGAAAGAAAGAAGAGGAATGGAATGGTTATGGTTAAAGGAAAGAGAAAAAAGAAAAAGGAGCTAGCGAAGAGGTAAATCCTGAAAAAAAGAAGAAACTTGTCCGTTTTCATAGTTATGCATCCGGCAGCAAAGAAATCAATCATTAATAAAATGTTGAAAACAAAAAAAAGATATACATATAAAAACTGACATCAAACTAAATTTCACAATCAACTTTGAATAAAAAGATATTGATTAATTTATTCCAACCCCAAAATCTAAAATATTTCTCTCTTTTTTCCTGTAGAATTGGATACTCTGAGAATTTAATTTCTTTGTTTTGTTTTTTTTAATAATTTCTTAATCATTATTTTCTTTTCATTATTTTAGCAACAAACATCTTTCACAAAATGAAATTATAGAAAATTTAATATTCAATTTTCACTATATAATACTCTAGTTCCGAATAAGCCAATCTAAAAGAGAGAATTGGTACAGGTCACAGGGGAACAAGGCCATTTTTTTCTCTGAATCTTATATATTTGAATTTTTGAGATAAGGCTTGATGATTTGTATTATGTAGATTTTTCTGACTGTTGTCCTCATCTTTATTATTATATACACATGGCTCCTGATTATGACATAAACGTTCCTGAGGACAACAGCCCTAAAAATTTAAATAATACAAACTCATATATATATATATATATATATATAATATATATATATATATATTGTAATTTCTAACCCTTCCTCAAGACCAGGTAAATTTCTTGAGCAGAGTTTAACATATAGTATGTGATATATGTGATATAGTATCGCAAGAAGGGATTAAAAGTTCTGAGCCCAACCAACAATTCAAATGATGTAAACAAAAGTAAAGTCATCGGGGTGGCCTAAAGTTGGTATCAGCCAGACAGCGAGGGAGTCCATCCCCTTTTCACTAGCGCTAGACCAAGGAGATTATTTTGGCATCTGAGGTGGTGCACCACACCTACATTCACACACTAGGTACAGCATTTCTCAAATTTCTTTAATCCTTCCCAAAAAGTTCAATTAAAAAAAAGTAAAAGGAAAAAAATGCCATTCCTTAATTGGTTAGGCTCAGGACTTTTCATTGCCTGATGTAGATATTTTGGTTATTATGAATAATTTAAAGTTTTTAAAAAAAAAATAGATCACTAATTAGGACTATTCTAGTAGTGACCACCCAAGTGGAGATTTAAGAGGTTTGAATTCAGAGTTTTCCTTCTCCTAGACTGGTTGCCTAACCAAGGTTAAATAGCCCAGTCTACCCTACTATTTTACACATAGCTGGAGGGAGAATAGTTGGATTCATACCTTTCCCAAGGGTATTAGCGCTATGTGAAGTGTGGCTTTGTCCAGGACTTGAACTCGGGTTGACGAGTCCATTTCCTACAACTCTATAACCAGTACCCCATGCACCAACTATTCTTAGGTTCCATTTCATATATCAAAAAATGCTTTCTCTGGATTCTGAGAAATTCTGTCTTTCAGATTTGAGAATCATCATCATCATCAAGTCATGTTGATGGCACAGATCTCCATGACTCTTCTTCACGACTAATCCCTATCAGTCACCACCCTGAGAGGTCCTTTACACAGCATCCACTATCTGCACAGAGCTGATCAACACTAGGATGTGCAGGTGCACACATGAAAATATCACTTATAAACTCATCCAGCATGTCTTGTTCATCTTACCTAGATGATTTGTGTGATAGTAAGCAAGTGGCTGTATAGCTGCTTCCAGGAATGGTTCAAGAAAGCTTGCAACATCCTTGTGCAGTTCCCACCTTGCTTTTTCTCTAAGTGTTTAGTTAGAATCGAAGTGATGCAGCCATACAGTAGCACTGGCATGGCTATAACTTAGAAGAATTCTTGCTTAATCTTGTTAGAGAATAGATTCCCATTGTTTTTGGCAAAATAATTTTTAATGTCTGTACTGAGTTTATTAGTTAATTTTTATTCAGGAAACATTTTACCTATTTAAATGTATAATTATTTATTATTGCATTATAATAGTTGAAAGTGAAAAATAGAAAATGTAAGGATGATTTATTGATAACACTGATTCAATTGATAAGTACAGTATCGAACATATATTCAAAATAAATATATATCAGATATGCATCTCCAATCTTCTTCAGGACAAAACAAATATTGACTGTTGATGTTAGTGTTTGTTTAACAAGTGATACAAGAAAGACATATCTGCAAAAAATTATGTCATAACATTTTTTTTAAACCTAGTGTTTTTGTTTGAAAAAAAAAAACAAACAACAAAAAACGGGATATTTAATGTTTAAGGTGTTGTCCCTGATTTCACATCTGAAAAAAAAATTTTTTGAAGGAAATGTGGGTGACTGAAAAATGATGTCATAACATCTATATATGCTCTCCACCCCTGGTGGATTGAGCTCTCTGGAAGGGAATTTTGCTGATGCATGCTGTTTATTACATTATTATTATTTATTGCAAGGCTCTCCTAAATACAGATAGAGCTTTCTTTAGTAGCCTTTACATACATATGTATTTATCAGTAAAATGTCCCTTCTGCTAGTGGGTGTGCTGATAGCTCGGTGATTAGAAGCTCTTACTGATGAAAAATTGGTCATTTCGATCCTAGCTTGATGTAACTCACAAAGTCTAGCTGCACTGAAGAGACATGATACATTGAAACAGTACTGTATATGGATGACATATATATATATATATATATATATATATATATATATATATATATAAGAAAATAAATGGAAGTTAATCCGACAGTATGAATTTAACATTTAAAAACAAAAAAAAACAAATGATGTTTATAATTTGCTGACAGAAATCTGTTTTGACCGTTTTAATAGATCCGTCTTTATCAAGAGCAACATATGAAATAATTACGGATAAATAACCATTAGAAGAAAGGGTACAAACAAACGCTAGTATTCAATGCTGGAATTTAAAAAAATGCATATTCTGTGTTAAAAATAAAATAATTTTATTTAAAAAAATCAGAAGCATTATAATCCATAATAAAACTCAAAAGAGTTTGATGTAAAATTAGCGTTTGTTTGTACCATTTCTTCTAATGGTTATTTATCCTATCTTTCTTTCATATGTTGCTCTTGATGAAGACCAATCTATTAGAACGGTCGAAACAGATTTCTGTTAGCAAATTATAAACATCATTTGTTTTAAAAAAAAATGTTAAATTCATATATATATATATATATATATATATATATATATGTGAACACCCACCATCACTAAAAACAAGAGCTGTTAAAGGGTGAATGAGCTCCAGGAAAGCCAACTGCTATCCACACTGATAATAGTAGAATTGGGATATTTACTACTCACATAAATCTCCAATACAACTTGACACTAGAATGCAATTGCTGGGGCTTCTGAGAAGGCTTGCCTCTCATGAAGTGACTCAATACTACATAAGACAGCAACCTGCGACAGCTCGGCAGACCAGTCGTCTTGGACTTTCCCCTGCCACTGGACCAACTGCCAGAGTGCCAAGACAGTGGACTGAGGACTGTGTACCCTTTTTCTATTTAAAATATCTCATGCACAAATTTCACTCTTCTATGTAAGCATATGTGTATGTATATCAAATTTTGAAATATTTTTTTTTTTTTCAGTCAATTAAAAAAGCTTTTATATAAAAGAAATGTGTTTACTTTACCTCTGGCACATGTTTACAAGGGTTTGTGTGACATCCTGATTCTGTTTGATGTAAGATGTGAGTTCTGCAGCTTCCTTCTGTACAGCCTGCCGCCGAGTCCTAATTGTGCTTTCTGTGTGCCGGTCAATGATCAACTGGTCTCGAACAGATTCCTGAAAACAAAAAAGTAAATATAAATTCTTTGAATTCTAACATTTTTTTCACAATTAGTTTTTTTTTGTCTAGTCTTTTTTCATCTGTTTTCTTGCTTTTTATGCTAACTTTCTCAGTTGAACAGCCTCCAGCCATCCATAACAAAATTGAAGAATCTTAGATCGATTCAAGAGGAAAAAAATAGTTGCATGGAATTTTGTTTATCTTCTCTCTTCCTCCCTCTTCTTTATACCTGTATATATTTTTTCTTCTGTACCTTCTTCCTACTCCTCCCCCTCTTTATACCTTTGTTTTCTTTTTTTAATCTTTTTCTCCCCCCCTCCTTTGTAACTTTTTATAGTTTTTCTTTTCTATCTAAAAATTATCACCTTTAAATAGATATAGGATAAAGTTGTAACTCCTACACCCTATCGGAAATTCCATGAGAATTATCTTCCCCTGCCACTAGGGGGACAAATCGCCAATGGCATATTGGCGCCAAAATCAAAACCCCACGTCACTTATCAAGGATCTGTTACTGGAGAGAGGTGTCTAAAACCACGCTCTCTCACTTAGCCCAAAATCAGGGCCTACTTATCACAGAACACGCACTAAGGGTAGTCGCGGTATTACCGTTCCTAAACTTTCACAAACCTTCAACAGCATTAATTCCAGCATACTGTAACAGCGGTTTTAATTGCAAACTGAGAACTAAAACAAGAAACGACCCGAGAAGCTCGCTTAGAGCCATTCCCTACAACGAAAGAACACCTAACACCACGACACCAAGAACTCTTAGAACAGATAAGTCTGGCCGCGAATTCCATCTAATTTGCAAACCCCTTTTTGTTGTTAACCATTTTATGTAATCCTTGTACCCTTTTGTTGTTAACCATTTTATGTAAATCCTTGTACCCTTTTGTTGTTAACCATTTTATGTAAATCCTTGTACCCTTTTGTTGTTAACCATTTTATGTAAATCCTTGTACTTTTGTAAACCTTGTAAATTTTGTAATACAAGTGTCTGCATTCTATTTTGTGTTTGTTCTTCTTTGTCCGACAATTTGCCAGCGACTACGGGGAATAAAAGCCCTTCGAACCGTAAATACTTTTAACCCCCACAAAAAAACCTCCCCCCCTCCAAAAAAAAAACAGAAAACAAACCCAAATCAAATATCTGTACTAAAAAACTTAAGCCCGACTAATCTCGGCTAAGTAAATAAGCTTCAGCCATCCTATACACTGAGTACATAATCTTGAGCTAGACGAATCCAAATGAAGTAGATTAGCTTGAACTAAACTAAGCTTACTAAAATGCTTGAGCCAGACTAATCTAGGCTTAATAGATAAGCTTGAGCTAAATAATAAGCTTTCTAAATAACCTTGACCAAACTGATCTAGGCTTAGTAAATAAAAGGAAGGTAAACTACAAGCTTAGTAAATAAGCTTAAGACTAATCTAAGCTTAATAAAAATGTTTAAGCCAGACTAATCTAAGCTTAGTAAGTAGACTTGATAAAAGGAATTAAGCTTTGTAAATAATCTTGATCTAGACTAATCTGTGCTTATTTAGTAGAAAATGAGTGGAAAAAATTAAACTCATAAGTCAATTTTATTTTTAAAAAAATTGATATCAGATAGATTTGGTTTGTTTTGTTTTACGGCATATCAACCTCAGTGGGTCATTTAATGCCGATAAAGTTTTGAAATAAATCAATTCTTAATGGATAATACAATTTTTTTTATAAATACATTTTTCTATTTAACCCATAGATGGGACCCTAACAAGTACTACCACTCCGGGTCAGAGTGGACCAGGGAGCAATGGTGATGAAGGGGTGCTCCACATTCCCCAAACTTCCAAAACTGGAACCTCACCATCAGATAGAGTTTAAGGTCATTCCCAGGACATGTAGACTCGCAGCCACCGCCTTCTAGCACCCATATGATAAAAAGGGGTTGGGGCTTGCCATAAGGGCAATAGGGTTGGAAAAATCATTAAAAAAATTGAGGTCTCAAGGGTGTGTGACTCTTAGCTATAGCTTATAGGTAAGTCCAACACACAAACAAGCATAAATAAGATCATTGAACCAACATGTTTTTTTTCAAATAATGTATTGCTTTTTATTTTGTTTAATCTTAATCACCATTTCTATCTGTGACCACACCTCTCTTTCCATTTCTACCATTGCTTAAACTCTCAATAATTTTCCTATTGTATCCAAACACAGAGTTTTAGTTTCACATACAAATGCAAACCACCACTTTAACAAATATTGCCTTTGTAACAATAACAGCTGTTGCATGAAAGGGTTACAATCACATGGATAAAATTTGTGAATACTTCAGCTGTTCTTTTCAATTTTAATATTTACAAGATGGTTGACAACAAAATCAGCCAATCAGAGTCCTTCACTATAACATCAAAAAGATCACATTTTTACAAATTTTTAATCCCAACTAAATATCTCACTGAAATTTTTTGTATTACTCAATTTTATAAATGAATCAAACTCTAATAAAAAAAGTAACTGCATAATCAGTAATATTGTTATCTATTATTATACTAAAGCGGAGCGAATCAACTTTTGTCTCTTAAAGGCTATTTTACCGTTTAGTTTAATGATACAAAAGTTATACTAAATTATTCCTTACTTTTAGGATTGAGTTATGTTTGAAAAAAAAAAACAGGTACTACCACTCCGAGTGGACCTGAGAGTAATGACAATTAAGGTACTTCTATATATTTGTTTTCTTATTTTTTTTCTTTATATATTCTTTTTTTTAAGTTATTTTTATTATTCTTCTTGTTGGTATTTTTTCTATTTGCTTTTCACTATGTTTTATCCTTTATCAGCTTGTTTTATTTTTTAATCATCTTTTTAATAAATTTTTTGATATATCTGTAATAAGTAATTGAGAGTTACCTCCCCTACTTTATGATTACCTCCCCTTTGGAGAACTCTCTAGTGAATACTCGACTATATAAACTCGTAATAAGTGTGCCAATTGTTCTAAGTAGAATAAAGCTTTCCAAAATCTATCGGTGTTATCATTTGTCATTACAATATCATTGATTTATGCCCTCTAGATTTTCTAATGAAATGTTGTTACCCCCCCACCCCAGACAAAAATAGGGCGTGGATTTTATTGAACTTTGGTCTCACCAATTTTTTTCCTTTATAAAAGGATGTGCACTCAATAATTATACAGACATACACAATCTTTCTTTTATATATATAGATTCTGAATTGGATGGGAGTAGTAACAACTGGTGATGAATTAGAGGTTGGCTGTTTGGTTTGGTTTGTTTTGTTTTACGGCATATCAACGTTGGTGGGTCATTTAATGCCGACAAAGTTGTGAAATAAATTCATTCTTAATGCATAATACAATTTTGTTTATAAACTCATGTTTTTCTATTCAACCCATAGATGGGACCCTAACAGGTATTACCACTCCGAGTCAGAATGGACCAGGGAGCAATAGTGATGAAGGGGTGCTCCACATTCCCCAAACCTCCAGAACTGGAACCTCACCATCAGATAGAGTTTAACGTCATTCCCAGGACATGTAGACCCTCAGCCACCACCTTCTAGCACCCATATGATAAAAAGGATTGGGGCTTGCCATAAGGGCAATAGAGTTTGGGTAATCATATAGGTGCTAGGGCTTGATGTGGCCAGCCGATTGATTAGAGGGGGTCTCTCCGCCCAAGAAAAGCCCAAAGTGGAATATTGCAAGTCATGGACTGCTCAGCCACCTGGGTTCTATCCTTGAGCATCATGGGTCGCCTCCACGGCCAACAGGTGGCCCTATTGGAGGAGTCTTACCCCTCTGCAGAGGTACAGTTGGTGCATTCTAACACCGCAGCCAACAGGGCGGAGAGGTTGGCTGAATTTTATTACTTATTTACAAGTATTTTGAGGTAAGATCTTTTTTAAGTCTATTTCAAGTCTCATCCTAAAGAGTTCTCAATCAAGGGGAGTAACTCCTGGGTACTTATCCAATACTACAATCTATTTTGACATTTTCAAATCCAGGTGTTTTTGGTTGTAAGTATGAGAACAAAGAATGGTTGATAAAAGGAATGATAAAAGAAGAGAAGTGAAAAGAATCCTGAAGAAGCAAAAGATTGATCAGATTCCAGAACAAAAAAGGTCTCTAAGTTTAAAGAATACAAGCAAAGACAACTGCTACTTATATACAAGATGCTCAGTTTAGTCTAGTTGGGTTATTTTATGTCGAAGATGTTTTGTTTTATTCATTCTTGATAAGTATTCAATTTGTTTTTAAAACTTCTTGTCGTAAATAAACAGTACCTTACAACACTCATTTTGCGACATCTGTATCCATTTATGACATTTCCCTGGAATACGTCAGTCAGCCATATTCTGAGTCACACATCACATGTGCCTTATCGTACTCTGTTATTTTGTTGAATAAAGCTTGGATAATCTTATCTCCAAGTCTTAGTCTTCATTCCTGACACTTCTTTTTTAATCTATTTAACCTCTAGAGATACTATCACTCTGGGTCAGAGTGGACCTTGGAGTAATGGCGATGAAGAGGTACTCCACACTCCTAAGAGCTTCAAAATTTACATTGTATCAACCCATTTCAGGTCATTTAATTTTGATTTTGGTTTGTTTTATGGCATATCAACCTCAGTGGGTCATTTAATACCGATAAAGTTTTGAAATAAATCAATTCTTAATGGATAATACAATTTTTTTATAAATACATTTTTCTATTTAACCCATAGATGGGTTTAATTTTGAATCAAGTCATTTTGATATCAGATTGTTTACAGTAGCTGTTGCTTAAATGGTCACCTATCTAGATATTGAACAGGCTTATTGCTGCTTAACTTTGGTGATCTAGTGGGAACTGGTGCTATCAATGTGACTTGACTGTAAGCCATCCTGGAGGTAAATGCATACAATGAGAAGGACATTTCACTTAGCAAACATGTAAAATAAGTTTTTAGTTGCAACAAAACTAAAAATAAATCAGATATAATTGTACAATGCAGAGGGGTGTGTGTGTGGTGGTGGTGGTGGGGGGGTAACAAAAATTAGGAAGTTTAACAAGAATCATAGTTTCAAAATGTCGGCAGAGGATCATGGGATTGAAATACACAGTTAAGGCAGCGTTTGGAGAGTCTGGAGGAAAATTAATATACATAGATCTTATTTTTGTTTTCATCTCATCTTTGTTGTTTTTTTTGGTTGGTCATGTTTTGACAGTTTTGATTGGATGATCACAACAATTGTAATATAAGAGAGGAAGAATAGAAGTAGATGAGAAGAACAGAAGGTGTAGGAAGATTTAGGTTGTTGTTTAAAGAGAAAAATGTGGTAAAAGTGAGGCTAAGATTACCAGGAAGAAGGGAAATTCCAGAGATCTATGACAATAGTGAGGTGATGAAGGAAGAAGGAAAAATGTTACAAGTGAGGGAGGAGACATAGAATGAAGAAGAAGGATATAAAGTTAAAAAATGAAAAAATAGAGTAAGAAAGAGAAGGTTGAATAGGGGAAGAGAGAAAAAGAAGAAAAAAGTGAAAATAAAGATGGTGAAAAAAGAAAGGAGAAGAAACAGAAGAAAAGAATGATAAGGAAGATGAAAAAGGAAAGAAGGAAGATACAATAGAGAGAGAGAGGGGACAAGGATATATTTAGAAAAGAAAGAGAAAGAAAGAGAAAAAAGAAAGAAAGAAAAGAAAGATAGAAAAGAAAGAAGATAGAAAAGAAAAGATAGAAAAGAAAGAGAAAGAAAGAAGATAGAAAAGAAAGAAGAAAGAAAGATAGAAAGAAAAGAAAGAAAAGAAAGATAAAGAAAGAAGAAAGAAAGAAGATAGAAAAAAGAAGAGAAGAAGAAGAAATAGAAAAGAAAAGAAGATAGAAAAGAAAGATAGAAAGAAAGAAGATAGAAAAGAAAAGAAGAAGAAAAGAAGATAGAAAAGAAAGAAGATAGAAAGAAGATAGAAAAGAAAGAGAAGATAGAAAAGAAAGAAAAGAAGATAGAAAAGAAAAGAAGATAGAAAAGAAAAGAAGATAGAATAGAAAGAAAAGAAGATAGAAAAGATAAAAAGAAAGATAGAGATAGAAAAGAAGATAGAAAAGAAAGATAGAAAGAAAGATAGAAAAGAAGAAGATAGAAAGAAAGATAGAAAAGAAAGAAGATAGAAGAAAGAAGATAGAAAAGAAAGAAGATAGAAAAGAAAGATAGAAAAGAAAGAAGATAAAAGAAGATAGAAAGAAGAAGATAGAAAGAAAGAAGATAGAAAAGAAGAAGAAAAGAAAGAAGAAAAAAGATAGAAAAGAAAGAAGATAGAAAAGAAAGAAGATAGAAAAGAAAGAAAAGAAAAAGAAGAAGATAGAAAAGAAGATAGAAAAGAAAGAAGATAGAAAAGAAAGAAGATAGAAAAGAAAGAAGATAGAAAAGAAGATAGAAAAGAAAGAAGATAGAAGAAGATAGAAAAGAAGAAGATAGAAAAGAAAGAAGATAGAAAAGAAAGAAGATAGAAAAGAGAAAGATAAAAGAGAAATAGAAAAGAAAGAAGATAGAAAGAAGATAGAAAAGAAAGAAGATAGAAAGAAGAAGAAGAAGAAGAAGAAGAAAGAAGAAGATAGAAGAAAAAGATAGAAGAAAAGAAGATTAGAAAGAAAGAAGAAAGAAGATAGAAAAGAAAGAAGATAGAAAAGAAAGAAGATAGAAGAAGAAGATAGAAAAGAAAGAAGATAAAAAAAGAAGAGAAAGAAAGAAGATAGAAAGAAAGATAGAAAGAAAGATAGAAAGAAGAAGATAGAAAAACAAAGAAGATAGAAAGAAGATAGAAAGAAAGATAGAAAAGAAAGATAGAAAAGAAAGAAGAATAGAAAAAAAAGATAGAAAAGAAAGAAAAGAAAGAAAGAAGAAGAAGAAGAATAGAAAAGAAAGAAGATAGAAAAAGAAAGAAAGAAAAGAAAGAAGATAGAAAGAAAAAAGAAAGAAGAAGAGAAAGAAGAAGATAGAAAGAAAGAGAAAAGAAGAAGATAGAAAAAGAAGATAGAAAAGAAAGAAGAAGAAAGAAAGAAGAGAAAGAAAGAAAGAAGGAAGATAGAAGAAGAAAAGAAAGAAGGAAGATAGAAGAGAAAGAAAGAAAGAAAGGAAGGAAGATAGAAAAGAAGAAAGAAAAGAAGGAAGGAAGATAGAAAAGAAAGAAAGAAAAGAAAGAAAGAAAGGAAGGAAAAAGAAAGAAAGAAAAGAAAGAGAAGAGAAGAAGAAGAAAGAAAAAGAAGAAGAAGAAAGAAAGAAGGAAGGAAGAAGAAAGAAAAGAAAGAAAGGAAGGAAGAAGAAAAGAAAGAAAGAAAGAAAGAGAAGAAAAGAAAGAAAGGAAGATAGAAAAGAAAGAAGGAAGGAAGATAGAAAAGAAAGAAAAAGAAGGAAGATAGAAAGAAAGAAGAAAGGAAGGAAGGAAGATAGAAAAGAAAGAAGAAAGAAGGAAGAAAGAAAGAAAGAAAGAAAGGAAGATAGAAAAGAAAGAAAGAAAGGAGAAGAGAAAGAAGAAAGAAGAAGAAGAAGAAGAAGAAGGAAGGAAGATAGAAAAGAAGAAAGAGAAAGGAAGGAAGATAGAAAGAAAAGAAAGAAAAAGAAAGAAAGGAAGGAAGAGAAAGAAAAGAAAGAAGGAAGATAGAAAAGAAAGAAAGAAAGGAAGGAAGATAGAAAAGAAAGAAAGAAGAAGAAGATAGAAAAGAAAGAAAGAAGAAAAGGAAGATAGAAAAGAAGAAAGGAAGAAAAGAAAGAAAGAAGAAGAAAGGAGAATAGAAAAGAAAGAAAGAAAGAAGAAGATAGAAAGAAAAGAAAGAAAGAAAGGAAGAAGAAAAAGAAAGAAGGAAGATAGAAAAGAAAGAAGAAAAGAAAAGAAAGAAAGGAAGAAAATAAAGAAAGAAAGAAAGAAAAGAAGATAGAAAAGAAAGAAAGAAAGAAAGAAAGAAAGAAGAAAAGAAAAGAAAGAAAGAAGAAAGAAAGAAAGAAGAAAAGAAAGAAAGAAGAAGAAAAGAAAGAAAGAAAGAAAGAAAGAAGAAAGAAAGAAGAAAGAAGAAAGAAAAGAAGATAGAAAGAAAGAAAGAAGAAAGAAAGAAAGAAAGAAGAAAAAGAAGAAAGAAAGGAAGAAGAAGAAAGAAGAAGAAAGAAAGAAAGAAAGAAAAGAAGATAGAAAAGAAAAGAAAAAGAAAAGAGAAAAGATAGAAAAGAAAGAAAGAAAGAGAAAGAAAGAAAGAAAGAAAGAAGAAAGGAAAGATAGAAAAGAAAGAGAAGAAAAGAAAGAAGAAAGAAAGAAAAGAAAGAAAGATAGAAAAGAAAGAAAGAAAGAAGAAAGAAAGAAAGAAAGAAAGAAAAAAGAAAGAAAGAAAGATAGAAAGAAAGAAAGAAAGATAGAAAGAAGAAAAGAAAAGAAAGAAAGATAGAAAGAAGAAAGAAAGAAGAGAAAGAAAGAAAGGAAGATAAAAAGAAAGAAGATAGAAAAGAAAGAAAGAAAGAAAGAAAGAAAGAAGAAAAGAAGAAAGGAAGATAGAAAGAAAGAAAGAAAGATAGAAAGAAGAAAGATAGAAAAGAAAGAAAGGAAGATAGAAAAGAAAAGAAAGATAGAAAGAAAGAAAGAAAAGATAGAAAAGAAAGAAAGAAAGATAGAAAAGAAAGAAAGAAAGATAGGAAAGAAAGAAAGGATAAAGAAGAAGAAATTAAAGACAAAAAACAAAGAGAGGAGATGGAAGAGAATATAAAGAAGATATAAAGAGAAAAAAAATAAAGAGAGATAAGTAAGATTGAAACAGAACAGAGAAGATAGAAAAATATAAGAGAGAACACTAAAGAGAAGAAAAAAAGATGCTGAGGTTGCTAAAATCTACCGTTGGAAGACACCTTTTCATCAAATAACTTTTATTACAAGTGAATTGCTATATTTATCCTAGTTTATTGTTATTCTGGACTCCCCTTTGCTGAGTTAGGATTGTTATGTTTGCTGAGGAGTGACTGTACAAAAGGAAACCAGTGCTTTCTGACCCAGAAACCTTCAAGACTGGAAGAAAGAGTTCTGGGAGAAATAGAAAGTTCCATGTATGTATTTATCCAAATCCTCTTCCAAAAGCAGGATGCAGCACATGGTCAATTTTCAAGAGGAGTACAGGTGGTTTGAATTCAGAGTTTTCCTTCTCCTTGACTGGTTGCCTTACTATCATATAGTACCTAAATAATGTGAATGGAATCATCTGTTTTTACTATAAATAATGTCTGACAAAACCTCAAAAGAGAGAAACAAGATCTCAGGGGACTTTTTAATTCAACCTAGCTAATTACTCAGTTCACCTTGTATCTTTGCTTTGTAAACCTTTTTCCCTATCATCAATAATTGTTGTGTTCAGGGTTCGATACAGGCCCTCGCCAACTCAGCGTGTGAGTAGCACAGGGATCTGTGCTGTAAATTGAGGAGCTGATGGTCAGTGTGGCACTCCACCTCGGATGCCAAAACAATCTTCTCAGTTTAGTGCTAGTGAAAAGGAGATACACTACCTCGCTGTCTGGCCACCCCAATGACTTTATTCACACTACCCAAAGCTCAAGAATTGGAATCTCACCACTGGATGAAGATTAGTCTCATACACAGGGCATGTTGTAGGCCTACTCTAGTCCCCATTGACCAAGCGTTGTCAATTAGATATTTTCTTGATTTGCTCTGGTACAAAGCCAAATAGAAGAAATGCAGTTTGGAAGATTGTGTTCCACCAAGTAAGAATGACCTACTTACTAAGTAAATATTTACTTCTCTCTGGAAGAAAACCAAATGGGGAGAAATGCAGTTTGCAAGATTGTTTTACAACAGCCTTTTTTCTTAAATATTCAGGCTGCTCAGATTAGCCTGGCTCAAGGCCAAATAGAAAAGGACACATTTCTTAAGATTGATCCCTTTTGGTTTTTCTTTCCTTTTCTCTCTCGTTCCTTTTTTTTTTCTGGTTAATTATTTTTCTACTCTATCTTTTTTCCTATCTAATTTCCTCAGTTCACCTTGTATCTTTACTTTGTAAACCTTTTTCCCTATCATCAATACTTGTTGTGTTCAAGGTTCGATACAGGCCCTCGCCAACTCAGCGTATGAGTAGCATGGGGATCTGTGCTGTAAAGTGAGGAGCTGATGGTCAGTGTGGCACTCCACCTCAGATGCCAAAACAATCTCCTTTCCAAATAGAAAAGGGCACATTTCTTAAGATTGATCCCTTTTGGTTTTTCTTTCCTTTCCTATCTCGTTCCTTTTTTACTTTTTCTGGTTAATTATTTTTCGTACTCTCCTATCTTTTTTCCTATCTAACTTCCTTCATTTTTCATGATGCCAATTAAGAGCCATTAAATGTTCATGCTATTCCATCTATTCATCCTGCAGTTTAACACACTTGCCACATTATTTCTCAAGTTTCTTTAACTCTTCTGAAGAAATTAAAGGAAAAAAAAATCCCTTCTTGGTTGAGGGGAAAATCTTTTCAACACTTCTTTATAAAGGTGATAGAAGATGAAACAGTTGAAAAATATCAAGACAGAACAAAACAAAGAAAAATATTGAATAAAAAGAGAAAGAAAATCATGTTAACACAGAAATGCTTATTTCTCTGAATTTTTGAGATGAGGCTTGATAATTAGCATTATTTGGATTATTCAGACTATTGTCCTCATCTTTATTGTTATCTACACTATTTCTCTGATTTTTTAAGATGAGGCTTGATAATTAGTATTATTTGGATTATTCAGACTATTGTCCTCATCTTTATTGTTATCTACACTATTTCTCTGATTTTTTTTAGATGAGGCTTGATAATTAGTATTATTTGGATTATTGAGACTATTGTCCTCATCTTTATTGTTATCTACACTATTTCTCTGATTTTTTTTAGATGAGGCTTGATAATTAGTATTATTTGGATTATTCAGACTATTGTCCTCATCTTTATTGTTATCTACACTATTTCTCTGAATTTTTGAGATGAGGCTTGATAATTAGTATTATTTGGATTATTCGGACTATTGTCCTCATCTTTATTGTTATCTGTACAACGTATCGGCTGATGTGCCCTCCTGCTTTCTTTAAGTATTTCTTGTCAGACTTGGGAGCCTTCTCGAACTCGGGAACCTTCTTGTCATAATCGATTATGACAAGGTTCTGGAATTTAAAAAGAAGGCCGGAGAGCACATCATCTGAAATATACAGATCACAATAATGATGAGGACAGTAGTCTGAATAATCCAAATGATACTAGAAATGCTTATATATATAAGTTATGGTAGTGTGGACATGAAGTCAACACCTGGTTACTGACAGTTTCTCACTTGGTCAGAAAATTGTATAAGTGAGAAACTGTCAGTAACCAGGTGTTGACTCCATGTCCCTACTACCTTAACTTATATATTAATGCTCTATAAATGATATTGAGCACTGTCTACTAACAAATATAGCATCCATATGATTTATATATATAAGTATATTGTATTGGAGAAAGGAAATTAAAGTGCTTGATTACAGGTATAAGAGCTATATTCATTTGCTATAGTTTACTATACAAGTAAAAGGTAGTTTTTACCATTGGTTTTAAAGCAGTCTACTAGCCACTTATTGTCAAGACAAAGTTCCCTGGAACAGAAGACAGTATATCCTTATTCAGCAAAGCTGGTGAACGGCACCCTACTCTATGTCATAGGTGTGTATGAATACAAGACCACTTATACCTATATATAACTGAGTAAAAATTTGTTGTCTTCTCTTCCAGGGTGCTTTGTCTTGAGAAAAATAAGCAGCTAATACACTGCGTTGAAACCAATGGTAACAAACATGAAAAAAAAATCATTAGTTTTATAAACTAGAGTCAACACAACAATTATCGGAAAAATTAGACATGAATTATCTGCCCCTGACACTAGAGGGCAAATTGCCAATATACGATATTGGCGCCTAAATTGAATTCCATGTACTTGTAGTGTTGAGCAGCTAGCAACAAGACATCTAAACCCAGTTGCTCCCAAACCCTCAGTAGATAAGTCTTGTCACAAATGCCATTAAGTTTGCAAAATATGATGTTCTTGTGGAGACTCATATAATTTCCCAGGTTATAGGCAATTAAAATCAGATGAAGAAGACAACAACAATTGAGGATAAAAAGCATTATAGTACAAAATTGCAAACTTAATGGCATTTGCGACCAGACTTATCTGCTGAGGGTTTGGGAGTGACCGGATTTTAGACGTCTTGCTGCTATGCTCTCAACACTACAAGTGTTTAGTCATGGAATTCAATTTAGGTGCCAATATCATATATTGGCGATTTCAGCCCCTGGTGCCAAGGGCAGATAATCCTTCCCCTAATTTTTCCCATACAATAAAAGACAGAAAGTGTAATCAAAATAACAGCCCCACTGTCTTACTGGTAAGTATATATAGAATGTAATACTTTTTTACTGGCAAGTATATATAAAATCTAGTGCCTAATTTAGTATCCTGAAGAGGTATCTTGTCTACCAAAACTGTCATAGATAAAAATTTTCTCCACAACTATTAATGCTCTAAGTTTATGAAATATATTGAGCACCTTTTGGATGAATTACTTATGATAATACAGTAAAAATGTTAGAGCGGCAATAGAATATATATATATATATATATATATATATATATATATCAAAGAAAGATCCTGTATCTCTGTATGTTTGTTTTTACAACAAATTAGTGCATGTTCTTTTATAAAGGAAAATTGGTGGGGACCAGCAAAAACCAAAGCCCAATTAAATTCACATCCTATTTTTCCTTAAGAAAAGCTAAATAAAAGTATAGGGGTCTAAACCAATGATATATCAAGAAATTGATTAATAAAATGATTAAAAAATTATACAGGATAAAACATAATAAAAAGCAAATTAAAGATAAATAATAGAAAAATACAAACAAAAGAATGATGAAAATACACAACTTAAAAACTAGAATATATAGATAATAAAAGATAATAAAACCAATCAATAGATAAATATAGATAAGTGATTTATTTCTAACTTCTTAAATCCCAGGCAATGCTGTGTAGCACTGCTAGTATACATATAGTAAAGGAATGATGTTATTCCCTAGCATTCTGCTAATGAGATATACACAAGCTGCTTTGTCATGTGCTCAGCAAGTATCTAATT
This sequence comes from Doryteuthis pealeii, assembly GCA_023376005.1. Lineage (NCBI taxonomy): Eukaryota > Metazoa > Mollusca > Cephalopoda > Myopsida > Loliginidae > Doryteuthis > Doryteuthis pealeii. Next base: position 77,202,544 of record CM042141.1, on the reverse strand, counting down.
CCATTTTTCACCATAGCACTTGTTGATTTTCTTACATTGACAAAACCTGAATCAACTTTGGAAATGCAAATTCTACAGGAAATGAAGACATTCCCCGCCCCATCATCAGAAAAAAAAGGGGTACCTTATAAAATCATTTTACTTCTGTCATCTTTGAGAAATATAATAGCAGAGGAAATCATCTTCTGCTGAATGCAGTGTGCAAATAAACAATAGAACATAGAACAGTGTCAGAATGTTCATTATTAAAATATAATAAGATAATGTCATTCTAAGCCTACAACTGGGAATACAGTCTATTTTAATACTTTTAAAATTTCCTCTTTCTCAATTAAAAAAAATTGATGTAACTGTTCAGCAAGCAACAAGATGGTTCCTTTTCACAGCACTGATCATTGAAGCTTTTCTGTAGGCAGAAAAATTAAAGAAACATTGCACAAAAGGTGTGAAGTGAATATTTAAGTCTTGTCTAAAGCTGATGCTTTATTTTTAAACTTGTTATTCTTTTTACTTTAACAGTCAAAAAAAGTATATCAACTCAGAGAGATATGACGAAAAGCAACAATTATGAGATGGAGTAAAATATAATCATATATATATATATATATATATATATATTTCTCGATTTTGGCATCCTCATCCAATGAATTGCAACTGGTTATACTCGAAGCCCTCCTCATCAACAGATTCCGTCCCGCTCTTTGCATACAAACACAATTTTATACTTTACTTCTTTTCGGACATACCGTTTTTGATCCAACCAATATATATATATATATATATATATATATATATATATATATATACACTTGACAAAACGTGACCATTGAGTCACCCATTGAGCTCTAGGTAGATAATTGGGATTAGGGAAAAGTGAGTCTGTAAAGCTAATTAAATTGAAAAAAGAATATGTCCGGAGAATTGAAAAAAAATCATATCATTTTGTAAGATTTCTAAGAAAGGGAATGTTTGACTTAATCTAAATTTAAATGGATCTGATTAAGATGTCGAGAAGTTACTGGCTAGCTGCTTCTGAAACTGAACATACAAATATGTATCTATCACTCTCACAGAGAAACTAACATATATAATGAAGAGGTAATGAAGATATACATAGAGAGGGAAAGTGATAGGCAGAATGTAAGTAAGAGACAGGTCAGTTTTTGACTTAAGGATATATATATATTGGAGGTGGATTGTGTAATGATTATTGTTGTAGGAAATGGTGTTCAATGGTGAATTGGGAAAGACCAGGTTCTTTAATCTTGGTTAGGCAACTGTAGAATTTCATATTAGGTGATCAATATTCAGCTCTATTGCAAGTTGAATCTGAAACTCTGAATTTAAACCTGTTAAACTTTGCTTAAGAAATTGACCATGTGTCACATCCTGCTCGTGTAGTGGGATTGATATATATATATATATATAATAAAGAAAATTTGAAAAAACAAGTGTTCCAAAAATAGGATGAATTTATTTATCGATGTTTAAACATTTCGGTTTCTTTAAACCTTCATCAGGAGATGAAATTGATGGATGTTTTTATAGATGACAGGAGATGAAAATCTTTTTTTTTTGTTGTGTAACTGTATTTGTTCAGCGTTATATTTTTGAAAGACAAGTTGTGATCCACAATTTCTTCCCCCCAAGATACCCCTGATGAAGGTATAAAGAAACCGAAATGTTTAAACATCGATAAATTAATTCATCCTGTTTTCGGAACACTTATTTTTTCAAATTTTCTTAATATTGTCAGATTTATTTTCCATATTTACTCCCATATATATATATATATATATATATATATATATATATACCATATTAATCCTAATGAGTTGTGTCTACCAACTGATATCAATATTTGCTCTACTTAGGTATCGAGCACTCTTTACATTTTAGCTTTAGACAAGCCTAGCGGCATGTATATATTTGTTTTGTTTTGGCCAACTGATATAGTGTAAATAGATTATTTTTGATTGGTGCGTCTCTATCGGTCATTTATTTATTTTTTTTCCTGGACAATTTTTTTATAGTATATTTTTACTAACAAATTATTTGCCGAGTTTTCCTTTCCATTAGGGTTTACTAGAGGGATGGAGCGAGAGTGAGGTGGAAAGAGAGAAGGGAGGGAGAGAGAGAAAGAAGAAAGGAGAGAGAGAGAAAGAAGAAAGGAGAAAGAAAGAGTGAGGGAGAGAGAAAGAGTGAGCCAAGAAAGAAGAGAAATTTTGTGCCAATTCTGCTTTGTATGACTTCTGTCATTTTATCTTCTATTAGAGCTAATACAATCAAAGTCGCAGTATTTGCAGAATATTTGGTCTGAAGGGCAATCTTTATTTTTGATCTGTCACTTTCACACTGTGATCTACTGATCTACTAAAATTGTGAAGACTTAATAGCACTCACAGCCCACGATCAGACCACATCAAAGATATAGTCCACATACCCAATTTTCTTCACCATCTCTCCGTATATTCCTATGATCAATGGACTTTGAATTGTTGTCATTGTACAGATGACAATAAAGATGAGGACAATAGTCCGAATAATCCAAATAATACTCAACAGCTAGATTTAGATTGTATGCCATGTCATGAAAATATGGATTATCAAATTCCTGTCCATTTTTGGTAAGTATCTATCTACTCAATTCCTCGACCATGAGCAAGATCAAGATTTTTTTAAACAGAGTGCAGCTGGTTTGAATTCAGAGTTTTCCTTCTTTTAGATTGGTTGCTTTACCAAGGTTAGAGAACTCTGCCCTGCTATTTACCCATAGCTGGGGTGGGTGGGGGTGTAGTAGAATGGATTGATTCTTGTCTTTCCCAAGGGCATTAGCATGAATTCAAATGCAAATAGCCACATACAGGATTTGAACTTGGGTTGCCAATTCAATTTCCTATGTTGTTTTGTTTTCAGCCTACCAACCCTTTTGTCAGTTAATGCCAAATAATGTAATTTTGATAGTGAAAATTCTATGTAACCTTTTTTCCACTATCTGATCATTCTCACTAATCTACAGATTTAACAAAAGTCATTATTAGATTCTTTTTTTCTTTTCATTCTTTTTTTTTCTTTTTATAAAATAAAGTCTTTGTTTCCTAATCAAGTGGTAGCAACAAAATTTGAAGTTTTACACTACCACAGTATTTCTAAATAGGGTCTTTACCCACCCACCCAATTTTATGCGAGGGCGATAAACAGAATTATTTCCCAGCGAGGGGTGTTCAGAGGCTTGGAGAGATGGTGATCAAATTTGTATATCATCAGGGAAGTAAAGATAAGAACATCGCATTACTGTCAAAGTAGACAGAGTTGAGATTAATGGTATGTGAATGTAACTAACCTTACATTGTTGTCCAAATTAATTGAAGGGTAATTCCATGTCAAATCATCCAGAAAAAAGTAGAATTCTCACCCACTCACTTCAATTTTTCTGAATTTTTTCCAGGAGCGGACTATGTTAACATTAGACAATCCCCAAAATTTTAGCTTCCAATTGAAAAAATTGGTGGAGTTATGTCGATTTTTAGTTTATAAAAGCATTTTTGCCCAAGGAATCCAAAAATGCTATATAAAATTTTTTTAAAGTCAACCAATTTTAAGTTATTTATGATTTCTGATTTTTCATAGTAAGATCAATATCCTAATGTGGCACTGCATCTATGACAAAAAAATTTTCTATTATTATTTCACGTATATTGAACATTATTTGTAAAAAATTTTTTTAAAGTCAACCAATTTTAAAGTTATTTATGATTTCTGATTTTTCATAGTAAGATCAATATCCTAATGTGGCACTGCATCTATGACAAAAAAATTTTCTATTATTATTTCACGTATATTGAACATTATTTGTACCAAAAAGATTGTTTCGTTTTGCTCAGAACCGAAGCTACAACATTTTACAAAAAATTTTGTTAAATTTTGCACTTCAATTTTTTCTAAACTTTTGTCCAGATGGACAAAATTTTAGAAAAATTAATGCCAGTGTGTTAGTGCAGTGTTACAATTTCACATGTTTCCTTGGAGTAATGTCCATCACAGACAATGACTGTAGGACAACTAATCAACAGTAGAGACAATAGTGTTTGGGTATGATGAAAATCTGATCCAATCATGGATTATGCAATATATTAAAAAGCCAAATTTCATCATACTCCCTGAAAATAGATTCATATTACTGCATACCACTGCAAATGACCTAATCTGAGGAAAAAATAGAAATTGATTACACACAGTGGGTCTAAAATTGACTGTATGGTAAAAGAAAGGAAACTAAAGCAGTTGTTTATATCAATTTGCACAAGAGTGTATGTGCTATCTGGTTGTGCAAAATGGGCAGCTTATGGGTTCTGGGCCTAATCTTAAAAATAAAAAAAAAACTTGTATAAATTTATAATGATAATCAACTTCTTTTTTACAACTGTTACAAGATTTAAGACTAGTGTACCAGCAAATATTGTCTTTCAAATTCAAACAAGAAAATTGAAGCTGGTTCATCCACAAATAATGATGCTACCAGTGTTTCCACACGGGGCCATATCACTCCTTTATGAGAGTGTTAAGTGTTATAAATGGGTGGTAACTTATTAAGGGAAAACTACAAACTACAATTAACTTAGGTCTTTAATTAACTCCTTAAGTTTACCAGCAACCATTATCAAGGAAATTGAAGCAAGTCTATCCACAAATAATGATGTTGCAGCTGTGTTTACAAGTAGGGTCTGAGTGATAACGTAGATTAGGTTATATAATTATAATGGTAGAAGGTATCCAAGTGTTTGGGGGTGGGGGGATATTTGTGCAAAATGGTTGGGAAATACTACTTTAGAATAAGAAGCTCACCTGAATTTCTTGCTTGGATTATGTTAAAATAGGTGTTACCAAAATATTTGAAGAATTTGAGTCAAAACTGAATACATAAGACTTTTTGTTATAACTTCTGTTAACAGGATCTTTTGGATTGCATTGCATCTTCAATTCTTGTGGAATGTCTTTTTTATTAACCCCAAGAATAATTCTTATAAAAATTTTGTGAAGCAGCAAAACTCATATCTGTCTAGTGGGTTCCAAAAGCCTGAAAAGACTTTTCTTTTTTTCTTTTTTTTTTTTTTTCAAGAAATTGTGGTAGAAGTCGGAGTGAAATTGTGGGATATTTTATCCTATCTTATTTTTGCATTTTATTATGGATATCTCTTCTGGAATGTTTTTGTTTTTATTAAGCCCATGAATTATTATTATAAAAATTGTATAGTGTAGATTGCTCCTTTTGAGAAGCTGCAAAATCTATCCAGAATGGCTGAAAAATTCTTCGTTTGGCACCGAAAATTAAACTTTTAGTGGAAGTGTAATTGCAGAATATTTTATTTCATCTTATTTTGGATTTTATTATTGGGGAAAAGGCAACTAAGAGGTTTGGGTGGGTATTTGCGTAATAAGGTTGGGAAATACTACTTTTAGAATAAGAAATTGACCTGAATTTCTTGCTTGGAATATATTGTGCTGCCAAAATATATTGAAGAATTTGAATTGGAACTGAATACAGATTTTTTGTTACAACTGCTGAGCATGATCTTTTGGATTGCTGTGTACATTATGGGCATCTCTTGTAGAATGTATTTTCTATTGAGTATATGAATTATTCTAATTATGGGAGGCTGCAAAACTTACATCTATCCAGTGGTGCCAAAAATTAAAACTCTGTGGAAATGGAATTGTGGGATATTTGATTTTATCTATTATTCTATCTTATTATCGATTTTATTTTTATTTTCATATTTTTTATTTGTTTCATTTTATTATTTTAAACATTTTTCATTTGTTAATCACCACAACATTGGTTAGCAAAAGAAAATTGTATGTTCAATTTACAGCATCACCAATAATTCAGATATCTATTTCCCTTCACTATAAAGCAACAACTTGTACTACAGTCCTATATGATCACAAATAGTATACCTGAAAGAATACTGTTGAACACTTGTTGATTAACCTCAGTAAATGTTAAACAAATTCTTCTTTTTTTTGTTTTTACTTAGGTATCTCATTTCTTCTGCTTGTCATAGTACATCTCTGAAGAATTATTTTAAAGTTGGTTAGTTTGTTGGATTTTACAGCATGTCAACCATTGGGTATTTTATACTAAATACTAGGAATTTATCACAATGTTGGAAATAATAATACAGTAACAATGGTGTTGTGTGTGACTGTATTTTTATTCTTTCTTAATTTCGAGGTATACCTCTTTATCAAAGAATTGAAACTGAAGCAGTCCAATTTCTTCCCAAATGATATTTTTCTTTTTTTGAAAATGATGTTATTTTTTAATAACTGTATTCTCGTGTGGTGAATGTGTTTATTTTTGTTTTACGTGTGTGTATTGTAATGCGCATACATTGAAAATACATTTTGTTTTATTCATTCTTTTTGAGTACTCATTTTTAAAGACACACTTTTTAAAACTCATGTTTTGATCTATTTAACCCATAGATTTTGACCCTAACAGGTACTACCACTGCAGGACAGAGTGTACCTGGGAATAATGGCAATGAAGGGTACTCTCTCTCAGAGCTTCAGAATTGGAACCTCACCATAAGATGCAATTTAACCCAATATCCAGGACACTAAGAATCTCAGCTACCACCTCCAGCACATATATGGTAAAAAAGGGGTTTGCCACATGGGCAATAGGGTTGGGACAATCATATAGGTGCTAGGGCTTGACATGACCGGTCAATTGATTGGAGGAGGCCTCTCCAGCTGCCTGTCAAGCCAAAGTAAGAGCCAAAGTGCAGTGTTGTATGTCATGGGCTGCTCAGTCACCAGGATTCCGTCCTTAAGCATTACAGGTCACCACTCATGGACAACAGGTGGTCTTATTGGACGAGAAGGTCTTAACCCACTGCAGAGGTGCAGTCAGTGTATTCCATAAGCCCAGCCAACAGGGCTAGGTTAAATTTAAATCTTACACTGCATTACAAAAATGATAGAGTAAGCCTATTCATTAAGTAACAGGAGGAGAAACAGAGGTGATCCTGAGACACTCAATACTGTATCATTTGAGGTGTAATGATAGGAAAATGACAAATAAGGGTTAACAGACAAGGAAAGGTGTATTTATAATTCTATAATCTGTGCAATTCATGTAGTTGAAAAGTCTAATTTTTTTTACCTTGACGAAAGAGTTATAAATCATAACAAGATTTGACTTAGAGTGTAACAATATCCGTGACAGCTTTTAAATCCATTATTTCTATTCTGAGTAGATATGGTTGATCCAAAAGTTTCAAGCATCTCTTTTGCCAATTGAGGTAAATTCATAAGATTTTTACTCAGTCATCAAAGTATTTTCCAGGCTCCCTAGGATCATACATCATCTTTCAGGGGGAGGAGGTGGGCTTACTCATTTTACTTTCCTTCAACCGGAAACTGATGAAAATAATCTGCATTTTTGACTCTCTCTTGCATTTCAGATTATCTATGAAAATTTCTTAATGTAACAATTTGAGTTTTTCTTGAATAAATTGGATGTATAAAAGTAAAATTCGTGGCAATGTGGATAATAGATAGCAGATTTTAGCTGCAAACAGGGTTTTGTGTACATATTTACCAACCCCTGTGCATGCGTTCTTACCCCCTCTGCAGAAGTGCAGTCTGTGTATTCTAAAGCTCCTGCCAACAGGGCTAGAATTCAAGACTGACACGCAAGTATACAATTTAAAAAAATACTGAAACACTTAAGGTTGGTAGATTGACTTAACTGCTGTAGGCGGGGATCAGAGTGTAGTATCTGTTCCAGATACTGTGCTCTGGTACTTACCTATTCCCCTCGGGGGGTCCAGTGTGCTTCGGCCACTTGACTGGGTTAAAGTACAATTATTAGCATCGATCCCAGAAGGCCATCCCTCCAGGCAATACCTGCCCTTTATGGGCAGGGCTGGGTTTATTGCCCAGCGCCTGAGGCGCCCCCTTGAGGGGGAATGCCAAAGGTATCGACGCAATTTTTGTTTTTTCCCACCCATGAGCTTCGGCTTGTGGGTGGGCCCATGTTAAAACGAGGCCTTGAGCCCAGTCCATACAAGTGGGGTATGAGACAAATACCCTTATGGTTGGTAGATTGGTTTTATGGCATGTCAACCCTGGTTGGGTTATTTTATGCTGAAGATGTTTTGTCTTATCCATTCCTGATGGGTATTCAAATTTAAAAAAAAAAAATCATTTTTCTCTATTCAACCCATAAATGGGACACTAACAGGTACTACCACTCCAGGTCAGAGTGGACCTAGGAGTAATGGTGATAAAGAGGTACTCCACACACATTGATCGGATGGGGCCTCTCTGACCATCCGTCTCAAGTAATGGCTGAAATAGAGTGTTGTATGTCACAGGACAACTTAGTGCAGAGGTTACAGACTGCTCAGCTACCAGAATCCTGACCTCAGGCATTAAATGTGGCCCTACTGGGGATAGGGAGGGGTCTTAGTTGCAGAGGAGAAGTTGGCATATTCTACAATCTCAGCTGACAGAGCAGAAATAATTATGGTACATTGAAACTGTTACTTACATATTCCATAATATTGGTTCAACTGTGCATTGGCCATGAAAGAGTTAAACTCTTTTATGCTCAAGCAGGAGGTTTAACCATTGCGCAGGACATACGAACCCCTCTACACTGTTAAACATTTCCTCGTGGAATGTGGAGTTCTTGCTCCAATCAGAAAGAAATATTTCAATGCAAATAATTTGAGGGATCTGTTTGAGAATACTAACATGGATAACATTTTATCCTTCTTGAGAGAAATAAAAATATATAAAAAATAATGAATCCATTATAAAATACATCCACAAAATACATATACAAAAATACACCTGTAAAGGAAGCTTGAGTACCAGCTTTTATCTCACACTTTAACAGTTTTTGGCATTAAATAATCCACAAGGTTATTATACCATTAAATAAACGAAACTGTAGAATACTGATAATTGTTATTCTGTGTTACTTTCACCCTTAGCCAGGATTGAACCTGCAGTCTGGAAATGACTGTTACAAATTGTTAACTATTGGACAGTAGAACAATCAAACACCTCCTCAGCTTAATGGACTCTTCCTGGCAGCAGTGGCAGGAATTATTTAAGCTGTTATAGTGGGTTCATTAGAGACCTAATAACTTCATGATTAGGCTTGGCCAGTCAAACCAATTGTTGACTAACTGACTTACTTCAATAGAAACCAAATAAAGTTAATGAAAATTATTCATACCAATTTGAAGATATTAAACCAAACTTACATGATATGATCTTATTAATATATGGAATATTAATATATTAATATACTATTAATATATTAATAATATCCTTATTAATATATTAATAATATCCTTATTAATATATTAAGGAATGTCTACACATCTACAGGTTATTTTATAGTTAGAGGTTAGAGAATCGCGTTCATTGTAGATTCATATTTACATTTTTCTATCACTTGTAATCTGCTTTTCCGGTTTTTCAGTGGATGTTTTATGGATAAAGTATTAGTAATGAATATTAGTAATAAATATTAAAGGAAACTTACATGTTCCATCACTTCAGCATTAATATTGGCTGGGCTGTTGAATTCATATGGTAAAAGTTGAAGCCTAATAGCATCCTGGCTCATTGAACGAATGAAATAGGAGATATCCAGTTGAGGATTTACTTGATGACAAACTTTTAGTAAGTCATCAAATCTTCTATGACGTTCAGTAGCCTGAAAGAAAAAAAAGAGAAAGAAAAGGTTAAAAACATAAAAAAGCATTCAAATTTGAAGTAATTTTTTATTATAAAAATCCAACTTTGGTTAAATCGAACTTAACGGACCTAAATTTCACCATCATATGTGTTATAGGTGATATACCCTATAGACTAATAGAATGCGCCGACGGTTACTATAAGTAACAGGGACAATTATGGCTTGTAGAGTAAGCCAATGTGAGTCAGCTCATAACTCTATTGTCGGACGTAATTCTCACTTCTCTGTACTGTAATTGTCTACTCTTTTGTTAATACATTTTCCTACATTTGTTACTCGTCGTTTTGTTCTTATTTGACCCCTTAAAACCCCACAACAGTATGTCACCCTGCTGAAAGAAAAAAACCCAACAAAAATCAGGTCAGTTAACGTATCTTTGAGGCATAACACAGATTCTTAAAGATACATGGTTCAAAGTTAACTGACCTGAAAAAATATAAAAGTTTTTAAATAAAATAACTAGTGCATTATATCTTTTATTCATTAATATATTAACATTGAAAAATACATTAAATTCGGTTAATTCCCTGATTTTTTTTTCTTTCTTTCGGCAGGGTGACACACGATGGTGGAATTTAGATCTAAACTCAATTTAACCCCAACTTTTCTATTTTATTGTGTTTATGCACTGACATGTAAAGGAAAAGAAAATATAAGCATGAACAAAAAATATAAAGATATATTAAGTATAAGAATGAAAACTTATGCAGGGATGTTAGATTTATCTCTTTCATTGCAGTCTTGGAAGACTATATAGTTCTTGTGCCCCAGAAGTTACAGCGCCAACTGTGACTATGAAGTCCAATATTTGAAAAAAATTCTCGACCACAGATGTTGCATGTGAAGGTTGTCTATTTAGTGCAGCTCTGGCAAAGAGTTTACCTGTAATGCCGAGTAGACAGATATCACAATTACTCCTGTCTCCCTTGTTCTCATATCGAGTTAAGATGGTGGCATTCCTCATATCTTGTGGGATAATCCCTTCACTCCAGCATTGGCAGAGAAGCTTGTGGAGTTTATCAAGAAGAACAGGCTTTCCACACATTTGAATTTATCTCTAACACATGTTAAAATGTTTTCACGTATAGACTCACACAGGCATAGAGACATTTGGGATAGTTATTATAGTATTTTGTAATGGTTATTACCAAAGGAAATGGAATTGACAACCAGAGTTCAAGTCCTGGATGAGGATGTTTACATTTCACTTTAGGCTAATGTTGTATACCCTTCGTTACTTCTTTACTTTCTTCTATTCTTCTGTGGTTCATCTTTTTTTATCTTACGTCTTCTTCTAACATCTTGGGCTTCGTCTTGGTGACTTCCTCTTTGTCATTGGTCGCCTTCTTCTATATCAGTCTTGTTACCAAGACATTCATTAATCACAAGACTGTGTTAATTTCTTAAGCTTTTTATTTCCTTAACTATACATTTCATGTAACTAAATATCTGACTAACATAGCCCGCTTATGCAGTGTGAGTTCCAGTTAAGGCAGAACACCTCCTCTGCCCGACGTTCAACTGAAAACTGAGGACCAAACCAGGTCCCATGTGACTTCACGTAATTTGGCGGGCTTTCTGTACTATTCCATGGAAAGTCCCGCCCATGATACGAAAGGGCCATCCCTTTAGAAATACAGGGGATTGACAATAATCTTATGCAACCGCATAGATTATGTAACACTAATACCATTGAAAAAGGCATGAATCCAGCTATCCTCCACCCAGCTATGGGTTAATAATAGGACAGACTGGGTTCTTTAGTCCTTGTAATGTAACCAGTCTTGGAGAAGGAAAACTCTGAATTCAAAACAGTTGTACATCACTTAGAAATTAACCTTGTATCACATCCATCCTGTGGTAGAGCAGCTGGGTATATAGATATAGAAAGATACATGTGCAATGAAACATATATATAGTATAAATAAATACACCCCTAAAAATCTTTTCATTTTTTTGTTTGTTTTTTTATTTAGGAAAAAGTTAATTTTTTCTTGATCAATATTTTTTCTAGACCAAAAATACAAGGATTTTATTATTTCTAATATAATCTTATACAGTCAATTATCTATTACCAAACTCTATAGCATTGGAACTCTATTACCAAATATATGAATACATAGTAAGTCAAAAATAAGTACCCCACATATATATCGAGGGAATCCTATTGTGGTGTACAGGAGAGCAAGCATAGAGAAAAGGTGATTGGTTGGTTTTATGACATATCAACTCAGTCTTTCTTTTTTTTATGCAAACAATTATACACAGTTATATAGTTTCAAGTAACTAATAATAATCCTTAGTAAACAATTATAGTGTAGCGTTAGTTTCGTATTTGCCTAGGGAGTTGTCTGCCTGTTTAGCTCGCTGGTTCCCGCTAGGGGCCGTTTATATTTAAGCG
>CM042141.1:77175356-77185356 GCA_023376005.1 Doryteuthis pealeii | reverse complement strand
TGTGTGCGGTTGGGTGGGTTGTGTATTGATTAAAAAATAGAATGAGGTAATCTAAGGAGTGGGTATTTTTTTTTTTTGTATGGAGTATCTTTTTTAAGCATTTTCATCGGGAAACATCAGTCGTGGCATTACAAATGTGATATGTCATCTTGCGTTGTTATAATGTTGATCAACAACTGGATTGGTGAGGCCATTTAAAAAGGAATATCTGATCGAAGCTATTCACTGAGTAAGATTTCCCCTCATTGTATTGCTATTGGATATCCAATATAATTCGAATATAGGTGTTATTATGATACACACGATACTACATCTTCTCTCGAGTGGATGTAGAAAATGCCATTATGAGGTGAAATATTTAATTGAATGAAGTGTTAGTATTCCTCAACTTTTAATCACTCAGTTTTGAATTGTGTATCTCTCTCACAATATCTGTTATTTTCCACTATGATTAAAAAATATATTATAGTAAGCTATCATGATGGGTTATATTTTTTTTTTATATTTTTTTCGTGACAAATATCGAATCAGCAATATTTTTATATTTATTGAGAATAGATTTAATTTTAACATGATTTTAGAAATAATTATATTTAGAAAATTATTTTAATCATACAATAAGGAGTAATATATGCTTTACACACCTGATAATATTTATTAAGATATAATATTTCATAATAATATATATAATGAAAATATAGATGATAACAACATACAATATTATCGAACTAATAATAGTTTATAAGATATAATGGTTTAGTAACATTATCTTACTCACATATTTTTATTAATTATTATTGTATATTAGTGAATGTAATTATGTATACTACATAATGTATAGCATGATATTACTTTAAACTAATAGCTGGTTATACAACATATATACTGTATTTCATGGATTGGAGTTTTTTTATTTGTGTATAAAGGAGAAATAATGGAGTGAGTAGATACATATAGTAATACATACAGCATATTACTAGCAGTAAATGGTATATACAGTAGAATTTAGGTGATACATGAATGATTCATACTCTCTTATTTTTTAAATATATAACTAAAAATTATAATTTTGCGTAAAGAATACATACAATAACAATCCTTATATTACTATACATTATACATCAATACAAATAAATTACTTATCTAATATATTAATTTCGATTAATATTACTAATGTGTATAATTAACAATACAGCTCATACATATTTGCATAGCACTAACACACTAATTATCATATTTAATTACATATTATTGATATCATATAAGTTAGTATAGTACGATATGCATATGTATTATTATATATAATATATTAATATATAGAGAGAGTATAAGTGAAGAAATGATAATTTTGAGTATGCATACATTACATAGTATATTATATATATAGTATGTTGTGTGTGTAGTTGATTACATACATATTATACATATATGTATATATATTTATATATTAATTTAAGTGAAGTTAGACATAGACATGAACAGAGAGAGATTTGTATGTGATGTTATTAATTATATATATATATTATAATTAATATATACAACCATATATATATATATAATATATATATATGAGAGAGAGATAAGAGATATTATATATACATGTGGTACATTATATTGATAATATAATATATAATTCATTAATATACTATATAATAGTATACGAGATGAGTAGATTGTGTGTGTTATTATACATATACATATAATTATTATATATATATAATAATAGAGATGTGAAGATGAGTATTATATATATTACATACAATATATATTGTAATATATACTTGTTATATATATATATATATATAACTATAATCAATATATATATATATATATATTATATATTATAGAGAGGAGGAGATTTGTTATATAATGTTTATACATACCATATATATATAATATAATGTGATGTAGATGTGTATTATATATATATATATATATTAGAGAGGGGGATATAATAATTACATAATACAGATAGAATATATATATATATATATATATATATACATTGAAGGAGAGAGCATTGTGTGTACTTGCTTTAGTAATTTATATAATATATATATATATACATTACATTATACAATTAATAGTAGAGAGATGAATTGTGTGATATATATATGACTATACATACATAATTATATTAATATATATATATATATACTTATATACATATTATATATATTATATTAATATATATATATATTAATATAGATACTCATATTATATTAGTAAGAGAGAGAGAAGATAGTTAGTTGTATACAGTAACATACATTATATATATATTAAGAGTAAGTGAGTATTAGTGTGTTGATTTGATGTAATATATATATATATATATTAGAGAGAGGAATTGTGAGTGTTGTGTGTGTGTATATATATATATTATAACATTATCATTAATATATAATATATATATTATATACATATAATATATTAATATATATATTTATATATATTAACATATATATAGCCAGATAGTGAAGAGAGAGGATGAGAGATGAGCATATAGTGTGATCTGATATGCATGTATATATATTAATATATATAATACTACAATACTATTATTATATATTATTATATATATAATATTATATATATAGAGATAGTAACGAAGATACACAGAGGAGAAGATGATTTTTAGTAGAGTATATATTATATACATACTCAGCTAGTGTTGATATATGTTATATATATAATTATATACTATTACACTTAATTTTATATAATATATATATATATATTTATTAACATCACACATATTAATATATATATACTCATTTATAATATAATATATAATTAACATATCAATACTAATTAATAGAAGAGAGAGAGTAAGTGAGAGATATTGTGTTTAGTGTTGTATATAGTTATATATTTATATAGTATACATATCACTATACTATATATATTAATATTAATTTATTATAATATATATAATACTTAATAATATTACTAACATATAATATATATAGAGATAAGAGTGAGGATGAATATGAATAAGATATGATAGTAATATATACAGTATATGAGCGATATAGTAATAAATTATATATATGGTGCATACTACCTATATATATATTAATATATATATTATATATCATTATAACACATATTAATGTATATATAATACTCTCGACTAACTAATAAATTATATAATCTCATAATATGCGAAATGGATATATAGCATAAAATAATTAAAACAATTATTAAATTATGTTAGTCTCTACTTTCTCTTATTAGTGAGTAAAAAATCTTAATACTCAAAAAATAAAAGCAATTCTATTAACATCATAATGACCTTAACTTCAATAGTCTAGTATGAATATAAAACTCATCAGCTCACAACAAATCATAATCTACAATAAAATAATATATTTTCTTTATTATTGTAACTAATTACCTACACTATCTCTGCTCATCCTCATCTACTCTCGTCTATATATATACGCCCTTACACATATCAACAAATTGACCTATATATATATATAACTACACAATTAAATAAAAGGTAATCATAAATATAATTATCTATCTTGTATATATTTATTAATTATCAGTCTACATTCTTTTTATTCAAAAAGGACGAATTTTCTAGTGTATCTCTAGTTACGTCCACATAATGTGATATTTATATGATGCTTGATATTATATATTTAACTGAACTCAACTAGTAATTTATTTGACTCTTAATAGTTTTATTAATATCTTAATAATTAGATATTAAAATCAACAGTACTTTCTTCAGTGACCAAAATAATCCTACTCATAGTTCTATATCAATACATTATTAATTCAAATTACACTTATTTCCTTCCATTTATATATATTTACTAATGGTTCAATTTATAAATATTATCATTTTACTATATATTAAGAAGGTAAAATTAATAAAATGAAACAATAAAGCTTGACAATATATAAATTGATAGCCAAAGATATAATGAACTTTCAGAATAAGTACAAATCCAGCTTTCTATCATAAAGGTGAATTTTATGCTCTATTTTTAATAATCACATAATCTAGTCCATAGTTATCTAATAGGTAAGTCTGTTCATGAAGGAGCTGTAGTATTCTATACATATATTATTTAATATAGGTATATATATATATATACATACATATATAGTTTTTAAATATAATGGTTCATTCAACCACTATTTCATCTGTAAAAAGGTTATAAACCTTATAGTTACATAACATAGTGTACCTCATTTAATACTTAACTGATACCTGCACTTCCTATCTCAGTTATATATAGTATGAGTATAAGTACCCATATCCCCACTGCTCCACAAATAATCTCTCCTAGGTGTCCTGGAATATTTAATATAGTCACTATGTACTGTCAATCTGTGAATCGAGTGAAGAACTCATGGAGAGTGCAGATGTTATATATATACCCCCTCTAGCATATTGCTACTCAGTTGGTCTCATTCATGAACTCCAGTGTATAGTATAGTAACCTTGAAAAGCATATTATATATATAGATGATATATAAAGACTATATTAATACTTGGAATTACATACATACATATTATATATATATATTATATATTATTAAACTACATATATTTATATATTATTATATATTTTATATATATACACACTAATCATACAACTCATCCTTACACTATTGTAAAGTAGGATTGTGACACAAGGTCAATTTTCTAAACTCAAGTTAACATAGATTTGAGATTTCTAGAGTTTATCCTTCTCCTAGGACTGGTAATACCTAACCTAACTTAGGTTAAAGATAACTGATATCTGTCTCATTATCATTATTCACCTACTATAAGATACAGAGATAAGAGAGAGTTAGTTGGATTTATGTATCCTTTCCTCACAAAGGTTATATAAGCACTTATGGGAAATGCAGTTATTTATATATATACCATACATATATATACCGTCCAGGATTTGAATATGTAGGTACTCTCACGACATAGTACCAATTTTCTACAGTACTACTTAAATCTATTACACCATTGTAGTCCTCTCAGCTTTGGTATATAACCACTATACTATTCATAGTGTATAGCATATATATCTATATACAATAAATATTTGAAGTATTAATTGTATTAAAAGGTTTATCATTCACTTAAGTTAATATGAATAAACATATATAGTGATTATTGTGTAAATATTATTTATAATAACATTATTACTATTATAGTAATTATGAGAATACTTGATAACCTATAATTATATAACTATATGCTACGTATATGATTTATATAGATATAAATTACTTTGAATCCATAAGACTGTTGTTGAAATAATCATATATAATTATTCATATATCTACATAAATTAGTTAAGTTGTATTTTAGAAATAATATAATGTGCATAGGATGATTAGTATCAAGAATAGTTACTTTAGATATATAATTGCATAAACTGTGAGGCTAATTTAATATTTTATGATAAGTTCATTATGAAACTCAATTATTACCTGTAGTACTATATACTAATTATTTGTATTATGAAGAGTATACTTTGAAGCTATAATATGTTTACTAAGGTAAAGTTTAATTCATAAGTTTACTTTTGTAACCATTTAACTGTGTATACATTATTTGTATTATGGATAGTTACTTGAAGCTATAATTGTTAAGGGATTATATATTTACTGAAACTATATAAACCTGTAGTACATACTATACACTTAATTGTATATTATTGAATAAGTATACTTGAAGCTATTGTAAAGGTTCAAAGGGATATATCTTGAGAGCTAATAAACTCTACGACAATAAGGATTGTTAGACAAAACATTATTTAATATGGTACAGAACATGGACTAAACAGCATGGATACATAATACTAGGTGAACATAAACATCAACATACAAAAGTTAATAAGGGAAAAACATTAAGTTACAGAATGGAGACTAAAGAATTAAGTCTAATGTGACTGTTATAAATCACTTTATACAGTGATTGTCTATGGCAATTGAGGGTCCTCGAAAGACCCAACAGTGAGTGAGGCATAGCTCCAAGGTCTGTACTCGTAGGTCGTGAGCAACAGTGGATAGTGAGGAAGAGAATGTTCATACCAGTATATACCGCTTAAATTATTAAACGGCACCTTAGCGGAATCCAGCGAGCTTATATTAAAATCAAGGCAGACAATCCTAGTAGACATATACTAGAAAACCTAATAACGCCTACACTATATACAATTTGTTTACAAGGATTATTATATTATATAACTGTAAAACACTATATATTAATAACTGTGTATAATTATGTTTGGCATAAAACAAAAGAAAGGACTGAGTTGATATATTGTCATCATAAAATATCCAACAATTCCCTTTATTCTCTTAGTCTTTGCTTATCTCATGCATACCAACCTACAAACATAGGATTTCCCTCTATGAATATATAATTAATATTATATGTGGCATACATAGAGTACTTATTTTATTTTGATATATATAATCATTTACTATGGTTATTTCAATATATATCGAGTATACATAGTAGTTCACCAATGCTATGATGTATGTATATAATAGATAATTGTACATTATGTTTATATAAGATTATATCTAATTAACGAAATAATAAATAAATCCTTGTAATTTTGCTACTCATTATAGATATAATAATATATTGATCTAGTGAAACATATATATAAATTTTTCTCATCAAAATAAAAAACAAACAAAAAAATTGAAAAGATTTTTAGGGGGTATTTTATTTATATACTAATATATTATGTTATCCATTTGCACATGTATCTTTCTTATATCTTATAACCCAGCTGCTCTACCACAGGTATATATGGATGTGATACAAGGTTTAATTTCTAATGTTATGACAACTGTTTGGAATTTCAGAGTTTTCCTTCTCACTAAGACTGGTTACATTACAAGGACTAAAAGAACCCAGGTCTGTCCTTATATTAACCCATGCTGCATAGTGGAGGATAGCTGGATTCATGCCTTTTCAATTTGGTATTAGTTGCAAATTACATAATCTATGCGGTTTGCATAAGGATATATTGTCAATCCCTGATATTTCTAAAGGTATGGCCCTTTGCGTAATCTATAATGGGCGGGACTTTCCATAATGGAATTAAGTAACAGAAAGCCCGTCATATAATTATGTGAAGTCACTATAGGACCTGGTTTGGATCACTCTACCAGTTTATCAGCTATTGAACGTCGGGCAGGAGGTAATGTTTACTGCCTTTTAACTCTGGAATAACTCAAACTGCAAATAACGACGGGCTCATTTAGTTAGTCAGATATTTTAAGTTACATGAAAATGTATAGATTAAGGAAAAATAAAAAGCTTAAGAAATTAACTACAGTTCTTGTGATTAATGAATGTCTTGGTAACAAGACTGTATAGAAGAAGTGCGACACCAATGACAAAGAGGAATGTCACCAAGACTCGAAGCCTCATAAGCATGTTAGAGAGTAAGACGTAAGATAAAAGATGAACCACAGAAGAATTAGAAGAAAGTAAAGAAGTAACGAAGGGCATATATATACAACATTAGCCTAAAGTGAAATGTTAAAAACATCCTCATCCAGGACTTGAACTCTTGGTTGTCAATTCCATTTCCTTTTGGTATTAACCATTTACAAAATACTATAATAACGTATCCATAATGTCTCTATGCCTGTGTGTGAGTCTATACGTGATAACATATTTAACATGTGTTAGAGTTAAAATTCAAATGTGTGGGAAAAGCTACTTTTCTTCTTGATAAAATACTCCAACAAGCTTCTCTGCAATGCGGCAAGTGAAGGGATTATCCCACAAAGATATGAGGAATGCACCATCTTAACTCGATATAGAGAACCAAAGGAACAGGAGTAATTGTGATTATCTGGTCTTACTCGGGCATTACAGGTAAATCCTTTTGCCAGAGCTTGCACTAAATAGACAAACCTTCACATGCAACATCTGTGGTCCGGGAAGAATTCTTTTTTCAAATATTGGACTTCAAAGTCACAGTTGGCGCTGATAACTTCTGGGCACAAAATAACTATATAGTCTTTCCAAGACTGCATGAAAGAGATAATCTAACATCCCTGATAAGTTTCATTCTTTATACTTAATATACTTTATATTTTTTGTTCATGCTTATTATTTTTCTTTTCCTTTACATTGTCAGTGCATTAAACACAATAAAAATAAGAAAAGTGTGGGGTTAAATTGAGTTAGATCTAAATTTCCACCATCGTGTGTCCACCCTGCCCGAAAGAAAGAAAAAAAAATCAGGGGATTAACCAGAATTAATGTATTTTTCAATGTCTAATATATTAATAGAATAAAAGATAAATGCCTAGTTATTTTATTTTTAAAAACTTTTATATTTTTTCAGGTCAGGTTAACTTTGAACCATGTATCTTTAAGAATCTGTGATTTATGTCCTCAAAGATTACGTTAACTGACCTTGATTTTTTGTGGTTTTTTCTTTCCATCAGTATAGGTGATCAATACCTGTTGTGGATGGATTTTTAAGGGTCAAATTAAGAACAAAAACGGACGTAGTAACAAAAATGTAGGGAATATTGATTATTAACAAAAGAGTAGACAATTACAGATACAGAGAATAGTGAGAAATTACGTCCGACAATATGAGTTAATGAGCTGCTCACATTGGCTTACTCTACAAAGCCATAAGTCCCTGTTACTTTTATATTTATAATATACATACATATATATATATATATATATACATACATACATATATATATATATATATATACAATATATATATAGGATTTGACACTTCCGGTCACCAATTCCATTTCATATGATGATAACCATTATGCTAAATGTGCATTCTTTAACTGATATGTAAACGTAAAAATGTAAAGGTAATATTACAAATTAAAATTTGCAAATTATAGGCCATCAATATTCCTGAGTATACCAAAAACATGAAAACAGAAGGAAAAAATTTACATCATTCCTGATCTCAGTAGATCTATATTATTAACAGATTTTAAATCTAAATAAATCTGCTAATAGAACTTATTTAAATCTGGTGTTAATTACAGTACTTCTCGACAAGTGTGAGTTTTTATATAAGAAGGAATTAACTAATGTTTATACCTCACCAGAACCTTTCAACACTTTTCAGAATTTAAAAAGAACTTCTAAAAAACGATTTTTACCATTGGATATCTGATTTCAGGTCCTATTTAAGATTCACAAATAATGCTTCACTTATATACTTGTTTTTGTTTTGTTTTTTTGTTGTCTTTTTTTGTTTTGTTTTCTATTTACCAAGTTACATTATCAATAGATAACTCATAAGCTGACTAATGATCTGAGTCTCTCTAGGATATAAAGAAGGGTTATTTGTCATTAAAACCATCCTTATCCATACATTTATTTCACCAATACATAATCTGACAATTATTGCTTTACTTTAAAACTTCACATGTTATACCCATTAATATTATATACTCAGTTAAAGCAGAAATCCTATGAAGTGCTTATTTACAGTCATAGAACATATCTAGATGAATACTACTTAATAGAGACAATAAGGATTCATATGTTTTAAAACATTTAGCTAAGTATAACATGTTGATTAATTTTGATGACACATTTTAATAAATGAGACTTTTCGCTACTTGGATCCTCTTTGTCATGAGCTATCGAACCTTTTAAGAAAATCTGTCTCCAATTGCTTGTGAAATGCTCAGTCTGCCCCTGCTACTGACATTTGAAAATTTTATTGTTGTATATTAGTAATGATATCAAAAAAAGTAATTATACTATTGGCCAAAATCAAAATATTATAAATTAATATTTTCCTTCTATTTTTTTGCATTAACAATCCAAACAAAAGTTTACTTTGCAAAAAATATTTGTATTTTCAGCAGTGAATAAACCCTAGTTGAATAAGAAGGAGAATAAATTACTTCTATCACCGCTACTTATCTTAATTCAGAGCCTCAAGATTCAACCTATTTACACATTAACCTCATTTAATAATTTAATATAAAGTTTCTAGATAAATAA
>CM042141.1:77123615-77175256 GCA_023376005.1 Doryteuthis pealeii | reverse complement strand
AAGAAACTCGGCAAAAATTTTGTGAGTAAAAATATACGTATAAAAAAATGTCCAGGAAAAAATAAATAAATGACCGCATAGAGACGCACCAATCAAAAATAATCTATTTACACTATGAATCAGTTGGCCAAAACAAACAAATAATATAATGCCGCTAGGCTTGTCTAAAGCTAAAATGTAAAGAGTGCTCAACCTAAGTTAGAGCAAATATTGATACGTTGTAGACACAATCATAGGTTATATGTATATAAATATATATAAGATATATATATAATATAATGGGAAGTAAATATGGAAAATAAATCTGACAATATGTTAAGAAATTTTGAAAAATAAGTTGGCCGAAAACAGGATGAATTAATTTATCGATGTTTTAAACATTTCGGTTCTTATAACCTTCTCAGGGGTATCTTGGGGGAAAAATTGTGGATCACACTTGTCTTTTTCAAAATATAACGCTGAACAAATACAGTACACAACAAAAAAAAAGATTTTCATCTGTTCCTGTCATCTATTAAAAACCCATCAATTTCATCCTCCTGATGAAGGTGTTAAAGAAACCGAAATGTTTTAACATCGATAAAATAAATTCATCCTATTTTTGCGAAACTGTTTTCAAAATTTTCTTTATTTATATAATATTATATATCATCCACTACCACAGCGGATGTACACATGGTCAATTTCTAAGCAAGGTTAAGTTTAAATTCGAGTTTCAGATTCAATTGCATAGAGCGAAATATATCACCTAATATGAAATTCTACAGTTGCCTAACCCCCCCCCCCCCCCCCCAGATTAAAGAACCTGGTCTTCCCAATGCACCATTGAACACCATTTCCTACAACAATAATCATTACACAATCCACCTCAATATTATATATCTTTAAGTCAAAAACTGACCTGTCTCTTACTTACATTCTGCCTATCACTTTCCCCTCTCTATGTATACTTCATTACCTCTTCATTATATATGTTAGTTTCTCTGTGAGAGTGATAGATACATATTTGTATGTTCAGTTCAGAAGCAGCTAGCCAGTAACTTCTCGACATCTAATCAGATCCATTTAAATTTAGATTAAGCAAACATTCCCTTTCTTAGAAATCTTACAAAATGATATTGATTTTTTTTTAATTCTCCGGACATTATTCTTTTTTCAATTTAATTAGCTTTACAGACTCACTTTCCTAATCCAATTATCTACCTAGAGCTCAATGGGTGACTCAAATGGTCACATTTGTCAAGTGTATATAATATATTATATATATATATATATATATATATATTGGTTGGATCAAAAACGGTATGTCCGAAAAGAAGTAAAGTATAAATGTGTTTGTATGCAAAGGCGGCGGAATCTGTGATGAGGAGGGCTCGAGTATAACCAGTTGCAATTCATTGGATGAGGATGCCAAAAATCGAGAATATTATATATATATATATATATATATATGATTATATTTTACTCCATCTCATAATTGTTGCTTTTCGTCATATCTCTCTGGGTTGATATACTTTTTTTGACTGTTAAAGTAAAAAGAACAACAAGTTTAAAAAAAAGCATCAGCTTCAGAACAGAACTTAAATATTCACTTCACACCTTTGTGCAATGTTTCTTTAATTTTCTGCCTACAGAAACTTCAATGATCAGTGCTGTGAAAAGGAACCATCTTGTTGCTTGCTGAACAGTTACATCAATTTTTTAATTGAGAAAGAGGAAATTTTAAAAAGTATTAAAATAGACTGCTTCCCAGTTGTAGGCTTAGAATGACATTATCTTATAATATTTTTAATAATGAACATTCTGACACGGTTTCTATGTTCTATTGTTATTGCACACTGCATCAGCAGAAGATGATTTCCTGCTATTATATTCTCAAAGATGACAGAAGTAAATTGATTTATAGGTACCCTTTTTTTCTGATGATGGCGGGGAATGTCTTCATTTCCTGTAGAATTTGCATTCCCAAGTTGATTCAGGTTTTGTCAATGTAAGAAAATCACAAGTTGCTATGGTGAAAAATGGAATTAGATACTTGCTGAGCACATGGACAAAGCAGCTTGTGTATATCTCATTAGAAGAATGCTAGGGAATAACATCATTCCTTTACTATATGTATACTAGCAGTGCTACACAGCATTGCCTGGGATTTAAGAAGTTAGAAATAAATCACTTATCCTATATTTATCTATTGATTGTTTTATTATCTTTATTATCTATATATTTCTAGTTTTTAAGTTGTGTATTTTCATCATTCTTTTTGTTTGTATTTTTTCATTATTTATCTTTAATTTGCTTTTTATTATGTTCATCCTGTATAATTTTTTAATCATTTTATTAATCAATTTCTTGATATATCATTGGTTTAGACCCCTATACTTTTATTTAGCTTTTCTTAAGGAAATAAGGATGTGAAGTTAATTGGCTTTGGTTTTGCTGGTCCCCACCAAATTTTCCTTTATAAAAGAACATGCACTATTTGTTGTAAAAACAAACATACAGAAGATACAGGATCTTTCTTTGATATATATTATATATATATATATATATATATATTGCCCTCTAACATTTTTACTGTATTATCATAAGTAATTCATCAAAAAGGTGTCAATATATTTCATAAAACTTAGAGCATTAATAGGAGTGGAGAAAATTTTTATCTATGACAGTTTTGGTAGACAAGATACCTCTTCAGGATACTAAATTAGGCACTAGATTTTATATATACTTGCCAGTAAAAAAGTATTACATTCTATATATACTTACCAGTAAGACAGTGGTGTTATTTTGATTACACTTCTGTCTTTTATTGTATGGGAAAAATTAGGGGAAGGATTATCTGCCCTTGGCACCAGGGCTGAAATCGCCAATATATGATAATTGGCACCTAAATGAATTCCATGACTAAAACACTTATTAGTGTTGAGAGCATAGCAGCAAGACATCTAAAATCCAGTCACTCCCAAACCCTCAGCAGATAAGTCTTGTCGCAAATGCCATTAAGTTTGCAATTTGTACTATATATGCTTTTTATCCTCAATTGTTGTTGTCTCTTCATCTGATTTTAATTGCCTATAACCTGGGAAATTATATGAGTCTCCACAAGAACATCATATTTTGCAAACTTAATTGGCATTGTGACAAGACTTATCTACTGAGGGTTTGGAGCAACTGGGTTTAGATGTCTTGTTGCTAGCTGCTCAACACTACAAGTACATGGAATTCAATTTAGGTGCCAATATCGTATATTGGCCAATTTGCCCTCTAGTGTAGGGCAGATAATTTATGTCTAATTTTCCGATAATTGTTGGTTGACTCTAGTTTATAAAAAATGATTTTTTTTTCATGTTTGTTACCATTGGTTTCAACGCAGTGTATTAGCTGCTTATTTCTCAAGACAAAGCACCCTGGAGGAAGACAACAAATTTTTACTCAGTTATATATAGGTATAAGTGGTCTTGTATTCAACACACTATGACAAGAGTAGGGTGCTTCACCAGCTTGCTGAATAAGATATACTGTCTCTGTTCCAGGAACTTTGTCTTGACAATAAGTGGCTAATAGACTGCTTTAAAAACCAATGGTAAAAATACCTTTTACTTGTATAGTAAACTATAGCAAATGAATAGCTCTTTATACCTGTAATCAAGCACTTTAATTTCCTTTCTCCAATACAATATACTTATATATATAAATCATATGGATGCTATATTTGTTAGTAGACAGTGCTCAATATCATTTATAGAGCATTAATATATAAGTTAAGGTAGTAGGGACATGGAGTCAACACCTGGTTACTGCAGTTTCTCACTTATAACAATTTTCTGACCAAGTGAGAAACTGTCAGTAACCAGGTGTTGACTTCATGTCCACACTACCTAACTTATATATATAAGCATTTCTAGTATCATTTGGATTATTAGACTACTGTCCTCATCATTATTGTGATCTGTATATTTCAGATGATGTGCTCTCCGGCCTTCTTTTTAAATTCCAGAACCTTGTATATCGATTATGACAGAGGTTCCCGAGTTCGAGAAGGCTCCCAAGTCTGACAAGAAATACTTAAAGAAAGCAGGAGGGCACATCAGCCGATACGTTGTACAGATAACAATAAAGATGAGGACAATAGTCCGAATAATCCAAATAATACTAATTATCAAGCCTCATCTCAAAAATTCAGAGAAATAGTGTAGATAACAATAAGATGAGGACAATAGTCTGAATAATCCAAATAATACTAATTATCAAGCCTCATCTAAAAAAATCAGAGAAATAGTGTAGATAACAATAAAGATGAGGACAATAGTCTCAATAATCCAAATAATACTAATTATCAAGCCTCATCTAAAAAAATCAGAGAATAGTGTAGATAACAATAAAGATGAGGACAATAGTCTGAATAATCCAAATAATACTAATTATCAAGCCTCATCTTAAAAATCAGAGAAATAGTGTAGATAACAATAAATGAGCACAATAGTCTGAATAATCCAATAATGCTAATTATCAAGCCTCATCTCAAAATTCAAGAGAATAAGCCATTTCTGTGTTAACATGATTTTCTTTCTCTTTTTATCAATATTTTCTTTGTTTTGTTCTGTCTTGATATTTTTCAACTGTTTCATCTTCTACACCTTTTATAAAGAAGTGTGAAAAGATTTTCCCCTCAACCAAGAAGGATTTTTTTTTCTTTAATTTCTTCAGAAGAGTTAAAGAAACTTTGAGAAAATAATGTGGCAAGTGTGTTAAACTGCAGGATGAATAGATGGAATAGCATGAACATTTAATGGCTCTTAATTGGCATCATGAAAAAATGAAGGAAGTTAGATAGGAAAAAAGATAGGAGAGTACGAAAAATAATTAACCAGAAAAAGTAAAAAGGAACGAGATAGGAAAGGAAAGAAAAACCAAAAGGGATCAATCTTAAGAAATGTGCCCTTTTCTATTTGGAAAGGAGATTGTTTTGGCATCTGAGGTGGAGTGCCACACTGACCATCAGCTCCTCACTTTACAGCACAGATCCCCATGCTACTCATACGCTGATTGGCGGGCCTGTATCGAACCTTGAACACACAAGTATTGATGATAGGGAAAAGGTTTACAAAGTAAAGATACAAGGTGAACTGAGGAAATTAGATAGGAAAAAGATAGAAAAAATGAGGAAAAATAATTAACCAGAAAAAAGAAAAAGACGAGAGAGGAAAAGGGAAAGAAAAAACCAAAGGATCAATCTTAAGAAAGTGTCCTTTTCTATTTGGCCTTGAAGCCAGGCTAATCTGAGCAGCCTGAATATTTTAAGAAAAAAGGCTGTTGTAAAAACATCTTGCAAACTGCATTTCTCCATTTGGTTTTCTTCGAGAGAAGTAAATATTACTTAGTAAGTAGGTCATTCTTACTTGGTGGAACACAATCTTCCAAACTGCATTTCTTCTATTTGGCTTTGTACCAGAGCAAATCAAGAAAATATCTAATTGACAACGCTTGGTCAATGGGGAGACGTAGAGTAGGCCTACAACATCCCCTGTGTATGAGACTAATCTTCATCCAGTGGTGAGATTCCAATTCTTGAGCTTTGGGTAGTGTGAATAAAGTCATTGGGGGGCCAGACAGCGAGGGTACGTGTATCTCCTTTTCACTAGCACTAAACTGAAGATTGTTTTGGCATCCGAGGTGGAGTGCCACACTGACCATCAGCTCCTCAATTTACAGCACAGATCCCTGTGCTACTCACACGCTGAGTGGCGAGGGCTGTATCGAACCTGAACACAACAATTATTGATGATAGGGAAAAAGGTTTACAAAGCAAAGAAACAAGATCTCAGGGACTTTTTAATTCACCTAGCTAATTTACTCAGTTTTCACCTTGTATTCTTTGCTTTGTAAACCTTTTTCCCTATCATCAATAATTGTTGTGTTCAGGGCGATACAGGCCCCCTCCGCCACTCAGCGTAGTGAGTAGCAAGGGATCTGTGCTGTAATGAGGAGCTGATTGGTCAGTGCTGGCACATCACCTCGGATGCCAAACAATCTTCTCAGTTTAGTGCTAGTTGAAAAGGAGACTACACTACCTCCTGTCTGCCACCCAATGACTTTAGTTCACACTACCCAAAGCTCAAGAATTGGAATCTCACCACTGGATGAAGATTAGTCTGATACACAGGAATGTTGTAGGCCTACTCTAGTCCCCATGACCAAGCGTTGTCAATAGAGTATTTTCTGAATTTGCTCTGGTACAAAGCCAAATAGAAGAATGCAGTTTGGAAGATTGTGTCCACCAAGTAAGAATGACTACTTACTCAAGCTAAATATTTAACTTCTACTCTGGAAGAAACCAATGGGGAGAAATGCAGTTTGCAAGTGTTTACAACAGCCTTTTTCTTAAAATCAGGTGGCTCAGATAGCTGCTCAAGGCCAAATAGAAAAGACACATTCTTAAGATTGATCCCTTTGGTTTTTCCTCTTCTCTCCGTTCTGTTCTTTTCTGGTTAATTATTTTTCTACTCTATCTTTTTCCTATCATTTCCTCAGTTCACCTTTGTTATCTTACTTTGTAAACCTTTTTTCCCTTCATCAATACTTGTGTGTTCCAAGGTTCGATACAGGCCCTCGCCAACTTCAGCGTATGAGTTAGCATGGGGATCTGTGCTGGTTAAAGAGAGCTGATGGTCAGTGTGCACTCCACCTCAGATGCCAAAACAATCTCCTTTCCAAATAGAAAAAGGGCACATTTCTTAAGATTGATCCCTTTGTGTTTTCTTTCCTTTTCATCTCGTTCCTTTTTTACTTTTTCTGGTAATATTTCCTACTCTCTATCTTTTTCCTATCTACTTCCTTCATTTTTCATTGATGCAATTAAGAAGCCATTAAATGTTCATGCTATCTCCATCTATTCATCCTGCAGTTTAACACACTGCCAACTCATTCTCAAGTTTCTTTACTCTCTAAGAATTAAAGGAAAAAAAAATCCCTCTGGTTTGAGGGGAAAATCTTTTCAACACACTTCTTATAAAGCGTGATAGAAAGATTGACAGTGAAAATATCAAATACAGAACAAACAAAGAAAAAATATGAATAAAAAGAGAAGGAACATCAGTTAACACAGAAATGCTTATTCTCTGAATTTTTTGAGATGAAGGCTTGATTAATAGCATTATTTGATTATTCAGACATTGTCCTCATCATTTTATTGTTTATCTACACTATTATCTCTGATTTTTAAGATTGAGCTGATAATTAGTATTATTTGGATTATTCAGACTAGTGTTCCTCATCTATTGTTATCTACACTATTTCTCTTGATTTTTAGATGAGGCTTGATAATTAGATTATTTGGATATTGAGACTATTGTCCTCATCTTTTGTTATTACACATTTCTCTGATTTTTTAGATAGGCTTGCATAATTATATTATGGCATTATTTCAGACTATTGTCCCCATCTTTATTTGTTATCTACACTATTTCTTCTGAATTTTGAGATGAGCTTGATTTAATTAGTTAGTTATTTGGATATTCGGATATTGTCCTCATCTTATTGTTTCGTACAACGTATCGCTGCATGTGCCCTCTGCTTTCTGTAAGTATTCTGTCAGACTTGGGAGCCTTCCGAACTCGGGAACCTTCTGTCATTAATCGATTATGACAAGTTTCTGGAATTTAAAAAGAGGCCGGAACGGCACATCATCTGAAATATACAGATCACCAATAATAATGAGGACAGTAGTCTGATATCCAAATGATACTAGAATGCTTATATATATAAGTTATGGTAGTGTGGGACATGAAGTCAACACCTGGTTACTGACAGTGTTCTCACTTGGTCAGAAAATTGTTATAAGTGAGAAACTGATCCAGTAAACCAGGCTGTTGACTCCATGTCCCTACTACCTTAACTGTATATATTAATGCTCCATAAATGATATTGAGCACTGTCTACTAACATAATATAGCATCCATATGATTATATATAAGTAATTGTATTGGAGGAGAAAGAAAATTAAAGTGCTTGATAAGTATAAGAGCCTATATTCATTTGCTATAGTTTACTATCACAAGTAAAGGTGTTTTACCATTGCCGTTTTAAAGCAGTCTACTAGCCACTTATGTCCAAGACCAAAGTTTCCTGGAACAAGAAAGGCAGTATTCCTTATTCAGCAAGCTTGGTGAACGGCACCCTACCTATGTCTAGGTGTGTATGAATACAAGACCACTTATACCTATATATAACTGAGTAAAAATTATGTTGTCTTCTCTTTCCAGGGTCTTTGTCTGGAAAAAATAAGAGCTAATACACTGCGTTGAAACCAATGGTAAACAAACATGAAAAAAAGCATTAGTTATAAACGGAGAGTCAACACAACATTATCCGGAAAAATTAGACATGAATTATCTGCCTGACACTAGAGGGCAAAGTTGCCAATATAGTATTGGCCACCCTAAAATTGAATTCCATTGTTACTTGTAGTGTTGAGCCACTAGCAACAAGAATTTCTAAACCCAGTTGCTCCCAAACCCTCAGTAGATAAGTCTTGTCACAAAGCCATTAAGTTTGGAAAATATGATGTTCTTGTGGAGCTCATATAATTTCCAGTTTATTAGGCAATTAAAATCAGATGAAAGAAGACACAACAATGAGGATAAAAAGCATATTTATAGTACAAAATTGCAAAAACTTAATGGCATTGCGACAAGACTTATCTCTGTGTTTTGGGAGTGACTGAATTAGGTCTTGCTGCCTATGCCTCAACACTATAAGTGTTTTTTAGCATGAATTCAATTAGGCTGCCAATATCTATATTGGCGATTTCAGCCCCTGGTTGCCAAGGGCAGATAATCCTTCCCTAATTTTTCCCATACAATAAAAAGACAGAAAGTTGAAGCAAAAATAACAGCCCCACTGTCTTACTGCGGTAAGTATATATAGAAATGTAATACTTTTTACTGGCAAGTATATATAAATCTGTGCCTAAATTTAGTTCTGAAGAGGATCTGTCTACCAAAACTGTTTCATAGATAAAAATTTTCTCCACAACTATTAATGCTCTAAGTTTATAAATATATTGAGCACCTTTTGGGATGATACTTATGATATACTAGTAAAAATGTTAGAGCGGCAATAGATATATATATATAATATATATATATATTACTATATATCAAAGAAAGAGCCGTATCTCTGTATGGGTTGGTTTTACAACAAATTAGTGCATGTCTTTTATAAGGAAAAATGGTGGGGACCAGCAAAAACAAAAGCCCAATTAAATGGGCACATCCTATTTTCCTTAAGAAAGCTAAATAAAGTATAGGGGTCTTAAACCAATGATTATCAAGAATTGATTAATAAAATGATGAAAAATTTATACAGGAATAAAAATAATAAAAAGCAAATTAAAGTAAATAATAGAAAAATACAAACAAAAAGAATGATGAAAATACACACTTAAAACTAGGAATATATTAGATAATAAAGATAATTAAAACCAATCATAGATAAGATAGATAGTGATTTATTTCTAACTTCTTAATCCCAGCATGCTGCTGTAGGCCTGTAGTATCATATAGTAAAGGAATGATGTTATTCCTTAGCATTCTTTCTAATGAGATTACACAAGCTGCCTTGTCATGCTGCTCAGCAGTATCTAATTCCATTTTTCACCAGGTAGCACTTGTGATTTTCTTACATTGACAAAACCTGAATCAACTTTGAATGCAAATTTACAGGAAATGAGACATTCCCGCCCCATCATCAGGAAAAAAAAGGAGTACCTTATAAAATCATTTTAATTCTGTCATCTTGAGAATATAATAGCAGAGGAAAATCATCTTCTGCTGAATTGCAGTGGGCAAATAAACAATAGACATAGAAACAGTGTCGAATGTTCGATATTAAAATATAATAGATAATTCATTCTTAAGCTACAACTGGGAATACAGTCTATTTTAGACTTTTTA
Source organism: Doryteuthis pealeii (assembly GCA_023376005.1). Lineage (NCBI taxonomy): Eukaryota > Metazoa > Mollusca > Cephalopoda > Myopsida > Loliginidae > Doryteuthis > Doryteuthis pealeii. The sequence goes on along the minus strand of CM042141.1, from coordinate 77,165,303 downwards.
AAAATTTCCTCTTCTCATAGAAAAAAAATTGAGTGTAAACTGTTCAGCAAGCAACAAGATGGTTCCTTTTCACAGCACTGATTCATGAAGAAAGCCTTTTGCTTGTAGGCAAAGAAAAAAATAAAGAAACATTGCAACAAAAGGTGTGAAGTGAAATTTAAGTCTTGTCTAAAGCTGATGCTTTATTTTTAAATTGTTGTATTCTTTTACGTTAACAGTCAAAAAAAGTATATCAACCAGAGAGATATATGACGAAAAGCACAATTATTGAGTGCGAGTAAAATATTATCATATAATACTATATATATATATAATATTCTCATTTTGGCATCCTCATCCAATGAATTGCAAACTGGTTATACTCGAAGCCTCCTCATCAACAGTCCGTCCGGCTCTTTGCATACAAACACAATTTGTATCTTTACTCTTGGTTCGGACCATACCGTTTTGATCAACCAATTATATATATATATATATAATATATAGTATATATATAGATATACACTTGACAAACGTGACATTGAGTCACCCATTGAGCTCTAGGTAGATAATTGGGATTAGGAAAAGTGAGCTGTAAAGCTAATTAAATTGAAAAGAATATGTCCGGAGAATTGAAAAAAATCATCCATCATTTTGTAAGATTTCTAAGAAAGGGATGTTTGACTTAATCTAAATTTAAATGGATCTGATTAATATGTCGAGAAGTTACTGGCTAGCTGCTTCTGAAACTGAACATACAAATATGTATCTATCACTCTCACAGAGAAACTACATATATAATGAGAGGTAATGAAGATATACATAGAGAGGGGAAAGTGTAGCAGAATGTAAGTAAGAGACAGGTCAGTTTTTGACTAAGGATATAAATATATATTGGAGGTGGATTGTGTAATGATTATTGTTGTAGGAAATGGTGTTCAATGGTTGAATTGGGAAAGACCAGGTTCTTTAATTTCTTGGTTAGGCAACTGTAGAATTTTCATATTAGGTGATCAATATTCAGCTCTTTGCAAGTTGAATCTGAAACTCTGAATTTAACCTGTTAAACTTGCTTAAGAAATTGACCATGTGTCCACATGTCCTGCTCGTGTAGTGGGATTGATATATATATATATATATAATAAAGAAATTTGAAAAAACAAGTGTTCCAAAAAAGGATGAATTTATATCGATGTTAAAACATTTCGGTTTCTTTAAACCTTCATCAGGAGATGAAATTTGATGGATGTTTTTATAGATGACAGGAGATGAAAATCTTTTTTTTTTGTTGTGTAACTGTATTTGTTCAGCGTTATATTTTTGAAAGACAAGTTGTGATCCACAATTTCTTCCCCAAGATACCCCTGATGAAGGTATAAGAACCGAAATGTTTAAACATCGATAAATAATTCATCCTGTTTTCGGAACACTTATTTTTGCAAATTTTCTTAATATTGTCAGATTTATTTCCATATTTACTCCCAAATATATAATATTAATATATATATAATAATAATTATACCATTATTAATCCCCCCCCAGAATGAGTTGTGTCTACAACTGATCAATATTTTGCTCTACGTAGGGATCGAGCACTCTTACATTTTAGCTTTAGACAAGCCTAGCGGCATGTATATATTTGTTTTGTTTTGGCCAACTGTATTAGTGTAAATAGATTATTTTTGATTGGTTGCGTTCCTTCGCGTCATGTTATTTATTTTTTTTCCTGGACAATTTTTTTATAGTATATTTTTTACTAACAAATTATTTGCCGATGTTTTCCTTCCATTAGGGTTTACTAGAGGGATGGAGCGAGAGTGGGTGGAAAGAGAAGAGGGAGGAGAGAGAGAGAAGAAGAAAGGAGAGAGAGAAGAAGAAGGAGAGAAAGAAAGAGTTTGAGGGAGAGAAAGAGTGGAGCCAAAGAAAGAAGAGAAATTTGTGCCAATTCTGCTTTGGTATGACTCTGTCATTTATCTTCTATTAGAGCTAATACAATCAAGTCGCAGTATTTGCAGAATATTTGGTCTTGAAGGGCAATCTTTATTTTTGATCTGTCACTTTCACACGTGATCTACTGATCTACTAAAATGTGAAGACTTAATAGCACTCACAGCCCACGATCAGACCCATCAAAGATATAGTCCACATACCCAATTTTCTCACCATCTCTCCGTAATATTCCTATGATCAATGACTTTGAATGTTGGTCATTGTACAGGGATGACAATAAAGATGAGACAATAGTCCGGAATAATCCAAAATAATACTCAACACTAGATTTAGATTGTATGCCATGTCATGAAAATAGGATTATCAAATTCCTGTCCATTTTTGGAAGTATCTATCTACTCAATTCCTCGACCATGACAAGATCAAGAGTTTTTTTTTAAACAGAGTGCAGCTGGTTTGAATTCAGAGTTTTCCTTCTTTAGATTGGTTGTTTACCAAGGTTAGAGAACTCTGCCCTGCTATTTACCTAGCTGGGGGTGGGGGTGTAGTTAGAATGGATATCTTGTCTTTGCCCAAGGGCATTAGCATGAAATTCAAATGCAAATAGCCACATACAGATTTAACTTGGGTTGCCAATTCAATTTCCTATTGGTTTTGTTTTTCAGCCTACCAACCCTTTTGTCAGTTAATGCCAAATAATGTAATTTTGATAGTGAAAATTCTATAACCTTTTTCCACTATCTGATCATTCTCACTAATCTACAGATTTAACAAAAGTCATTATTAGATTCTTTTTTTCTTTTCATTCTTTTTTTTTTTTTTATAAAATAAAGTCTTTGTTTCCTAATCAAGTGGTAGCAACAAAATTTGAAGTTTTACACTACCACAGTATTTCTAAATAGGGTCTTTACCCACCCACCCAATTTATGCGAGGGCGATAAACAGAATTATTTCCCAGCGAGGGGTGTTCAGAGGCTTGGAGAGATGGTGATCAAATTTGTATATCATCAGGGAAGTAAAGATAAGAACATCGCATTACTGTCAAGTAGACAGAGTTGAGATTAATGGTATGTGAATGTAACTAACCTTACATTGTTGTCCAAATTAATTGAAGGGTAATTCCATGTCAAATCATCCAGAAAAAAGTAGAATTCTCACCACCACTTCATTTTTCTGAATTTTTTCCAGGAGCGGACTATGTTAACATTAGACAATCCCCAAAATTTAGCTTCCAATTGAAAAATTGGTGGAGTTATGTCGATTTTTAGTTTATAAAAGCATTTTTGCCCAAGGAATCCAAAAATGCTATATAAAATTTTTTAAAGTCAACCAATTTTAAGTTATTTATGATTTCTGATTTTCATAGTAAGATCAAATATCCTAATGTGCACTGATCTATGACAAAAAAATTTTCTATTATTATTCACGTATATTGAACATTATTTGTACCAAAAAATTTTTTTAAAGTCAACCAATTTTAAGTTATTTATGATTTCTGATTTTTCTAGTAAGATCAATATCCTAATGTGGCACTGCATCTATGACAAAAAAATTTTCTATTATTATTTCACGTATATTGAACATTATTTGTACCAAAAAGATTGTTTCGTTTTTGCTCAGAACCGAAGCTACAACATTTTACAAAAATTTTGTTAAATTTTGCACTTCAATTTTTCTAAACTTTTGTCCAGATGGACAAAATTTTAGAAAAATTGAAATGCCAGTGTGTTAGTGCAGTGTTACAATTTTCACATGTTTCCTTGGAGTAATGTCCATCACAGACAATGACTGTAGGACAACTAATCAACAGTAGAGACAATAGTGTTTGGGTATGATGAAAATCTGATCCAATCATGGATTATGCAATATATTAAAAAGCCAAATTTCATCATACTCCCTGAAAATAGATTCATATTACTGCATACCACTGCAAATGACCTAATCTGAGGAAAAAAATAGAAATTGATTACACACAGTGGGTCTAAAATTGACTGTATGGTAAAAGAAAGGAAACTAAAGCAGTTGTTTATATCAATTTGCACAAGAGTGTATGTGCTATCTGGTTGTGCAAAATGGGCAGCTTATGGGTTCTGGGCCTAATCTTAAAAATAAAAAAAACTTGTATAAATTTATAATGATAATCAACTTCTTTTTTACAACTGTTACAAGATTTAAGACTAGTGTACCAGCAAATATTGTCTTTCAAATTCAAACAAGAAAATTGAAGCTGGTCCATCCACAAATAATGATGCTACCAGTTTTCCACACGGGGCCATATCACTCCTTATGAGAGTGTTAAGTGTTATAAATGGGTGGTAACTTATTAAGGGAAAACTACAAACTACAATTAACTTAGGGTCTTTAATTAACTCCTTAAGTTTACCAGCAACCATTATCAAGGAAATTGAAGCAAGTCTATCCACAAATAATGATGTTGCAGCTGTGTTTACAAGTAGGCTGAGTTGATAACGTAGATTAGGTTTATATAATTATAATGGTAGAAGGTATCCAAGTGTTTGGGGGTGGGGGGATATTTGTGCAAAATGGTTGGGAAATACTACTTTAGAATAAGAAGCTCACCTGAATTTCTTGCTTGGATTATGTTAAAATAGGTGTTACCAAAATATTTGAAGAATTTGAGTCAAAATGAATACATAAGACTTTTTGTTATAACTTCTGTTAGCAGGATCTTTTGGATTGCATTGCATCTTCATTCTTGTGGAATGTCTTTTTTATTAACCCAAGAATAATTCTTATAAAAATTTTGTGAAGCAGCAAAACTCATATCTGTCTAGTGGGTTCGCAAAAGCCTGAAAAGACTTTTCTTTTTTTTTCTTTTTTTTTTTTCCAAGAAATTGTGGTAGAAGTCGGAGTGAAATTGGGGATATTTTATCCTATCTTATTTTTGCATTTTATTATGGATATCTCTTCTGGAATGTTTTTGTTTTTTATTAAGCCCATGAATTATTATTATAAAAATTGTATAGTGTAGATTGCTCCTTTTGAGAAGCTGCAAAATCTATCCAGAATGGCTGAAAAAATTCTTCGTTTGGCACCGAAAATTAAACTTTTAGTGGAAGTGTAATTGCAGAATATTTTATTTCATCTTATTTTTGGATTTTATTATTGGGGAAAAGGCAACTAAGAGGTTTGGGTGGGTATTTGCGTAATAAGGTTGGGAAATACTACTTTAGAATAAGAAATTGACCTGAATTTCTTGCTTGGAATATATTGTGCTGCCAAAATATATTTGAAGAATTTGAATTGGAACTGAATACAGATTTTTTGTTACAACTGCTGTTAGCATGATCTTTTGGATTGCTGTGTACATTATGGGCTTCTCTTGTAGAATGTATTTTCTATTGAGTATATGAATTATTCTAATTATGGGAGGCTGCAAAACTTACATCTATCCAGTGGTGCCAAAAATTAAACTCTGTGGAAATGGAATTGTGGGATATTTGATTTTATTCTATTATTCTATCTTATTATCGATTTTATTTTTATATTTTTTATTTGTTTCATTTTATTATTTTAAACATTTTTCGTTTGTTAATCACCACAACATTGGTTAGCAAAAGAAAATTGTATGTTCAATTTCAGCACCACCAATAATTCAGATATCTATTTCCCTTCACTATAAAGCAACAACTTGTACTACAGTCCTGTATGATCACAAATAGTATACCTGAAAGAATACTGTTGAACACTTGTTGATTAACCTCAGTAAATGTTAAACAAATTATTCTTTCTTTTTTCTTTTTTTTTTTTTTTTTTTTTTTACTTAGGTACTCATTTCTTCTGCTTGTCATAGTACATCTCTGAAAGAATTATTTTAAAGTTGGTTAGTTTGTTGGATTTTACAGCATGTCAACCATTGGGTTATTTTATACTAAATACATTTTTGGTTAGGAGGTTGATTTAGAAGGCTATCACAATGCAGTTTGGAAAAAATAATAATACAGTAACAATGGTGTTGTGTGCTGACCTGTATTTTTATTCTTTCTTGAATTTTCGAGGTAATACCTCTTTATCAAAAGAATTGAACTGAAGCAGTCCAGCTATGGCATTTCTTCCCAAATGAATTTTTCTTTTTTTTGAAAATGATGTTATTTTTTAAATAACTGTATTCTCGTGTGAACGTGAATGTGTTTATTTTTGTTTGTACGTGTGTGTATGTTGTAATGCGCATGACATTGAAAATACATTTTTGTTTTATTCATTCTTTTTGAGTACTCATCTTTTTAAAGACACACTTTTTAAAAACTCATGTTTTGATCTATTTAACCCATAGATTGAACCCTAACAGGTACTACCACTGCAGGACAGAGTGTACCTGGGAATAATGGCAATGAAGGGGTACTCTACTCTCCCCAGAGCTTCAGAATTGGAACCTCACCATAAGATGCAATTTAACCCAATATCCAGGACACTAAGAATCTCAGCTACCACCTTCCAGCACATATATGGTAAAAGAGGTTAGGGGTTTGCCACATGGGCAATAGGGTTGGGACAATCATATAGGTGCTAGGGCTTGACATGACCGGTCAATTGATTGGAGGAGGCCTCTCCAGCTGCCTGTCAAGCCAAAGTAAGAGCCAAAGTGCAGTGTTGTAGGTCATGGGCTGCTCAGTCACCAGGTTCCGTCCTTAAGCATTACAGGTCACCACTCATGGACAACAGGTGGTCTTATTGGACGAGAAGGTCTTAACCCACTGCAGAGGTGCAGTCAGTGTATTCCATAAGCCCAGCCAACAGGGCTATGTTAAATTTAAATCTTACACTGCATTACAAAAATCATAGAGTAAGCCTATTCATTAAGTAACAGGAGGAGAAACAAAGGTGATCCTGATACATTCAATACTGTATCATTTGAGGTGTTATGATAGGAAAATGATAAATAAGGGTTAACAGACAAGGAAAGGTGTATTTATAATTCTATAATCTGTGCAATTCATGTAGTTGAAAAGTCTAATTTGTTTTACCTTGACGAAAGAGTTATAAATCATAACAAGATTTGACTTAGAGTGTAACAATATCCCTGACAGCTTTTAAATCCATTATTTCTATTCTGAGTAGATATGGTTGATCCAAAAGTTTCAAGCATCTCTTTTGCCAATTGAGGTAAATTCATAAGATTTTTACTCAGTCATCAAAGTATTTTCCAGGCTCCCTAGGATCATACATCATCTTTCAGGAGGAGGAGGTGTGCTTACTCATTTTACTTTCCTTCAACCGGAAACTGATGAAAATAATCTGCATTTTTGACTCTCTCTTGCATTTCAGATTATCTATGAAAGTTTCTTAATGTAACAATTTGAGTTTTTCTTGAATAAATTGGATTTATAAAAGTAAAATTTGTGGCAATATGGATAATAGATAGCAGATTTTAGCTGCTAAAAGGGTTTTGTGTACATATTTACCAACCTCTATGCATGGGTTCTTACCCCTCTGCAGAAGTGCAGTCTGTGTATTCTAAAGCTCCAGCCAACAGGGCTAGAATTCAAGACTGACACGCAAGTATACAATTTAAAAAAATACTGAAACCCTTATGGTTGGTAGATTGACTTAACTGCTGTAGGCGGGGATCAGAGTGTAGTATCTGTTCCAGATACTGTGCTCTGGTACTTACCTATTCCCCTCGGGGGGTCCAGTGTGCTTTGGCCACTTGACTGGGTTAAAGTACAATTATTAGCATCGATCCCAGAGGGCCATCCCTCCAGGCAATACCTGCCCTTTATGGGCAGGGCTGGGTTTATTGCCCAGCACCTGAGGTGCCCCCTTGAGGGGGAATGCCAAAGGTATCGACGCAATTTTTGTTCTTTCCCACCCATGAGCTTCGGCTTGTGGGTGGGCCCCTGTTAAAACGAGGCCTTGTGCCCAGTCCATACAAGTGGGGTATAAGACAAATACCCTTATGGTTGGTAGATTGGTTTTATGGTATGTCAACCCTTGTTGGGTTATTTTATGCTGAAGATGTTTTGTCTTATCCATTCCTGATGGGTATTCAAATTAAAAAAAAACAACTAATTTTTCTCTATTCAACCCATAAATGGGACACTAACAGGTACTACCACTCCAGGTCAGAGTGGACCTAGGAGTAATGGTGATAAAGAGGTACTCCACACACATTGATCAGATGGGGCCTCTCTGACCGCCCGTCTCAAGTAATGGCTGAAATAGAGTGTTGTATGTCACAGGATAATTTAGTGCACAGGTTACAGACTGCTCAGCTACCAGAATCCTGTCCTCAGGCATTACAAGTGGCCCTACTGGGGATGGGAAAGGGTCTTAGTTGCAGAGGAGAAGTTGGCATATTCTACAACCTCAGCTGACAGAGCAGAAATAATTATGGTACATTGAAACTGTTACTTACATATTCCATAATATTGGTTCAACTGTGCATTGGCCATGAAAGAGTTAAACACTTTTATGCTCAAGCAGGAGGTTTAACCATTGCGCAGAACATACAAACCCCTCTACACTGTTAAACATTTCCTCGTGGAATGTGGAGTTTTTGCTCCAATCAGAAAGAAATATTTCAATGCAAATAATTTTAGGGATCTGTTTGAGAATACTAACATGGATAACATTTTATCCTTCTTGAGAGAAATGAAAATATATAAAAAATAATGAATCCATTATAAAATACATCCACAAAAATACATCTACAAAAATACACCTGTAAAGGAAGCTTGAGTACCAGCTTTTATCTCACACTTTAACAGTTTTTGGCATTAAATAATCCACAGGGTTATTATACCATTAAATAAACCAAACCAAATAAAGTTAATGAAAATTATTCATACCAATTTGAAGATATTAAACCAAACTTACATGATATGATCTTATTAATATATGGAATATTAATATATTAATAATACCCTTATTAATATATTAAGGAATGTCAACGCGTCTACAGGTTATTTTATAGTTAGAGGTTAGAGAATCGCGTTAATTCACATACCTAGGTAGTAATATCTTATCCACAGAAAGCGATGTAAATACACGAATAGGAAAAGCGTGGTCGGCCACAAACAAATTATCAATAATATGGAAATCCGATCTCGCTGACAAGCTAAAGCGACATTTCTTCCAGGCGGTGGTTGTATCAGTGTTGCTGTACGGATGCACCACTTGGACCCTAACGAGGCGCCTTGAGAATAAGCTGGACGGGAGCTGCACAAGAATGCTGCGTGCAGTCCTGAATAAATCGTGGAAGCAGCACCCCACGAGGAAACAGCTATATGGCCACCTGCCCCCCATCTCACAAACCATACAAGTGAGACGGACAAGACATGCCAGGCACTGCTGGAGAAGCAAGGATGAGCTCATAAGTGACGTTCTTCTGTGGAGGCCAACACACGGACATGCTAGCGTGGGCCGTCCATCAAGGACCTACATTGACCAACTAAGCAAAGATGCAGGCTGCTGCGCAGAGGACCTCCCTGGGAAAATGAATGATAGGAAAGGTTGGCGAGACATTGTCATGGATGTCCGTGCTAACAGCGCGACATGATGATGATGATCACTTGTAATCTGCTTTTCCAGTTTTTCAGCGGATGTTTTATGGATAAAGTATTAGTAATGATTATGATTTTATTAAAGCAAACTTACATGTTCCATCACTTCAGCATTAATATTGGCTGGGCTGTTGAATTCATATGGTAAAAGTTGAAGCCTAATAGCATCCTGGCTCATTGAACGAATGAAATAGGAGATATCCAGTTGAGGATTTACTTGATGACAAACTTTTAGTAAGTCATCAAATCTTCTATGACGTTCAGTAGCCTGAAAGAAAAAAAAGAGAAAGAAAAGGTTAAAAACATAAAACAAGCATTCAAATTTGAAGTAATTTATTATTATAAAAATCCAACTTTGGTTAAATCGAACTTAACGGACCTAAATTTCACCATCATATGTGTTATAGGTGATATACCCTATAGACTAATGGAATGCGCCGACAGTTACTATAAGTAACAGGGACAATTATGGCCTGTAGAGTAAGCCAATGTGAGTCAGCTCATAACTCTATTGTCGGACGTAATTCTCACTTCTCTGTACTGTAATTGTCTACTCTTTTGTTAATACATTTTCCTACATTTGTTACCTGTCATTTTGTTCTTATTTGACCCCTTAAAACCCCACAACAGTATGTCACCCTGCTGAAAGAAAAAAACGCAACAAAAATCAGGTCAGTTAACGTATCTTTGAGGCATAACACAGATTCTTAAAGATACATGGTTCAAAGTTAACTGACCTGAAAAAATATAAAAGTTTTTAAATAAAATAACTAGTGCATTAATCTTTTATTCATTAATATATCAACACTGAAAAGGAAATTAAATTCGGTTAATTCCCTGATTTTTGATATTTTTTTTTCTTTCGACGGGGTGACATACAATGGTGGAATTTAGATCTAAACTCAATTTAACCCCAACTTTTCTATTTTATTGTGTTTATATACTGACATGTAAAGAAAAAGAAAATATAAGAATGAAAAAAAAATATAAAGATATATTAAGTATAAGAATGAAAACTTATGCAGGGATGTTAGATTTATCTCTTTCGTTCATTGGCATTGCAGTCTTGGAAGACTATATAGTTCTTGTGCCCCTGTAGTTACAGCGCCAACTGTGACTGTGAAGTCCAATATTTGAAAAACATTCTCTACCACAGATGTTGGATGCGAAGGTTGTCTATTTAGTGCAGCTCTGGCAAAGAGTTTACCTGTAATGCCGAGTAGACAGATATCACAATTACTCCTGTCTGCCTTGTTCTCATATCAAGTTAAGATGGTGGCATTCCTCATATCTTGTGGGATAATCCCTTTACTCCAGCATTGGCAGAGGAGCTTGTGGAGGCACATGGTGTAATGGTTAGAGTCGTAGAAAATGGACTTGTCGACCCAAGTTCAAATCCTGGACAAAACTGCATTTCCCATAGTGCTAATACCCTTGGGAAAGGTATGAATCCAACTACTCTCTCTCTAGCTATGGGTGAATAGAAAGGCAGACTAGGTTCTTTAACCGTGGTTAGGTAACCAGTCTAGGAGAAGGAAAACTCTGAATTCAAATCTGTAAAACTGTTTAGAAATTGACCTTGTGTCACATCCTGCTCATGTGGAGAGGTTGGTGTGTGTATATATGTATGTGTGTATATATATATATATATATATATATATATATATGTATGGTTCCAAGTATTAATATCTAGTACTAATGCTTTTCAGGTACTATTACTCTGGTTCAGAATGGACCAACGAGCAATGGCAGTAGGGGTATACTCTGCACTCTCCAGAGTCTCAACATCAGATGCAGTACAGTGCCATATCCAGGACACCGATTTTTGTGGAGCAGTGGGGATGGGTCTTACCCTACTGAAAGGAGTGCAGTCAGTATGTTAAAGGACCTGTTGACAGGTTACCTTTCAGAAAGGTGAGGACCATTTAAACACCTAAAATAACATCACAACTCCTCTTGAAAGACTCCCTATGAACTGACTGTTGATTAAAAAGCTAAAATACCTTTGATAGAAAGCTGGATTTGTACTTATCTGAAATTCTATATCTTTGCTCATTTATATGTCAGTCTTTTGTTCTTTTATTTCTTCTATAAAATCATAATAAATTGACCATGAAATGGCAAAGGAAAAGTGTAATTGATTATTATAAAACTGGGTTTTGGCAAGAAAGTACCTGTTGATTTTATTTCTATTAGATAAAACTATTAAGAGTCAAATAAATCATTGTCATATGTCAGTACAAATTCACATTATGTGGACGTAACAGATACAAGAAATTCTCCTTTTTGAAAAGATGAACGATATAATATTCAGATAGAATTACTTTTGTTACCCTCTTCTATTTAATGGTCAATTTGTTGAGAGAGAGAAAAGAGAGAGAGAGAGAGAGAGAGAGAGAGAGAGAGAGAGAGAGAGAGAGAGAGAGAGAAGCAAAAGTGATAAGACAAATAAGAATATTTTTTTGTGATTATGTTTTGCTTGTTTTCTACTAGACTTGAAGTTAGGTCATTGTGTAAAGAAAAGTTTTTTTTAGATAGATTTTTCCTATAAAGGAAGAGACAAAAAATGAATTGGTTATGTTACATATCCATTCATTGAATTATATTCGTGTGAGTATATATATATATATATATATATATATATACATACACAATCTCTCTCTCTCTCTCTCCCTCTCTCTCTCTATATATATATATACACACACACACACACACACACAATCTCTCTCTCTCTCTCTCTCTCTATGTATATATATATACGCACACAATCTCTCTCTCTCTCTCTATGTATATATATATACGCACACAATCTCTCTCTTTATGTATATATATATATATATATATATATATATATATATGCACACACAATCTCTTTCTCTCTCTCTCTCTCTCTCTCTATATATATATATATATATATATACACACACATACACACACTATATACATATGTATAGTATGTGTGTGTGCATGTATATACTCTATACACATGTATACTATATATTGAGAGATTTATTTGTTGTTGTAAGGATTTCGTGTATGCTTCTCATATTTGTTATAAAAAAAAGAGAGACTCCACCTCAATTACCCTGTCATCCCTTTCCCCTTCAAAAAACTCCAAATCATGAAATACACCACTTAAGTAACCCCTTCAATACTAGACATATATAAAAATATAAAAATTCAACCTACTCATGACTTGTCAACATTTCTCTTTATTTGAAATATTACTAAATTACATAGCAGTTCTCCTTAGTAAATAATTTTCAACATGTAAATAATCTTCCAATAAAAATCCATCAATTTCAAAAAATAAAAAAAAATTACATCAGCAATTTTACTGCCTTAATCGGCTAACAAAAATGCAGTATCACCAACACTATCAATTTGGACACAATTGGTAAGTCTACAGTATTTCTTAACTATTAGTCTATTTTAACATGGACATTCACGATCCATTAATGCTTTAAAAAAACAACAAAAAAAACCCCAGTATTTTTATTTTTTTATAACACACACATATATATACATATATATATATATATATATATATATATATAGTGTGTATACTCTATCTGCACGTATACTCACATGTACACTATATATATATATATATTTAAGTATACAAAAAAGCAGTCTTCTTCAGGGCAGGATATTTTGAAATTTGAAAATATCCTGCCCTGAAGAAGACCATTTTTCTCACTTATGTATGCACACACACACACGCGTATATATATATATATATATATATATATATATATATACACACACATGCCCATACACACAAGGAAATAACTCTATAGATTTTATAGCTTTCACATATTTTGATGGAAAGAGAAACTATTAATTAAGCATAACCAAGACTTATATCAGGTCATACGTATGTATTCATCCAACCACTACCCTACTGGCTGGATGTGACAAAAGGTCAATTTTTAAGGAGTATATATATTTACCAACCCCTCTGCATGAGCAGGATGTGACACAAGGCCAATTTCTTAAGCGGAGTTCAACGGGTTTTTCTTCTGCTAGACCGGTTGCCTAACCAAGGTTAAAGAGCCCAGTCTACCCTACTATTTATCCATAGATGGAGAGAGAATAGGATTCATACCTTTCCCAAGGGTATTAGTGCTAAGTGAAATGCAGTTACCATGTCCAGGATTTGAACTCGGGGTGACGAGTCCATTTTCCATAACTTTAACCATTACACCACACGCTTCCATTTTTAAAGAGTATATGACTGGTTTGAATTTAGAGCTTTCTTTTTCCTAGATTAGTTGCCATTCTAAGGTTAAAGAGCCCAGTCTGCCCTACAATTACTGAACATAGCCAGTATAGAACCTAAAATGTTCTAAGGCATCCACAAAATTTACTTATTGTGTTTTGGCCATCATCATCAAGCACTGTCTGATGACAGTACCCAATGTACTGCATGAAACTTTTAGTAAGGGGGCATATATATATATATATATGTGTGTGTGTGTGTGTGTGTGTGTGTGTGAGATTAAAAGTTGAGGAATAAAAGTGGAGAGAACACAAACAACTTCATTCAATGGATATTTCACCTTGGTGTATTAACAAAGGTTCACCAGAAAAATTCTGATGAAGCTTCAGTTATTTCCTCATTGTATGTATATATATATACATATATATATACACACACACACATAACCCTTCTGCATAAGTAAAATGCCATATGAGGTGAAATATTAATTGAATGAAGTTGTTAGTATTCCTCAACTTTTAATCATATTTTGTTGGATTTTACCCAATCTGTTATTTCCTTATATATATATATATATATATAATATATATTATATATACATACACACATTATACACATAATTATACATATATATACATACACACACACATTATATATATATATATACATACACACATTATATACATACATATATACATATATATACATACACACACCCAACCCTTCTGCTTGAATAAAATGCCATATAAGGTCAATTTTTAGCCAAGTTTAATAGATTTGAAATCAGAGTTTTCTCTCTTCTCGACCAGTTGCCATACGAATTTTAAAGAACCCAAACTGCCCAACAATTTACCAATAGAGAATACTTATATCCATTCATACCTTTCCCAATTACACCACAAGTGCCTCCATATGTATGCAAGTTTCTAATGAAGATCAAATGCTATCAATAGCTTGTAAGGCCATCTTGAAAAGCCACAGCATGACAACAGGTGCTGATCCAGAAAAAGATAGACATTTGGGATGGATATGGCCATGTATTCATTAAACAGTCGTACGCAAGAGGTAATGGGAGTAGTGACTTGCTAACCCAGGTGCATGTCTGATTTTGAATCTGTTTTACCAGATGAAAGTACTTCACAGACGAGAGAGAAGACTTTCTTCTTGCTAAAAATAAGGCCCAAAGCAACACGAGATATTAGATGTCATTCAGTCAACAAACAATCTAAAGGGAGTATGTGATATCAAAACCTGCCTTTTACTAAATTATGTTAATGAACATTTGGAAGTGACACTAGGAAAATAAACTTATACCTCATAGAAGATAAAGATACAGAAATGGGAACACAGGGGATTCTGGCTGGCTGGTTGGATTTTATGGCATGTCAACACTTTTTGGGTTATTTTATGCTGAAGACATTTTGTTTGATTAATACTTGTTGGACATTCAATTTTTAAAAAATGCACTAGCAAATATATGCACCCTCCGGGTGCAAGTATTTAAGTTTTAATGCAATAAAATATTATATTCTATATTTGTGACCTTGTGTCACATCCTACCCATGGCAAATACTTTGAGTAAATAGTTACTTATCTATGCACTCTCATGAATATTTATAAATGCAACTATATTCATACACACACACACACACATATATATATAATATATATATATATATATATATATGGACTCTCCTGTCGATTTTTGATGCATGAGTGTGCATCCAATGAACAACCAGCACAGTGTTTTGTTTATAGTGGTGAAGGCTTGTGTTGGACCATCCACACTTTTTGGCACAGTCGATAGGAAAGAATTGGTGCACAAGGAATGCCACAAACCCAATCAACGACTGACCCCAGATTTTTGAATTCAGAGTTTTCCTTCTCCTCGACTGGATACCTACACAAGATTAAAGAGCCCAGTCTACCCTACTATTTTACCCATAGCTGGAGGGAGAATATATGGATTCATACCTTTCCTAAGGGTATTAGCGCTATGTGAAATACAAACAGCCTTGTCTGGGATTTGAACTCGGGTTGACAAGTCCATTTCCCACGACTCTACCCAATATGCCACACGCCTCCATATATATATATATATATATATACACACACACAAATAAATGTTTGTATATATTGTTTATATATAAAAGTTTCAACGTTTGCAAAATGGAGATAACCACAAGTGTGGCAGACAGTTAACAAGTTAAAGAATAAACGAAACAACTAGAGTTCGAATAAAAGACATGTATTGGACATAAAACAACAGGTTGCAGACTTTATTGTTTATCTGCGCAAATGTTTATAATTTATAAAACCTTAGCTGAAATCCTGAGATAGGGTATTATCAAAGACCCTTAGCTATAGCTATCTGATAGTTCAGATATGATAGACGTTCTATTTTGACGTCCGACTCCAATGCTGGTTGGTGAGGAAGAGATGAAGCGACCCTTTTTTAGGTCTGTCTCTGTTGAAGGCTGAATCAGAAGAAGGCACAAGAATTTGCCTATTTGGCTTTGCCGCCAAAGTATGCTGGCTCGTGATTGGTTGGTTCGAAACAGAAGCTCATAGACAAGGATGATAACCCCCCATACCCCAGAATTCTCAATAATACAGGGGTTGATCCTGGTGAATAATTAATATCTTTTTGTAACACTACGCTCTCCTAGTCGGAATGGTGAAATGTGTTAAATATTTGCTTACTTAACCCTCTCCTTGTCGGAATGGCTGAGATGGCAATGTGTCAACTCTTCATTTCATCTTGCATTCATTTCCGAGTGGAGAGATGATGTCTCCACGTTGCTTAACATTACAGCTCTTAATTCTAATAGAGTGAATGATGTGTGGATAAAGAAATATTCAATATACTTAACTTTGCTCTAACATCTCTATCTCTTCTTATTATATCTGCTGGTTTTCTTATTCTCAATCAAAAAACATTTTAAAAATCTACTTTTTATTATTGTAATACTTACGTAATTGGTGACACATAAAATATACCAGAATTTTCCCAAAATAAAATTTCAATAACTAAGATTAATTATTAATCTAAAGTCAGTCCTGACATTTAAATATAAGAATTCAATTCTTTAAATATATTGAATCTATCATCAAATCTGGTATTTATAGTTAATTTTGCAGTTTTCAAATTCAATATTATTTTGTATCACTGTTTTATTTCTGATTAGAATATTGCATCAGTTTTGTTGTTTTTTCATTCAAAGGAAATCATGTTGACTTCTGTATTATTTGAGTTGAAAGGGAGAAAGAGAGGAAAAAAGAAAGAAACAAAGTAAAGCATGAGAAAGAAGAAAGGAAGAAAATGAGAAAAAAAGAAAAAGGAATGCATAGAAAAGAAAGGAAAGATAGAAAGAAAGTATAGCAAAAAAGTAAAGAAACCAAAAGTGGAAAGAAAGGAAAAAGCACAGAAAGAAAGAAAGCCAAAAAATAAAAAATAAAGGGTGAAAAGAAAGAAAGAAAAAGCATGGAAAGAATGAAAGAAAACATAGAAAGAAAAAAAGAAAACACAAGAAAAAGAAAAAATTGAAAGAAAGAAGGAAAGCACAAGAAGAATGAAAGAAAGAAAAAAGAAAGAAAGAAAAAAGAAAGCACAAGAAGAATGAGAGAAAGAAAAAAGAAGAGAAAAAGAAAAAAGCACAAGAAGAATGAAAGAAAAAAAAGAAAGAAGAAAAAAAGAAAGAAATAGAAAGAAAGAAAAAAGAAAGCACAAGAAGAATGAGAGAACGAACGAAAAATAGAAAGAAAGCATGAAAAGAATGAAAAAAAAAAAGAAATATAGAAATTTATAAATTTAGGAATCATTAATGAAATGAAAGGAAAAAAGAAAATGTCAAGTATTTTGGGCTTCATAGATTTCTCAACCAAATATTTGAATGTTTAAGTCTGCAAATTTAAAACCAGCTTAAATCTTCAGGACATGAAACAAGTTATTTAAAAACATGTCTGCATCTCATCTATAAATATGTTCAAAAATTGTCTAATTATGTACGAAGACAAGCAAACATATATTCATATAGATATGCCAAGAGATGATTTTTAAAGTAGAAAAACATCTATTTGGTTATCATTAAATACAGGCTAAAAACAATGAAAAAATGTGGTTGTAGATTGGTTTGATATGTTTTATGGCATATCAACCTTGGAGGGTCATTTAATCCTGACAAAGTTTTGAAATAAATTCATTCTTAATGAATACTCAATTTTTTTTTATAAACACATTTTTCTATTTAACCCATAGATAGGACCCTAACTGGTACTACCACTCTGCGTCAGAGTGGACCTGGGGGCAATGGTAATGAAGAAGTGCTCCATATTCCCCAGACCTCCAGAACTGGAACCTCACCATCTGATTGAGTTTAACGTCATTCCCAGGATATGAAGACCCTCTAAAAGGCAGTGGCTGAGGGTCTTCACTGCCCGATAAAAAGGGTTGGGTCAATCATATGGGTTCTTGGGCTTGACATGATCAGCTGATTGATCGGAGTGGGGGCCTCTCCAACCGCCCGTCTAGCCTAAGGGTCTAAGTTGAATGTTGCATGTCATGGACTGCTCATCCTTAATCCATCCTTAATCATCACGGGTCGCCACCAGGTTGCCCCATTGGAGGTGGGTATTACCCCTCTGCTAGAGGTGCAGTCTGTGTATTTTAAAGCCCCAGCCAACAGGGTTGGGTTGAAGATTGTGCATTATATATATAATTTTTTTTTGTATGTGTGTGTGTGTGTGAATGTGAATATTATTGTTGGGGGACAGAATTTGTAGAATGCCTTAAACCACAGGATTTTAGCTATTTATTCAAATAACTAAAAACAACAACATTGAGTTGAGGTGGGTGAGAACAAAAATAAAGAGTGATCAAATTAATAATTTCCTTCCTCACTCATCAGAGTTGAATTGAGGATTGATTAAAAGAATTGTATAAGAGTCACCTCAACTCTATCATTTTGATATTTGTAATTATTTGAATGAATAGCTTAAATTATGTTGTTTAAGGCATTATATATATATATGTGTGTGTGTGTGTGTGTGTGTGTGTGTGTATGTGTGTGTGATCTTAAACAAATTGTGGCAACAAAACCCCACAAGGAAGCAGGTGTACGGCCACTTGCCCCCTATCGCACAAGCCATCCAATTGAGATGAAGACATGCAAGACACTGCTGGAGAAGCAAGGACATACTCAAAAACGATGTTTGCCTCTGGAAACTAGCACATGGAAATACCAGTGTGGGCCGTCCAACAAAGACCTTCATTGTCCAACTCAGTGAGGATAATGGATGCTGCGCAGAGGTTCTCTGGAGGGCAATGACAAATAGGAACGATTGGTGAGAGATTGTCTGGATATCAATGCTACTAGTGCAACCTGATGATGAAGTATTCTTATCTACTACAAATAATTCCCAGGCAATTGTTTTATTATTGTTTTAATGTTTTACATGCAACAAAATATTTGTAATATTAAATTATTAGCACAAAGCGTGGGAGAATTCTGAATGAGCTAAGAATGGAATGAAGAGGTCTTTCAGGTTAGCGAGATATTCTTGCTTACTGCCAACTCTTTTAATCCTGCTGAAGCATGTCTGACTATACCCTGCCCTACCCTTTTCCTCTCTCCCCAGAAATTCTGTTCCACCCACAATGCCAAATGAAAAGATAACACAGGTAGAATTTCTTTAAAGCAGATGCAATTTATATGATTTCTATCCTTCCGGGTGGTTAGGTGTTGGAAGTACTTGGGAATCAGGACTATTAACTGAAATCGTAAAGTGAAGAAAGACGTTGCTTCTGTTGTTGAGGAAGATGAGCAAAATGAGAAAGGAGTTGGAGAGGGTTAATGTTGAATTATGGGATACAAGGATACAAGGAAAGGATTGTTTGATGTTTCTTCTTTTGAATGGTCCCCTCAAAACTTTTGACCTTTATTCAAGTTTTATTGTGTAGAATATACGGGTAAAGTAAATTTGATACATTACATTGGACAATGTCCAATGTAATGTGTCTACCAAATATGTAAGTGAATCACAGAATTATTTGACAAGGCATAAACTTGTAGGTCGACACCGAATCCAAAATGACCTTGTTTTTTTTTTTTTAAATAAACTATTTTTCATCTTTAAATTAAAAAAAAATCTAATCCTGATTCAAGATATTCGAAATGGCATTTAAAAAGAAAAAAAAAAAACCCCAATTTTTAATTTTTTTAAATTTTGTGTTAAAATATTATTTCTAAAAATAAGTCAATAAATACGAAAACAATATTACAAAAATAATATTAATAAATCCAGTTTGAAAAATATATTTTTACTCTGACTAACCAGTGCTCATAGAACTTCAATACTCGTATATTACCAATTTAGACGTAAATAATTATTTTCAACTGGTTTTGGATGCTTCCATGTTTGGGAAATGATCTTTCAACTTATGGAGTGTCTTTTATCAGGCACTTCAGCTGTGCAGAATGCAATGACTGTTTTAAGCATGAACATCTCATAACCCTGGGTAGGGCGGGAATTTACAGAAACTTAATAGTTATGGTATTAACAATGGAAGAGTGGGGTGTAATGATTAGCATGGTTGTAAACAGACACAGCGAAAAGAGTTCAAATCCTGGCCACATAGTGCTAATACACTTGGGAAAGGTATAAATCTAACTATTCTTGCTCCAGTAGATAATCGGACAGACTGGGCTCTATAACCCTGGTATGGCAACCAGTCTGGAAGAATGAAAACTGAATTCAGACCAAAGGGGATCTCTTGTTAGTCAAAAACTACTTTAAGAGCTCCTCATCCTAGTGAAGTCAATAATAATTATAATAATAACTGGAAAGGATCCAGGGCTTGTGATTGATATTTTCCTGGGGACTCTAGAATATTAATTGGAAATTTCCGAGAATTTTTTTCCTTGATTTGATATCCTAATTTGTGAACTTATGATCAAGTTGTGTTGGAAGCATCGGTTCCCACTAGATCACAGACGTTAAGCAGCAATGAGCCAGTTCAATACTTAGATGGGTGACCATTTAAGCAACAGCAGGTACTGTAAGTAAGCACATATCAAAATTACTTGATTTGGTATTAAATGAACTGGAAAGGGTTGATATGCCATGAAACAAATGAACCAACATACCTAATTTGTGATTAGTCCTTTGCTAATGGGTAATTAGTAGTTGTCCGAGTTTGAAAAAAAAAGACCACTTTTTTTTGTCCAATACTTAAGATTTAAAATGATAAATTTTCAATGAAATATCATGACATGCTAGTTTACGACCATCTTTGTTGCTTTACCCCCTAAAAAAAATGTTTCAGTTGACCTGACCTATACATACAATCCTGTTATCAAATTGAAGGTTTTCCAAAGTTGTTTTAATAAAATTTGGTTCATAAGGGAGAGGGATCACATTCCACTGAAATTTTATCTCGTTTCAAATCTAGTTACCTCCCTTTTACACCTGATGCCATATTCTTTTTTTTAAATCTTTGTTGTAATGGAATATTCCACACACTCTCTCACCCATGTGGTCTGACTATATATATAGTGAGCATGGCATTATGCTGGGCTGGCTTCAAGGATTAGTAGTGTACCTCACTATTCCTTTTCTGTCTTATTGTATCTCTCTGCAATAAAACCCTCTATGAATGTGTTGACTGGTCCTTCCACTAGACTCCAACTTTGTCTGATTGTATCTCTTTATAAATGACACAACAATCACAACTCAAATGTAAAAACACATTTACATTCTTTTAGCTACGCATTAGATATAGTTCCCTTATAACAAAGTTATCTGGCTTTGCCAAACTTGCTCTCAAGACCATCATAAACTTCCTAGTGTAATGGTTAGCAAACTAATCTCGTAGATCTATCATTGGGAGACACCGAGCCCACTCATTGGTGAAACCTCACTGGACAGTCCATCTAGAAAAAATAGAATAAGTATACACATTCACCCAACCCCTCTGCATGAGTAGGATGTGACACAAACTTGAACCATCCGGTTATTGTAGTATTATTAATTGCACCTTCAACCTTTTGCACAACAAATGTTTTTAGTTGCTTCCAAGTGCTTCTGACCAGATTTGTCTTGGAGGAGTGCAATGGAATCCATGGTTTTAGGCCTACCTGATCTTTCCTGGCCATGAAGGTTCTTGCAACCTGAGTAAAATTTCTTGAACCATCTGATTACTGTACTGTGATCAACTGCACCTTCAACCTTTTACATATTTTTTTTTTCTTTGAATCCCTAAGCAATTTGTTTGCCCCACCCACACACTTGCTACCTTTTTGGGTTGATTTAGTCGGAACTTCTTAAACAGTTCCCTGGAATTCCTATGAGGGCATGATCTGGCGATGATTTACATTGTTGGTCTTTTTGAAGGCCTTGGTATGTTTATGCGTACTTGGTAGGGGGGAGAAAGCAGTAGGGGAAGGAGGAAAAGAAAAGGATTGTCTAAATGATTCTATATACACACATGTGCTCTTCTGTAAGGTGCAAATGCATATCTATATATAAAAGAATCCTATTCCTATTGCCAACTCCTTAGGTAAAAGTCTCCTTTTACAGAATGACCTTCGTATATTGAAGAAGTATATATTTATATATGTGAAGAAAAAATGGAAGTGAATCCGACAGTATGTAATATTGTAAATAAACACAAGTTTATAAATGAATAATGTTTATTTCGCTTACGCTTTTTGGTCTGTTTCGATAGACCTTCATCAGGGCTTTCGTTGGTTTTAAGAAAAATAAATTATTACTGAAAACAAAAGGTCTGTGAGCCTCTGTTTTTTGGTATGTTGGGCTTCTCTTTCTTTTTTTTTGTTGATCTTTAAATGTGAGGAAGATCAAGTAAAATAAACGTAGGCGAAATAAACATTACTCGTTTATAAACTTGTGTTTTTTCAAAATTCTTCACAATATTACATTATATATATATATAATGAATTATTTCTCTGAATGTTTGAGATGAGGCTTGAAGATTAGTATTATTAGCGTTATTCGGACTATTGTCCCCATCTTCATTGTTATTTGTACAACGTTTCGGCTGATATACCCTCCGGCCTTCTTCAGGTATTTCTTGTCGGGCTCGGGAACCTTCTTTTCGAACTCGGAAACTTTCGTTTTAGTTAGAGTTCCTTTTTTTTTATTTATAATCCGAACTGGAAATTCGACTTGGATTTTGACTTCTGTCTATTGTCCGTATTGCTCCGAATATGAAAAGAAGGTTCCCGAGTCCGAGAAGGTTCCCGAGTCCGACAAGAAATACCTGAAGAAGGCCAGAGGGTATATCGGCCGAAACGTTGTACAAATAACAATGAAGATGGGGACAATAGTCCGAATAACGCTAATAATACTAATATATAATGAATGATAGCAAATAAACTATATAACCGTTTGGGACTATATAACTGTTACTCCAGTTTCATGTGTATTACACAATCCTCAGACAAGGGTTTTTGCACAATGAAAATTCTTGGTTGCTTCCATAGCATTATGGCCAGTTTGAACTTGTAAAGCATAAGTTCCTGAATTAGAGTACATTACACATACATCATTTAAATCACATAGAATGAACCAATGCTGAATACATCAGTGCACCAAATACCAGATTACCACCAACCTCAGCAGGTACCTTCCATGGCTTTAACTGCTTATAAATAACAATAACACTTTACAGTAAACTAGAAGTGGCTACCCAGTGTCTCCTGGGTAGACAGGGGGGGATCAACAAAAAAAACATGTAATGGTTAGCAAATTAATAATGCAAATTTAATATTTTTATATATATATTAATTTTTAGATATCTTTGTAAATATAAATAAAATCTTTGTAATTTTTTGCACAAAAAAGCAAGAACCAGTGATATTTAATATATACATCTACTTTATATTGTCATTAATTGTTTTATTTTTGTAGTTTCTTCCAGACATACATACATACAACTGCCTTTTATATAGAAAGATAACAATAATTGTACAGGGCTGCCACCTTTTTATTAGAACAAGTTAAACATGGTTGAAACAATACTTCTGTTTTTTTTATTCTCCCTAAACTTTAATTAAAAGTTAAAAAACAATCAACTTTTCAAAATGACACTTACTAAAAAATTGTCTCTTTAACTTGTCTGTGAGATTGGATTTCCATATGTCTGTCTTTTAAAAACAAAAGAGACATCTCAACTATCGATGGCAAACTCCTAAACTCGTTAGAACAATTTAGGTACTTAGGCAGTAATATCTCCTCAACAGAAAACGATGTTAATGCACGCAAAAGAAAGACATGGTCTGCTAAATATATATACATACACATTAAATATCACCAGTTCTTGGTTTTTTGTGAAAAAATTATGAAGATTTGAATTATATTAAAAAATATTTAAAAATTAAAATCTAAAATATACATAGAAATAGCATTGGAATTGGAATTCTACTTAAAATATCCTCCAAAATCACTAAATTCTTACTAATGATAGAATATTGAAAAATAACTTACTTTGGTCAGAAGTACAAGAGCATGGCTTTCAATGGCAACTTTGATGGTATTACAAGTATCAATATGAATCTCCTCAAGTTCCTGAAAATAAAGAAAAATATTTTTTAGATTATTATTATTATCATCAATACCACTGAATTCATAATAAATCAATATAAAATTCTATCAACAAACAAAACTCATTCAGTAAAGAAAAAAAATATTGGATTTTGTGTAAAGTATTCAACTCTGTTACAAGATGAATGCAAGACTAAAACTAGAGTTTGGTAGGTGGCTTATATGGAGCTTTGGATTGTTCCATTATGAACTCAGGCAAGTTCATTTCCTGAGTTCTGATTGGCTGTTGGATTTCAGGGTGAGTAAGAACATGGATAAGTACCCACTCTTCAGCCATCACTTTGCATTATGCCAGCAGCATGCAAGGACTGTATTTAAGTTACAGCTTGCCTGTTGTTCTCCTCTGCTAACTCGATGGTAGTTAGAACCCCACTGCGACGGTGAGTATCATATTGTTTCTATATATGGAGGATAACTTCTACAAAAAAGATAACATCTAGCATCATACAGAGATTGATCCGGGATATTTGAGCAAATTGGGATTGTTATAACAGGAATAGAAATCTCTCTTGATTCACAAATTTTACTAACTCAATATCACCCACTCACCAACAAAACAAATTAAGAACAAAAAACTTCAGAACAGAATCTAAGATATTAAGAAATTTAACATCAAATGGATGTTGACCTGACAGTAGTTTTAAACAAAATGAACAAAACGAGTTTTCTGTACATGGGCTCCACACAAGGTGTCAGGTAAAAAAAAACAAATTTACAAACAATTAAAGAAGTCCCCTTTTTAATTTTTTTTCAACCAATCAAACTTTTCCCAAAAACTTTTCAAAGCAAATCTCGAGCCTATTAATAATAATAAAAGCGTTGACTAAAAGTCACGAAGGCAGTTGACTCCAGCACTAGTACACCGCATCACTCTTTTGGGCAAGATCAAAGGACTACTGAACCTATTGACCCACGGTACATCCCCACGTCACACACGACCAAGTCGGCGGCCAAAAAACAGACTTTCACACCCTCACCTACTCTCACTTCACCAAGTGAAAGAAATATTTATCATCTCCACATTTCCAACTTTTGTTTATTTTTAAATAAACAAAATTAATTTAATTTCTCTGGTCTGTTTTTCTTTTGCTACTATACACTTTCTTGTGATATATCAGGATTGAAAAGGAAAATTATATGGATGGGATGCATAACTGTGGATTGATGTTTTGGCGGGAATTTTTGCTTTTATGGTTAATTTGGGATTGCTTAGGGTTATTCTGATTTTTAAAATCTCTTCGTCAGATTCTGAATCACTTAGATTGATATTAACCATATAAGGTTCACCCTGTTGGCTGGGGCTGTAGAATACACTGACTGCACTACTGCAAAGGGGTAAGACCCCCCTCCAAATGGGGCCACCTGTTGGCCATGGGTGGTGACCCATGATGTTTAAGGACAGAAACCTGATGGCTGACCAGTCCAAGACTTCAGAGAGATCCCTTCCAAACAATCAGCTGGTCATGTCAAACCCCAGCACCTATATGATTGTCCCATATTACCCTTATGGCAAACCTCCAAGGGCATTAGCATGAATTGAAACACAAACAGCTTCATCCAGGATTTTAACTCAAATCACCAATAATTTTTTCCTATGAATCAAACTCACAATCTTTGGATTAGAACACAAGTGCTGTAATCAATAAGCTAGCAATGTCACTGAGTCTTATGAATTGTTTTTAACACTTGATAATTTCTATAAGAGGTTGATAAATAGACTTTCAAATAACTGATCTTCCAATACCTAATCCATTTGACCCCTGCAGCGATTGGTAAAGAGAGTATGACAACTAATCTTAGAGAAGGAAAACTATGAATTCAAGCCTGTAGCAAGAAATCCAAAGAAACTTGCCTTGATTTTTTTTTTTGTATGTATTTATCCAGTCCCTCCAGCAAGATGTGGCGCTAAGTCAATTTTAAGAGGTGTACGGGTGGTTTAAATTAAAAATTTTCCTTTTTCTTGTTAGGTTGCCTTATCAAGGTTATAGAACCAAGCCTATCCTATTTTCTCTTAGCTGGAAGGAGAAATGGATTTGTGGGGATTAAGATAAAATTAAAATAAAGTTCAAATAAAAAAACAAACTCCCATGAGCCTTCACCGGAAGAACTCTTCTAGCATGTGTGAGAAAAAGGATACACTTCTGACCCCCAAGAGAATCTCTTGGCCATTCGAGTTTAGGTCTTAACTGGGGTAAGACACAACTACTGGCCAGGGAGAATAAAAGCGATTAAAGCCTAAATCATTAAACTACCTTTTGTCTTTGTCTCTTTTTCTTTCCTTGAATTCCTTCCTTTTCAGCGCGACCACCAAATAAGATGGGGTAAAAAAGCAAACCCTAGTAACACGCACCAAAAATAACCAGCTACCCTTTTTAACCTAAAACATTAAACCTCTTGCCACCCGACAGATTCATACCTTTCCCAAAGGCATTATCATAAACAAAAACACAGACAGCCCCATCCAGGATTTGAACCTTGGTCACCAATTACATTTCCTATGATGATAACCATTACGCCAAGCAGGCCTCTATTCTTATTGTTATTGTATTTTATTGTTTTCCAGTAGTATTTAGAGTAATTTATGAGGAAGTGCGTCCCAGTCTCCTGCCTCAAGAGTTACTGCCCGGTGACTATTAAAATAATGACCCAGCTCAGTCTATTCAAAACTATCCATCTTCATATCTATCTATCTATCTCAATTTGTTCATATTTATCTATATTACTTTAAATACTGAGATTTTTTTTTATTCATGTTTGTTTAATGTCTTGTTTTTAGTTTAAATAAACAAGAATTATGACAAAAAAAAGAAGCGACCTTCCCCCCCAAATACATTTACTTGTCGAAAATATCTATCTATCTCCATTTGTTCGTATCTATCTATATTATTTTGTTTGTTTATCTATCTATCTCAGTCTATTCAAAACTATATATCCATCTTCATATCTAAACAAGAATTACAACAAATTACGATAAATAAACAAGAATTACGACGATCTGGGTTTGTTATTTTGATAGTCACCAGGTAGCAATTTTTGAGGCAGGAGACCGGGACGCACTTCCTCACAAATTACCGAATTTAGAATATTACATTCACTAATCTATTCCCTTCATCCATTTGTATGAATTCTTATCTGTCATGACGGTAAAAACCACAACTAAGATATGCGTTATTCATAGCATGGATACTTGTGGTTAGATTGTGATGATTGCTGTACATTATTTGGTAATGTAAAGAAATAAGTGGGAGAAAAGATTTAAGAGATTATCAGTGGAAAGATGGTAGCAATAGTATTCATTATAGAATACTAGTGAAAAGAGTAATCTTCTCTGAAACACTTATCCAGAAATTGACATGGCTTGGCTAAAATGCAAAAAAAAAAAAAAAATGCTCCTCATTTAGTTGATACTGCAATATTTATGATGATGGTGTCAGACGAAGAGACCAGGAAAGAGAATAAACCGAGAGAGAGAAGAAAAGGTACTCATAACAGAAAGAGAAACCAAAGATAATTATACTATTTATGCTGCCAATAACTTCAATCCACCCTTTGCATTCTGGTAGGTATGTAACGCATCACTAATTTAGAAATGGTGTGGATACAGAATTAGATGAATGATGTGAATCATTTTCTGACTTTTTTTTAATAGCCAATATCAAGAAGGTATGATGATGATGATGACAGCCACTGATGGAGATATGCTTTGTAAAAAAAGAATATGGTAAGACTGTATCTAGGAATTATTTTCCAGGATCTAAAAGAGGGCTATCAGAGATAAGTAAAAGAGCACCCATGCTGCTGGATGCATGTTCTGGGCTTGTGGGGTTGAAAGAGGTTTTATGTTTTAGGTTAAAAAGGTAGCTTGTTATTCTTGCTGTGTATACCTAGGGTTTGCTTTTAACCCCATCTTATTTGGTGGTCGCACTGAAAAGGAAGGAATTCAAAGAAAAAAAAGGAAGGAATTCAAGGGAAAAAAAGGAAGGAATTCAAGGGAAAAAAGGAAGGAATTCAAGGGAAAAAAAGGAAGGAATTCAAGGGAAAAAAAGGAGGAATTGGAATTCAAGGGAAAAAGGAAGGATTTCAAGGGAAAAAAAGGAAGGAATTCAAGGGAAAAAAGGAAGGAATTCAAGGGAAAAAGGAAGGAATTCAAGGGAAAAAAAGGAAGGAATTCAGGGAAAAAGGAAGGAATTCAAGGGAAAAAAAGGAAGAGACAAAGACAGAAGGTGGTTTTATGATTTAGGCTTTATTTGCAGGTCATAGCTACCACGTTGCCAGGGAATTTCTCCCTGGCCAGTAGTATTGTCTTGTCTGAGTTAAGGCCTAAGTCAGAATGGCCAAGAGATTCTCTTATGGGGGGGGGGAGCGAAGTGGGTCCTTTTTCCCGCACATGCATAGAGGGTTCATCTGGTGAAGGCTCATGGGAGTTTGTTATCTTTTTAAATTCAAATTTTTTATTTTTCATTTTATTCTAATCCCTACTGGCTGCTGTAAACCCCCATACAATATCTTTAATAAAGGTCATATTATCTAGAAATGTATGTGTATATAAACTTTTCAGAATTATTTCCATTCAAATAAATATTGGTTTTACGGCATATCTGAAACAGATGGGTCCTGTCAAAAAAAATATTTTCACAACTAAATTTTGTTGCTTAGCATTTAAGACTTTTCTTTACTTATTCAATTTAGAATATGAATACAACGGTGAATGAAGAGGTTGCAAAAGTACCCCTAGATCAAAGCTGAAAGCATCCAGCCAAGAAAGTAGGCTCATGAGGAAAAACCACTTCAAGAAACTGCTGGGAAACACAAAATCATAGAAAATAATACCAGTATCACTAAGAACTACAGAGGTACAACCATTACTGCCATAGCTGCTAAGATTCACAATACCCTTCTTCTCAGTTAGGTAAAGAAACTTTAACTCACAATTATACAATTATTTTTATAAATTTCTTCAAGTTATACTAAAATTATTTAATAACTAGTATAATATCTTGTATTTTATTCGTGTAATTATTTAAAATTTATAGTTTTTTCCCGACTTGCATTTCGATTCGGTAATTCTCGATTCATTCCGTGACAGATGAATGAATGGGGTTTACATTTTCTAACGAACGGGGTTCCTACACTGCACAAAACCTTTTCTGATTAGACCGAACTGTGCAGACTTGCAATGTGCTGGGTGGAAGTTATCTTATGAAAATTTAGTAAGTAGCAAAAGCCTTTTTTACCGACATTTCCTCTAACACGGCTTATTTGCACCTTGTAGAGTCGTTTCTAGGAAATCCCTTTTCGGTATATTTGAGGTGAGTACGGTCTGTTTATTATCGCAGTTTTCAGGGCCAATGCTTTGGTCCCCCTCCAAAACTGGCGAACTTCGAAGCCATTATGGGGAGCTTTGAGGTTGCCAACATTGGAGGAAAAGCAACTTGATCGAATAGATTTGATTCTGAATCTGAAGTAAGAAAATCTTAGGGAAAAAAAAAGTACCCCTAAGATAAAGCTGAAAGCATCCAGCCCAAGAAAGTAAGATGAGGAAAAACGCACTTCAAAAACTGCTGGAAAATACCCTAAAATCAAGAAAATAATACCCTTAGTATCACAAGAAACTAAACAGAGGTACAACCTTACTGCCAAATTAGCCGCTAAGATTCACAATACCTTTCTCATTGATTCTGATCTGAAGTAAAGAATCCTTTGAGAAAAAAAAACTGGGTTTTTATAGAAATCAATCCACAACAATCCCAGATCCAGATTATCTGTTGAATATTAGAAGGGATCCAAAACAAAAATCTTGATGCTACATTACTTTTTGCAGATTTCTCCAAGGCATTTTAACTCCATACACAGAAGAAATATCAAGCAAATACCTGCTAACTATGGACTCCCAAAGAAACTGTTACTGCTATAATGATGCTCTACAAACGACATAAAAGCAATAGTCTGTTTGTTCACCCAATGGCCCTGGTACCGACCGATTTTTTGTTAACATTGTCACTGATGTACAACTAGATAACAATAGCACCATATATATATTTATCCATTAATCATAAATAAATTTTAAATGGTGCTATCTTAGAATATGTACTTTGGATCATTATATAGAATACCATAAAGAAAAAATGGGTCGATCAGATTATTTATTACAGATGTAGACTATGTTCAAAGATGATTCTGGGGCTTCTAGCAGATAACAACCAAATAAGCAAATCCTGTCTGTATACCAAGAAAAGGCAGCAAGAAGTATTGACCTCTATGTAAACTCAGTTTCAAGTATTACTCTTTAATACTAATCATTTTCAAACAAATCTATTTGACTCATAGATGAGACCTAACAGGTAGTATCTGACAAAGTGTACTTGTGAGTAATGACAATAAAAGGGTGCCTTCACACTACCCAAAGATCCAGAACTGGATCCTCTACACTCTCACCCCAAAGCTCCCGAACTGGATCCTCCACTCTCCTACCAAAGCTCTTGACTGGATCCTCTGCTCTCCTCCAAAGCTTCCGAACTGGATTCTTCGCTCTCCTCCAAAGCTTCCTGAATGGGATCCTCCACTCTCCTCCAAAGCTTCGAAATGGATCCTCCATGCTCCCCACAAAGCTCCTGAATTGGATTCTCCATGCTCCCCACAATAGCTCCTGGAATTGGATTCTCCATGCTACCCCCCCCAAAGACCAGAACTGGATCCTCACCACTGGATGCAATTTAGAATGTCCAGACATTCCTGAGTGGTGAGTCCTTACTATCTGTAGTAGGGTGATGCAGTGAGCATATTCTAGACCCAACAGACTGGGTGGAATTAAGTCAGCAATTGTGATTGCTATATTATAATGTAACATTAAAAAAAAGCTTATGAATCTTTTCTTTTGATGCTACCGCAGGGTAAATGGCATTTTAAAGCTGATTCATCCTTTGTGTTTTTCTCTTTCAGCATTCCATGTGGAACTTTATTGCTTGATTGAACTTTATACAACGATATGAATTAGTTTCGCGTTCAATTATGTAGTTTAATGAAGTGTAATTAAGCCGTAACTTGATTAGAGACGTTTATTTCTGAGTAGCAAGGAAGCAGATGTAGATAAATAAAAGAGTCAGAAATTGGAAAAGGGGCAAATAGTGGGGGTGGAAAAGTGTTGTTATTTTCATTTTGGTTTAACAATTTAAAAAAAAAAAAAACAAAGTGGGGACAGAAAAATCAATATAAAATATTGCCGTAGGTGATAGAAATCATGATTCGAAAGCGCATTACAGCTTGATTTATCATAGACAGACAGACTATGAATCTACACACATATTTTGTTTGTCTCTTCAAGTTGGTCTGATGATGAGTTAGAGGCGCGGAGGTCCATCAGAAGTGGCTTCGTGGAGATACACACAGATGACCAAGCTGCTATCTTACGGCCCCGAATTGGTGAGTGACTGGAATCAAGCGCCGTAAGGAAAAAATCGAAAAAAAACACTCTGTGATAGAGAGCTGCTCCAAGAACTCCGACTAGTAAAGCTAATGCCTAAAACCAAGCGACCCTAGACACCGATTGTGTACGAGATTATCAGTAAGTATGGAGAAAAGGTGTTAGAACAAACACGCGCGGATGGGATGTTACAGATGGGATGGAGATTTTGTTAGGCTTGCTAGTGATCGGATGTTTTGAACTTTCGATTAATATAAAGAAACCTTCTTCGGGACGAGGATGAAACTATGAATGCATTGTCACATATTGATTGGTCCTAGTCGAGGGTCCTAGTAATAGTAAGAGTATCGTGAATATATTAGCTAGCCCACAATAGAGTTGAAAATACTCGAATCTGCCAAGAGGCGCAATAGTCTGGTCAGATAGGATAGCCGACAAGTGATCAAATTTACTGCTGTCCCTTTTAGTCCCTGATAAGCCACAAAATAATGGTGGTCATATAAAAGTTCAGGTCTCGGTGATTTTGTGTAGTTGATTAGGACGAGTCCTGCGCTAGTCGGTCTAACATAATTTGTTGTCATCACAGAGCGATTAGGTTCGCGTGAACCTCGACTGGTAAGATCTTAGCGGTAGAATATAAGGCTTGCTCTTGATGAAAATACAGACGAGGCTATCAAAGATCAAAGTACAAATTGGAACTGTAATAGATTGATCTGCCAAGTGAATGATATGGACTGTACAATGCCAGATACATTAATCTGTACCTTGAGTTGTGGAGTGACAAATTGAAACGGACAGATTCAAGGTGCTGAATTTTATGTTCCATTACGCATTTTACTAATAATATCAATGCACCTCCGCCAAGGTGCATATTCAGTTTTACATGTGAAGTAAGTTCGACGGGCGGCCTAAAGTCAGTTTCAGGCCAATCAGCGAGGGAGTCTAGTCCCTTTTCTAGACCAAGGCTAGAGGGATGTTGGGCATCTGAAGTGGAGCGCCACCCTACATAGTCCTTACTTTACCCCGACAAACAGATCCTGGTGCCTAACTCCATTATGCTGAGTTGAGAAGAACCGGATCTGACTTGGACCATGTGGTTTCTAGCCGAACATCTACCGAACTTGAGTTACTAAGGCCCTATTTATTGTAATAAGATATATTAAAGAATTAGGACAAGGCTAATGAACTAAATAAGAATGCAGATATAATGAAGATTCTCAAGACAGAGGATATGTAATTAAATTAACGACAAAACGAAGAACAATGCAGAAATCAACTAGATACTTAAAGCACAAAATTTATTAAAATGAAAACTTTTAATATCTATAATGCAGTAAGCTTAGTCTTTGGGCTTCACACTAGATACTGTATTTTGTTGTAATAACTATAATTGGAACATATAGCGCTTGTTATTAGTATGTAGATATGGTACAAAAGTATTTTAAATGTAAACAATTTATATCAATAATTGAGGTTTATAAGTAAATAAAATGTGGGAGTGGATGTAAATAATAAGGGACGATTGTATGACTGAGTATGATATAGATTTTTAGTTATAAGAGAAACATACGAATATCCGTACTTCAATATTAGATCACAGAATTGCATTGGTATAAGGAAATGATAAATTAAATAAGGATTTAATAAAATAAAAAATAAGACTTCCATTGTCTCGTTTTTTCTGTTGATAAACATAATTCTATGGCTTTTCCATTTCAAAGAAACAGAGATGGGAAAATTTAGAAGGAAATCTTTTTTCCTAAAAAATCAATGAAAAATTAAGTTCGAGATATTTGTTGGAAAACAATCAAAAAAAAAATGGCTGGTGGATTGTTACACATGTAAACTCTTCCAGTTGGGAATTATTTTATGCAAAAGACATTTTGTTTTATTCATCTGTTGTGTTGGGGCGGATCTTAAATTTAAATAAACTTATTTATGTTTGTAAACACCTTTGTTGAAAGTTATTTAAACAAGATAGATTTTGGCTCCATAAAGGTGAATACATTGGGATTCAGAGTGGACTGGGAGTATGGCATGAAGAGGTATAGTCGCACACTCCCAGAATTACGGAATTGCGAACTTCAGTCAGATGCAGTTTTTAACATCGTAACCCCAGCCACGTTCTTCTACACATTAGCTATGATAAAAAGGAGGTTTGGGGGTTTTATATAGAGCAATAAGTGAGACAATCATGTTGGTCTTGGGCTTTTATGGGACTGCCAATTATTGGGGCTTTCCCAACTGGCTGTTCTAGTCAAGTAAGAGCTTACTGGCAATGTCATAAAGTATGACTGTGTCAGCAATTAGCGAAATTGTTGTCGCGTAAAGCAAAATGGAGTTACCACCACTACTTAACTTAAAAAATGGGGGGTAGGTATTGTTTGTGGGCTATTCTAATGAATCTTTTTCGGGGATTACTTTGCGTGCAAAAGCCTTTATATAAACCAATTTTCATAGAGTAGGGAAGCTTTAGAACTCATTTTTACAGACAGCGGGATGTTTCAAGAAGTCAGCCATTTTTTTGTGCGACACATCCAATTTTGTTGATGTTTAAATGACTAGTACTCACTGCCAATGTGTTTGGAAATTTTTGGGGATGTCTTACTTTTAAATAGTCCACAGCAGCCTGACTAAATTTCAGATAAAAATTGAGGGGGTAGGTGACAGATTTCACTGTTTGATTTCTGGGATAGATGGAATTACGATGGGAAATATCCCAATACATGTTACTTGCGCTTAACCCTGACATACGAGGTCGGTTATGGTTAAATTCTCGTCAGGACCAGCTGAACAGGGCAGAGAAAAGAATAATACAGTATTGCTCGCGGATATAAAGATTGGAGAAAAAAAATCGTGCCTACTATGAGCAGGATCTTTTGCAAATCATTTTTAATCAAATAAGATTACTTGAAACATAATTACTGTACAAAAGTAAACATAGAGTGGCTATCTCTGGGTATTGCCAAGACAACGGTATATATGGCCTGAAACTCATTTCTCGCTCAGCTGGGAAGAGAGGATGTCGGAAAAGGAAATCTGATCGGGTAACAGGAATCTATTGTGAGGATGCTTTCATGCAGCTATAATTTAAATGAGAGTGAGCGACCTCCCCCATAATACAACAACATTGAGTAGATGGACAGAAATGTTGGACACTGGCGGAGAGTAAGGATGGGAACTCGTAGCAACGTCCTCCTATGGGAATCAAACATGACATACTAGTGCGGTCGTCAACCCATGTAGAACAGCACTGGTGCGGATATGGATGCTGTGTAGAGGGCTCCCGATAAATGTTGGTGGAGATTATCATGGATATTGTGCTACTGGAGACAAGATGTGGATGATCTAGTAAAAAATTTAAAATAAATGTTTGTGACCCATAGGTTGGACCGTCCAGGTAGAGTGAAACTGGTCCTAATGCTAATGAAGGGGTGACTCACACCGCTAGATCTCTAAAACCGATGCCTTACATCGAATGAAGTTAGTGTCATACCAGAAGCCCTCCTTATCTTTTTAATGGAGATTTTACCCTATGTAGAGGATCAATCAGTATAAGTCTAAGCCCCACCAACAGGATTGGCCAGATATTGGAAGTTTGACGTGAAAAAGACAGAAGAAAGAAAAGACAATGTTGAGATAATGTGGTTATCATATACAAAAAGGCACGTTTTTATAGCTGACCTCACTTCTCCTCTCTCTCTTCATACCAAACTTATTTTTTCTTGTTTGTAAATCCATTCCATAGAGATCTCAAAGAATTGGAGATAGGAAGATGAAGTGGCAATCCTGGTTTTGCCTTTCATCTACCATTGACGTAATTCCAATAAACACTCTTGTAGTTGAAATTCAAAAACAACTGGAGAGAAGAGAGAGAGGAGAGAGAGAAGGAGAAGAGAAGAGGAGACAAAAAGACGAAGAAAAGAAAGAGACAAAAGAGAGAAAGAGAAAGAGAACAGGAAAGAGAAAGATACAAAGAGAGAGAGAGAGAAAGGGGAGAGAGAAAGAGAGAAAGAGAGAGAGGGGAGAGAGAGAGAAAGAGAGGAGAGAGAATATTTTTGTGAAAATGTGAATTTATTTGCTAGTGAAAGAGTGAGAGCAATAGAGAGAAAGAAAGAAGACAAGAGAAAGAGAGAGAGAGAGAGAGAGAGAGAAGAGAAGAGAGAGTAGAGAGATATTTTTTGTGAAAAATGTGAGAATTTATTTCTAGTGAGAGTGAGAGCAAGAGAGAGAGAAAGGAAGAGAGACAAAGAGAAAGAGAGCAGAGAGAGAGAGAAATGTTTCTGTGAAAGAATGAGTATCTTTGGTTGTAAAAGAGTGGAGAGTGTAAGTTTGAGTGAGAGAGAGGGAGAATGTGAGCATGCATGGGAGAGGGTTAGAGAGAGAAGGAGAGTGTTTTGTGAAGAGTGAGAGCAAGTGTAATTTGCTTGGAGAAAGTGTGGTACATAAGAGAAAAGAGAGAGTGAGAATAACAAACTTCAAGAGAGAATGTGAGAGAGAGAGATGGAAGAATGTGAGAGTCATGCAGAGGAGGAGAGAGAGAGAGAGAGAGAGAGAGAGAGAGAGAGAGAGGAGAGAGAGAGTAAGAAGTGAGAGTATGGATGAAAGAGAGACACATGTTTTTGTGAAAATGTGGATTTATTTGCTAGAGAAGAGACAGAGAAAGAGAAAGCGACAGAGACAGAGAGGAGAAAGGACCAGAGAGAAGAAAGAGACACGAGAGGAGAAGACAGAGAGAGAGAAAGAGACAGGAGAGAGAAGACGAGATAAAGAGAAGAGAGAGGACTAGAGATAGAAATAAAGAGAAAGAGAGAGGAGAGAAAGAGAAAGGGAGAAGAGAAGAACTGTGCGTGGATTTAGTGTTATCTTATTAGAATTACTCACCTCTCTCACACACTCACGTTTTTCTTTTCTTTAACATTTTTTCATTCTCTATTCTTCTAATTTTAATTTTTCCTTATTGCAAATAAGGATGTCTTTTACACACTTGTGTAAAGATAAAAGATAGAGCGAGACGAAGACATTTAAAAAAAACTTGCTTTTTAATTCCAAGTTCTCCAATAATGTTAAACGAGGCGAAGACACAGACGCCAGGTTTAGTTGATCACGGTGATGTCTGCTGATCCATGAGCGAACTAAAGATGATGTAAGGGGGGACAACTCATACATTCCCCGTCAAGGATTGTTCCATTAAATTTTTTTTTATTTATAAATAATGAGTCCTTAATTTATTAGGGGTTTTTTGTTCTTGTAGGTCGCATTGTTTGCGTGTAGGCGTTGCTACTTGTTCCTCTGCTTGTAATGTCCGGGTTGGACTTGCCTGTTGTTATGTTTAATTGTCTGTGTGGTGTATGTTATTGTGAGGGGATAGTGGTCTTATATTTTATCCCTTGGAGTTTGTGCATTTTGTGTTGTTCATTTGTGGTTAATATTTCGTTAAGATGTCGCTGTAGCGTCTTACAATCGCCCACTACTTTGCATTTTAACAATGTTTAACTTCGTGTTCGATGCATTTATCTACTACCGTGCTGGTAGCCATGTATCGTCTTTTCCTGAAGGAGGAAGACTTTGCTGCCTATTATTAGTTCAGGAAGATCTTTAACTAGATCTGTTGTAGTAACTGTTGTGTTTATTTACTGCTTGATGCTTAGTTGTTCTCGGATTTGAATAATCCTTTTGGTTGTTTGTACCTTAACAACGGAGTTGGGTATCACTATGGTCGTATCCGATTCCTACTTGTACAGGATAGATTCTGCTGGTGATGGCAAATTACTGTCAGTGGTGTTGCCTGAGTTGTAAGGAGGGATAAGTTGGTAAAGTCTCTCCTTGGACTGTTTTGCTTTTCCATGGTTCTTTTTACCGTTGGACCATTCTTTCGATGAAATCAATTCGATTGAGGGTCTAGGCTGGATGTGATTATGCGTGAACTTTCCATTCTGTGGTGAAGATTGAGCGGATTCATTAGATATGAAAATATACTTGCATTAGTCTGTAACAGTGACATTCTGGAATCCCGTACGGCAGAAACTGCTTTGAAGGGTATTACCTATGGAACAGTTGATGTAGGCTCGTTTCAGTAGTTAATAGTTGTACGTTTATTAAAAGGCATTTTGCTGATTGTGGGTCGGCAATGAGTAGCATTGTTGGCCTTAACTGCAATTTCGGCTGCTATAACTATTGAAAAGAGCTGGTTGCATGTTCTTATATGATCTGGTTTCCTTTGAGTTTTTTCTTGATGCTCTGGCATATGTTCAATGATGTACAGATTTTCAATGTTCTACTTATCTTTCCAATATACGCGTGTTTCTGGCCGTTAATGGATTTGTCTATGCCATTGGGTGTGCCCTCATGGATTCTCTGCCAAGGACTGTGTTCTGGCAGTTGCTCTTGGGTACTATACAAAATGCAATTGCCCTTAGTCTCTAGTCCATCTCTGACTGATGTACGGCAATCTTTCAGCTGAGTCTCAGATTATACATCTATGGATCTAGGGTTGTTGATGTATTTCTGGGTCCTCGTTTATTATGAGAGCACTTTAATATCTTTAAGTTCCGTAGGTCACGTTTCGTGGACTTCTTGTAAATCAGCATGCTTCTGCTCTGATCTGATTACTGTGTATACTTTTCTATTCCAAGTTCTATGTCTTCACCTTGTGTGTGGCTGTACTCTCGATAAGTAGTCTGGATTTCTCATCGTCGGTCCTGGCGTAAATTATTTTTGTTGTCATAAGGTTGCACGTCTTAGCAGTAACATTCATATTGTAAACGGGGGGTTGTTGGGCGATATTATTTGCTTTGTATACTTTTGCCAGAGGGTTGTGATCAGTCATTTCTAAACTCTTTCATATCTAGGTTGTGGAATCTTTCAACAACCAAAATACCAACGCAAGCAGTTCCTTCAGTATTGCAATAGGTGTTTCGCGTGTACGGTTGAGTCTTTTGCTGAGCGAATGCAACAATTGTTTGGTTGTTGTTTATAGCGGTCGCACCGGCCCGGGTAGCATGCTGGAGTTACTTGTAAGTTGTTGTTTGGCATTTGGGTTAAGTATGCTAGTAAATTTTCATGAATGCAATAGTTTTTTTAGGTTTTGAAAAACCGCTTTTCATGTGTAGCGTTCCACTTGTATCTCCCGGTCTTATCTTTATACGTGCTCTCAATGGTGGGTGCGTTTTGTGCTGAGTTCGAGGTATGAAGGGACTCAGGTAGTTGTTCATACTCGTAAAAATTGCTGGAGCTCTTCCAGGGTGAGTTGCGGTGCGGTTTTCCATTTTCCTGTCACATTGATGTCGAGAGATTCAGTGGTCAGGGGTGGGAATAACGTACTTTCATCCCCAAATAAGACATAGAATTTAATTTGTTTTTGTCTGATGATTTGCTTTTATCTTTGTGTGAAGACTAGCCCATACGTTCCGAGCTGTCCTCTCATGGGTCCCTTGAGAGTAGTTTTGGATCATGCTTTATGCAGTCGTTTTTCCGTACGAGCGCATATTCAATTACCGATACTATTACTCATATGGCTCTTTAGCAGTTTTCCATATTTGGTCTTTTTTGGGAATGAAATGTTTGGAGATACTTTAAGTCCGAAGGGGGTCACCCGTAGGTATTTATCTTCAAAAGGGTAGGTTAAAACATGTGAGCAGGCTGGATTTCGTTCTAGGTGTATTGCCCAGTATCGCATGTTTTGCAATCATCAGTTTAGGAAGTGTTTTGCTCCAGTTATTTGTGGGAGCATTCTCTTCCAGGTTTGGGAGTTTTGTATAATCAGAGCTTCGCTTTTGATGAACTTTTAGAGTGGATGTTGGTCTATAACATACGTTTAAGTTTCGCCCACTTCTGCTTCCTGTTGGCACGCTATTGCGTTCAGCCCAGTCTGTCGCGTTCGGTTCACTTTCTTTTTATGATCCATATCTTTCCTTTTTTTTCGAGTTCTTTTTTAATTCATCTCTTAGCATGACAACCGGGGTATTTCTTTGTGTTGGACAACTGGTGTGTAATTTTTCTTGAATATTATTTTTTTGTTTTCCCGAGGAAGTTCAATACCATTGAACTATGCAGGATCATTCATTTTCAGGGTCCTCAATATTTTCTATCGTATCTTTTCTCAGTTGTCACACCACAATTTAATTTTACAAACCTGCTGTATGCAAGGTCTCGACCAAATCTGTGGTGCATTCTCGCTATATAGAATTTAGCTAGGATGGCTGGTGATGTTTTATATTTTATTTTTCAATTTTAGGACCTATGGGGTAGTTTTGGTGCCATTCAGGCCATAAAGTAGGTCTTGTCCGTCTTTACGGGTGTCCTACTTTAGTACCGCCTCGTGCGTACATTTTTTTAAAATTTCTAAACTTTGAATTATATATACGATTGGCTCGGTGTCCACTTTCATTTTTGTTTATGCTCTATTCATGTATTACACAGTCTAGTATTTGCAAAAACTTCTTCTCTCTGATTTTGTGT
This sequence comes from Doryteuthis pealeii, assembly GCA_023376005.1. Classification (NCBI taxonomy): domain Eukaryota; kingdom Metazoa; phylum Mollusca; class Cephalopoda; order Myopsida; family Loliginidae; genus Doryteuthis; species Doryteuthis pealeii. The sequence continues at coordinate 77,125,126 of CM042141.1, read as the reverse complement.
CTAAAACATTTAGATATAGTCTTGTTCCGACTCTTGTTCAGTTACGTGAGCACATTAATTTTGTTGTCTTTGTTGTATGCTTGTGTGGGAATTTCTGCTGACTATTTTTTCCAAGTCTTGTTGCTATGTTTGGGAAGATCATTATTCTTTTTTATTTGCGCGTGGTAGTTTTTGTGAAGCAATATTTACCCTCAAAGTGTGTAGTGTGGCATTTTCCTACACCCTTGTTATTACGTGCTAGCAAATCTCTTTCTGTATTTTCGTGATTCGTATCCCATTTCGTACACGATTCCTTTTTTTTCGAACTGCTGGTATATTCCGGCCTTATTTCGTTGGCGTCTTTGTAGCGTGTGTTGTCTATTATCGTTGCGTCTCTAGCTCTATATTTTCACACCAAGCCCACTTTTAAAGTGTGAGGTCGGTATTTACTTATTATCCGCCTTTTCTTCATGGGCTCTTTAAACGCTTTTTTAGTTTAGTTCGGGATTCTTTCCTCATTTGGCTGGCTTTTTGAATTCCGCATCTTCAGCTTTGGTCTGTAATTTGGTCGATAGTTCGTCGAAGAGTCTTCGTTCTGATTCATTGACGAGAATTCCAGTCGCTCGAACCATTTGTTCGGTTTTTGAATTAACACCTCCAAATGTCGCGAATGATTCTTTGGATCTTCTTTTGTTTCCGTTGGTTAGCATTTCTATTTTTTTTTAAGATTTCCCGGCACCTTGGTCCTGGTGCTTATCAAGTATATAATTAACTTCAACACTTTCTTCAATTCTATGAATCTCGAAGCAATCGGAAGTCTAAAAAATCAGAACCGACTCACTGAAGCGTCCTGTTTGTATTAATTTGACCAGTCCAATAGGGTAGAGGGTATTAGTAGCAGATGCCATGATTTTTTTTTTGGTATTGCTGTTCTTGATATTTTTTTTTTCCGAAGTATTTACTTCTTGTTTTTTTTTTTCTGTTGTTTTTCCTTTGAAGTATTTTTTCTTTTACCGCTGCACCAATGAAATAGGATGTCTTCTTTAACAACTTTGTGGAAAAGATAAGATAGAGCGAGACGAGACGATTTTAAAAAACAACAACTTGGCTTTTGTTTTCAAGGTTCTCCAATAATGTTAAGCGCATGCGACAGACATACAGACGCCAGGTTAGTTGATCGAGACGTGATGTCTGCCTGATCCCCCGCGCCCAATGGCTGGAAGATCTAAGATGATGTAAGGGGCATCAGTCACATTATTTTTCTTGTTTTTCTTCTTACTTTTTGTTTTTTTCTTAGTCTGCGTTGTCAATTTTTTTCTTGTTTTGTGGCACCTCTGGTTACTCGTCACAAGCTATTTCCTGGGAAATTGTAAGGTGTCGGTTCAATAGGCGTCTTGCAACTCAGCTCATAAGTACAAGCATGGGTAATTATTTGGGTGCAGTAAGCATTGGGAAACTGACGGTAAGAGGTGTGACTCCATTAGCAAAAGCGAACTCCTGGATTGCATTATGAAAAGGGACTGTGACTTCTC
>CM042141.1:77109543-77123515 GCA_023376005.1 Doryteuthis pealeii | reverse complement strand
AAGAGAGAGATCATAGTAAGAGGATGCGATAATATATAACCGTTATGTCAGAATATATAAATATTTTAAGAATTTTAAATTGATAATCATAAAGATCAATGTCAGTATAAACTGCTTTTAGAAATGTTTCTATTTGCATCTGCTATAAACAATATTAAGTATTTGTTCTAATTTAGTATATTATTATATATTACTCATTTTCATTATGATATATTTATTATTATATCACTATATATATTATAGTATATAATATCATTTATAACACTGTATCTATAAATCAGAATATCGAATTCATGAGTTAACGTAACTAGTCTCAAGTTGCGAGTAGTTGATTCAGCTGATAACTGGTAATATTAATTAAAGTTAATAATTTGTAATAGCAATCTAAGATTTTTGATATCTTTTAGTGAAATACGTAAAAAATTATTAGTTATAACTTTTAGTACGTGTGGTATAGGTGGTATATATAATATATTTCATAGCATTATTCGTTTTCACCTTTTTTTTTTTTTTTTTATAGGTTTGTATAAAAAGTTATTGTACTAAATAGTTATAAAACAGAAAACAAACAAATAAAACAAGAATATTAAATAAAAAGCTTACCTTTTTTTTTTTTAATATTGACCTATTTTAGTTTCTTACAACAACTTAGTTATTATTACGAAGATGTGTCTTGCTATTTCTTCTTATTTTACCCAAAAGAAATATTTCTCTTATACATACTTTTTATTTAATTATAACACATGTAAATTCACTAAAAAGATCAATTTTATAGCCTTAGTTACCACATAATTTACATTATTATTTCAATACATTTATTATTTTATCTTCTGCAAAATATTCACCAGAGATATATTCAAATACCTATAGAGCAGCATAATAAACATAACGGTTCAAATTAACATAATTATAGTACTGATATGATAGCCATTTTGACTATATATATTCATGCAGTTATATTTATTAAAAATCTATTTTTTCTTTTTATATTCTCCTTAGATGATCACATTACTTGGAGATGCTAGTTCTGCTGCGTGCGCACATTATATGCCATATTTCATTTTCGAGCGCGAGTAGAACAGCGAGTACATTCATTTATGAGAATGCTGTTAGTAACTGACATACATATTATTATATGGAGGCACATTTGATTTGTTTTTAGAATTGTTATATGCGAATGTGATTAAGTACGATCATACATTATTGTGCATTATTTTATTATTTAATTGTTATATTTTATATTACATATATATTATTTTGCTTATATATATAGGAGATACTGTTATCGTATTTAATATAATTATTAGTATATATTTAAATTTATATTGCTTCCAGTTGAGCTCATTACTACACTCATATATTGTTTTTTTAGTCCATTAATTAGATGTTTAGCTTAAAGGTTTGCTGGTCAAAGTATATAACAATAATTATATAGAACATATCTACATATATTTATATATATTATATTGCAATATTAACAGACTAGATCACTTCAGTATATTATATAATTTATATATTATATACATACATTTATATATTATTGGTCCCTTGTTTACGCTTTAAGTTTTTTGTTTTTTTGTTTATTTATCTTATTTTATTCTCTTTTTTTTTTATGAAGTGACGCAATATAGCTCATTTTATGATTGCTAGATATTGTTTAATTTTTGACTGAAGATCTCGCTAAGATACAAGATGGCAAGCTGATAATCGAAAATTAAAAACCTGATGTATATTTATATATATTATGGTGATATGAAATTTTCAGTTTTCTGAGAGAAGAGACTGTTAGGGGGAACTAGTGATTTATCTGTTATTTACAGTTATTAGTCACGAGTGATTGACTTCAGATGTACAAATAACATGATAGATTAAGTAAGAATATAATAGTACGCTAGAGTAGCTTTTCTTTAAAGTAACCTCATACTCACTATAGACACGATGTTTAATGTTATAATATATAGTTAAATGAGAGAGAGAGAGAGAGATGAGAGAGAGAGATAGAAGAAGTTGAGCATGATAGAGAGAGCCACTTATGATCATAGTAGCACATGAATGAGAAAGATGATTATGTATAGATATTAATTTTTGCTTTATGCACGCCACAGTACATAATTTGAGGAATATTATATATATTCAGCGGGTGCTTACGAAAGTAAAGTCATTTATTATATTATTTTACTTTTAAACGTATTACAATAAAATAACAAAAATGAATACAAAGGGAAAAAAAATTCAATAAAAATAATTTACTATACAATTAAACAATAAACATTAGTTAATATAAGAAGAGCAAGTTTTAAGCTAGCAGACCATATACATATATTATATAATACTGATATTTTTATTATATATTAATATTAAAGATATATATAAAAACGAATTAACTATTTGGCTTCTTCGTACATATTGCTTTAGACTTATTATATAAATTGTAATATGGTCTTTTGCTAAATATGATTTCGCTTTTATAAAAAGAAATTCCTTATATGTTATCATTAAAATATATATATATCATACCCTATACATTAAGGTTAAGTAATAATTTGATGTTATTAGTATTGAGGCAAATATAACATTACAGTTAAGTATTATATACCTTTAACCGTATGAGACATAAGACCTTAATGTATTATAATATTTGATAATAAATAAATCACGATACATTATATATTATATTACAACAATATATATATATAATATATAACTACGATATGTTTTGAAACATACACTCACTCTGAAATATGTGAATTTAATATGATTTACTTATATATAAGTCATCACATTATAACAATTACTTATATAATTATATATAAATCATTACATTTATATATAATATTATTCAGGTACAATTAAATATACCGTCATACATATATATGTATCTTTTTCTATTCTTAAAATTATTAATTCAATTATATAAAACTATAACATATACCATATAGTACTATCTCATTAGGATATTTTGTAACAGACATTTAATATAAAATCATTAATAATTCAGTACGGATCATTAAATAACTCTAGATGCATATTATATATAAGCTAAAAGCTAATAAATAATTGATGATGTACTGTATGAGAATAATCATCATAAAATGTACAAATATTATTTTTGTAATATATAATCTGATTTCTCTACACTTACTATTGAAGATTTACGTATATTTTAATAATATTGATGCCTTCGTATTATTATATTGTTATTAGTATCATTTAGTAGGTGAATAGAATTAGGTAGGATCCGAATTCCCATATAAATAATACTCACTATGGGCGAAGTAGATTGTTCAGTAAAAATTATTCAATTTATTGCAATATATTACTTAATTATGTCACACGATTACCATAGTATTTGGGAAATATAAAGGTCACAAATATATGAATTTACCCTGGCAAAAATCATACTTATTAGGTTCACATATAACTACTATTAATATATATTATCAAGATAGATTGTAATTATTCTCATCAATTAATATATTATCTAGAAAGTTTTATTTCCTTCCCAGAAACAAGACATAATAACTTTATATGTTTCATATATTGATAGTAATTCAAAACTGTAACATTGATTTATACAATTGTATATATACATTTTACAGACACATTATATTATATTAGACAATTTCTGGAAAAAAGAAAATATAGCTTTTATTATATTTATTAGATAACGAACCATTTTATATTTACAATGAATAATTAAACAGATACTCATTACATAATATAATATATAATACATATAGATAAAGTTATCATTGCATTGTTTAATTTATTTGCTTATAAGTTATGTCTATTAGTTATCATACAGCATTGAATAAACGTTCTATAGAATTCAAAAAATTCTCCAAGTAGATAAATTTGACTTACAATCCTATTCCAAATGCTCGATTATGTATTACCGATATCAATTTATATAGTTATATACATATGTTTGAACAGACTAAAGATTTAATAACTGAAAATTATTTAATCGTCATTTACATTAAAATAGGAATACTTCACGTATGATTTAATTATATTACATTTCACAATAAGTATACATTTATTTTTCAAATGACCTATCATGATGGAGAAATTTAATTTTCCACAATAATAAGATACATCAGTTATGATAAAGATAAATATATGAGGAATTAGAAATAAATATAAACATACTAATTAAACCTGGATATAACAATTCATAGGCCTTTATTACAGTTATAAAGAGTTTTGATTTTCATTTATATCAGACTATCAGAGATACAATGTTAGTATTGTGCATTACATATAATTATGATTATAGTTTGATTTATTTTATACATTTTGTTAGGGTGTACACTTTATTGTTTATTATTATTTGGAACATTTAGCAATATTTATAAAATACATCAATGGGTTATTTAATGTCAAAGCCGTCCTTCATAAGAGAACTGTAACGGTACTATTTAAAACAACGGGATGGTTTGGATGAAAGGTTAATATCTTCGCATGGTATTAGTTTCGATGTGAAATACGTAATGTGCGTTAGACTTATGCGAATTCATTCAGACATTATATATATTATCTATATTATTATGGGTCACTTATATAATATAATAATTAAATAATATTATTCACCTTAGCCCTCCAATTACATATAAATGAATAATTATTCACATGTAGTATAAGTTAAAGAAATTATTAGCACTGAATATATTAAGATATAAGCTTAACTGGATCAGTAAAGACGTTTTCGTTATTCAATACGCTTAATCATCACAATTACGATGATGAAATTAAGTAGTACATGTGTTATATATATTATTGAGTCTCCGCTATTATAATATTTTCCCATGCACTCCAATAGACCATAATTAAGTTCAAGTTTCAAACAGGATATCATTATACATTTATAAATATTACGGTCATATAAGGTGGATGTTAGGTTAGTGAGATTATAGATCATAGTAATAAATACTTCACGGGACTAGCTAAGGATTGAGTATTATATATGACTGAGTCAACTTAGATTGATGGATTACTGCACTCTTCCTGGTGTTCGCTTAGGGGTCTAATTTATCTAAGTGACTCCATACATCGTAGACATATACCAGTAGTAGAATGATTTTCTTATTCATGACAAAAATGGCAGGCTGATGCCTTATGACAATTACCATCACGTTTCGTTTATGTTTTAAACACGATGTTTGACCTGGCCACTTATCTTTAGTGAAGTGATAATATTATATTATTAGGTTTGCATATCAGGGTTTCATAGGTGGAGGAGAGATATGGATTTGTCTTTCAAATGCGTCACGCATTGCCAAACTCAGATACAACGTTATCGCAGGATATAGAATACTAGTAGTCACAGATTTATTCATTCCCAACGACAATAAACGGATACATTTAGTAATATATTACAATATAGTCTAAAGGATAAATTACAGATATATATAAAATTATAGATTGCATAAACATAAAATGATGTTTATTAATGTATACATTACATTATATCTTCATCATTATATATACTTATGACTACTTAGTACTGATATGTGGTTTTTAAATAACATCATATTTAGGTGCAGCATTATTTGTATTATATTATAATAGAAGGAAAGTTAACGTTATAGCCATAAATTGTGTGCATTATAGATTGTTACGTATATACATTATTAATTAATTATATAATTTAACTTAATATGGTGGGTAATAGTATTATATTATATTGATAATATATTCATATTGATGATATTAGAAGTTTTATTGTTGAGACTCCGCGTTCGATTAAAGATTAAATTACATGATCCAAGAAGGTGATATATATAATGAGGCTACATTACGGACTAAATCAGTTGTTTGATTATATCAATTTATAGGATGATAGTTAAACAGTCCTGAAAAATCAAAAGAATTATTTATCATACAGACCTAATTACATGTATTTAATTTATTTATAAATGCTTGATATAACAATTACATAAATTGAAAAAATATAAAATCTACATATGTTTATCAAGTTAGATTTATTTATTATAAAGTCATTATATAAAAAGGTCAATTTGTTCAGCTAGAATTAATTAAACGTATTAGGCAAGATATAGTTCAGAAAGGTAAAATTGGAATAATTTGGTTATTTCCTATAAGTTAAGGATAACAGCTATAATGATTTATTACAAGCTATATTAGAGTAGAGAGAGCCTAATAACGTAAGTCAAGTATGATGATAGTGAATTGGATGGTATTTAATATAGATAAGGTATAAACTGGACACATAGTCACAAATATGTATGTAGTCTTAATATCCTTCATTTACTCACTAGTCTAGACAGCGAGATATGGTATTTACGTTTGAGGTGGTTAATGCCACGCATTACAATAAGTGATAATCAGTTCCCCCTTTACTAACAACAGATGACAATACTGTTAGCTACTCTCACATTAAGCTGAGTTGGTTACGTAGGTCGATATATCGAACACGGACCTTAGTGGCATTCTGATTGGCACAATTTTATATAGATGACTTAAACTCAAAAGTGTATTTTGACGAAATTTGTTGTAATTAATATACATACATATATATATATACAGCTATCAAATCTAATATAGCATTATATTTACTTTCTGAAAGAACAATACTCACTTACAGTTATTCCGTGGGCTTTATCATTCTATCAACAGTCCATCTTCGTACTTCATAGCGACTGCAAAAAAAACAGAATTCATAATTACTTCTTGTTATAATATAAGTTTAAAATATTCACTTGTTTAATTATTTACAATTAGCGTTGACCCATATATATAGTATAATAATATAATAGATTATACTAAATATACATATAATATTCTATTTATATGATATATCACTCAATGTATAGTGATATGAATAATATCGATTGGTAGCATACTGACTTATATGTTTATAATTTTAAATAATTGTTATTAATTAAAATGAGAAGTATGTTATAGGACATACATATTAATTAATCACACTTATCTTAACTACATAAGATAGATGTAAAGTCAAGAAAATCTGAATTATCTACATAACTAATTCTGTCTCTCATTTACATATCATAAATTAATATAGATTTTATTTTATTGAAGAGATTCAGAAGCTTTGGAGCACTCATGAAATTTAGTGCAAGTGTAATATTATCATTTCTCCATAATAGTTCATCATTACACAATAATATATTTATCGATAGAACTTATTTTTGTTTTCTTATAAATGGAAATCAATTCACTTCCACAGGGTAAGTTTAATATGTAAGACTGGATGACATTTTTAATAAATTAGATAGGTAGTTTATTTTACTCCATGTGAAATTATGACCTCATAACTGGCACATTTTCTCTCACTGTGTTTAATGTTATGGAATTGAAGTAAATCATATAATATTATATATTATTATTACTTTTAAGCAATATATTTAGATTTTGAATTATAATTTATTCATATATATTTATAGTCACATTAATACTGTTAACAGAATAAAGAATTTATTGAAAAATTGAAAACCTACATCTCTAAAAAATGTCAGCGAATGATGGGTAGTATTAACGGCACTTTAAGTTGTTTAATAATTAATATATAAATTCAAAGGTCATACACAAATGAATTATCAAATATTTATACTTTATTTATATTTTATGCAATATATCACATGCAAAATCACTGTTGGAAAATTTACTTTGGATATAAATAATAGTGTACTAATTTGATTTACTCACATTATTATTATAAATTAGCCTAGGCAAGAAACAAAATATCGCGTTTTCGATTTTGTCTTATGTCCGTTAAAAGGGTTATTAATATTATTATTTAATTTCTTTAACACTAATTTTATTATATCTATCATTTTTATAAGCGTTTCCTGTTTTTATAGTTATCCTCAGAATCATATACCTTACATTAATGAGACTTTTGATAAGACTTTATATATATTTTTTATTTACCTTCACAATATTTATCTTCTACAAAATTAATTATAATATTATATGAAATTGATGAGAAAAAAGAAGGAGATAAAATAAATTCCTAAAATCAACTTTTATTTTAACTTAGGAAGTGTTGATTTAACTTATTATAGACGTTCTCACTCTATATCTGCTAAATTGATTGTGTCTTAACCGGCTCATTATCACGAATCAACTAAAAGTAATTGTTGTTTCTACATTGAAGATCGTAATTTTCACATTCTGGTCGTTTCAAAATTTCTTCTCATCTTTATCTATTCGGTTATTCTTTCTTTTAGCATAGGCAATGGGAGTCGAGTGGGGCGTGTCTTGAGTTGGGTTATAGACGAATTTAAAAAACGAGTACACAATGAAGATTCATTCGAGAAAGCTCACAGACGCATTGTTCTTAAAATTTAAAATTAATCGATATGTCAATAAGATATAATTAGGATTTTTCATATCGTGTAAGGTAGGCTAACGGATTTATTTCTATAATGTATTTTAAAACTTTGATCTTATAACTATTTTTTTTTGGGTATATGTTTTTATAATGAAGGTATGATTCGGCTGGTTATGATTACGGAGAGTAAGCGGGGGATTTTAGTTTCAGCCAAGTTAATTAACTGTTGTTGAATTCTTATATTATCATTTATTAAAGTAGTCATTTAGAATATAATATTTTATGAACTGAGCTAAATATATTAACATGTTAAAAAATTATTAGACATGTATATAATTAGTACATGAGATCCTCATATAATTAAATCTAATTAAAATTTATTAGCTAGTATTAGTGTTTAAATAGATTAGGTTATATTGAAGAAAATTTCTATTGAATAATGAGGCTTATTTGTTATAGTTAGCCTTTATCTTATTATATATATACATATTATTATTTTATAATGAGTTGGTTTTTTTATTTTTTAATCTTTAGAAAAGATCACTTGGTAAAGTAATAAATACTTAATTTGACCGCATTCAAGGCTATTATGGGTTAATAATATTAATTGGCCCTCATGGGTTATTTTATTATAATTATAGGTTAGTTAGGTAACACTTGACCTTACGAAGAATAGTTGATAAAATAACTGATATATATTTATCAAAACTTAGTTAAAAAAATGACGCTTTAGTGTTCATTAATCATTTTCAGTTAGATGAACATATTATATAAAGTGTTTTTGCACATTATTAATATCTGTTGATGATTAGATCAATTATTAATATATCTCTTGTTTATAACATTAATTAATTAACATAAAGTAGGTATAGTACTATAAAATCATATAAGAATGGTCATTAATTATAAGATTTTTTAGGAATTTTGGAAATTACTTTATTAATGAGAAGCTAAATTATTTAGAACATATAATAATTACAGTTATAATAAATATATATTTCTTAAATGTTTGGCTAGTATCCATATACATTTTATTTTATACAATTAAATTATTTATTCGAATTCACGTTGATTAAGATGCTCTAAGATTGGGTTGAAAGAATCAACGTGGTGTTAAGCTTCAAGATTATATATTACATAATTTTAACAAAAAATTTGAAAAATATACTTGGAAGTTTGCAAATACGTTATCAAATATTCAATAACCGTGTATTCTATTAAAACTTTCTGCTTAGTGTTAGATTTGTAATTCCTATGATTACAATTACAGTGATAATTTTTACTTAGTGAATCTAGGATGCAATTAATAAGAATTAAGATGATTATTTATTTATTAAGGAATACCTAATTATTCAGAACTACAGAATTATGCATGCTGTTCATTAGTTTAGATTTATTGTAATAAATCATTTTCTAGATTTATTTCAAGGCTGGTCGTATTATTATGGAATATGTAACTAAAGATTAGACCGGTTTTATTACACTTCAGTAACAATTCATTTCTCTTATATTTAATCAAATATTCACTACTTTAACTTACTACTAAAATTGTGTAATGCATATATAATTTATATATATGTTTATGTCAGTAATGAGTATTATTTAATATTACATTATTATTATTAAGTTAAATATAAGTCATATAGTTATATTTTAATTATTATGAATCATATAAAATGGATCAATATATACATTAATTATAGTATAGAGAAATTATCACTTGAATCCTTATTCAGTATTATAAAATCAAGTGATATTAATATCGCTATATAAATAAATAGAGCTTATAAATTTTATTTATTTCATCATACATTATACAATATAAGATTTTAATTCCAAAGTGGAAGATATTAAAATAAATAGTACATTATTGTTAGGGATTATCTTATTAGTTATATTAAATACTAACCATTGAAACTTTATTATGTTTATCAAATATAAATATAATAAAATATGGATACACTTAGCGAGTTATACAAATATGATGTAAGGTAGATTCTTATTTAGGTTATTCTAGTATAAGTTAAAGGAATTCAAGCTCAGAGAGAGATTTAGCAGATGAAGACGAATAGATAGATAGATTTAGAGAGAGAGAGAGGAGAGAGAAGAGAGAGAGAGATTTGAGTAAGAGAAGAGAGAAGAAGAGAGTAGAAGAAGAATAATCTTTTATTCGGTTTCTACTGGATTAGTACTTCAGAAATTACTTCACATATTATAATATATTAATTTATATATATATTATACTATATCACGTCTTGTGTATAACGATTAGGAACTATATATATATTATTATTACCTGATATCAAGCCCTATATTTATTTTGAGGTAATTGAATTGTATCATAACATATTATTGATACAGTCGGGGTGTTTATATATAAATATAACATTATATATTTATTTTTATTTCTATATATAACCTATGGGTTGAGATTTAGAGTAAACTTGAACTCACAATCACATACATTCTTATACATACTTCAATCGGTTCCAATTTATTAATACATACAGGCTCTTACAAGATGTTTATAACAAAATACGATATTCAAGCATTATATCCAGAATAACTTATTAACATAGAATATATCGCACATTGTATTTAACTAACAATACTCATATAATCATTAATCTAATTACAATATATTCTGGTTTAGAAACTTAAAGTGTAAGTATATGTAGCGCATACTATCATACATCAGGTACTTACTAGCTAATGATCAACGTACGATTTTATTAAATACATATACAAGGTATGATCGAACAAAGTCTGTCTATCATAGTATATATAATATATAAAGTACTTAGCATAGATACATGGATATTAGATATATAACCTTAAATAACATAAAGAGATATGTGAATTATTTGTAGCTATTAGTGCGATTTTATATATCATCATCTTCAATCTTATATCTCATATCATATACATCATTACAATATCTATATATTTCAATGATACCTCTATTAATTATGGGGGAGCATACATATACTAACAGCACGTATATATATATATACATAATTATTATAATAGGTGTACTACATGAACATTATTACTATATATCATCTTTATATAGCTATTACCATTAACATACTAGTCTTACGTTTCTCAAATTTATATAGGTCAAGGTACATATATTATTATTCCGTACTAGTATCAAATACACTATACTAGTATATCCATTAATATAATACAGGTAAAGATACTTGATACTATTACTCAGAAATGTAATGATTTTACATGGGCATCGTTGATCAATAATATATATACATACATCATTAGGTAGTATATATTATATTATATTCACTAACTATATATAATATGAGTTAGTCAATACTACATTAATAACTCAGTTATATCCACATAGTTAGAAGTTTTATTCGTTACCCCTATTATTTTTTTTCATCATTTCATTCTAAAATACTAGTTAATCTAGACATACACATTGATTACTTTATTTGTCTTTACTTTGATGGATATAATTGTTAGTGATAATAAGTGAGTATACATTTAGGATATATTATATAATATAGATACTGGTAAGCATACATGTTCAGTTTTTTATTGTTAGGAGGTATTACAATAGCTTAGCTTATATTTATTATATTATATCATCCATTATCGAATATATACTTATATCAACCGTACATAAACCTATACTATCTCACCAATACTTACTCACGATACGCAGTACAACCTATAACTCATGTGCATATTAGTATCACATTTTACTATATATTTAAATTTCAAACGTTTTATGATTATTAAGAAGGACCAATCACTCATAAATACAATAGAACAACATGGTTACAGGCTTAGAGATATTTTAATTGCTTATTATTCTTTTATACTTAAGAGATACTGAGATTACATATCATTATGATAGTATATATGTCTATTAGACAGTTATTCTAGTGTTATCTATTTATATCTCTGCGTTAATATATGACTGTTTTATTGAATTAGATTATAGATTATAGTACATTATATTAGTAATATTTATTATCATACTAGTAGTATATGCATATATTATGATAACTCTTTATTAATACTAATTTCAGTAATAACATATATATAAGCTATATACATCTACAGTTAGTGGATAGCAATTATATGTAATTAACTCATACATTATTATTAAACTACACAAAATATGCAAACCTCATTGTTTTATTGATACCCTTACTGATACGGCCTATATCTAAGCCTTATACGGAACTTAAATCTGAGGTAATATAAGAATAATAATATTAATTATACTATAATGGTTAGTCATATATATATATATATACATATATATAAGATATATATTATATATAATATTCACTACCACTTAAATTATTGATAATTAATTATTATATAAATAAATAGTATAGTATTTTAGTATATATTTACATATAAAAATAAATAAACTTATATTACGCATAGTATTAATTATATTATTATTTCTTATAATTATTTTCATAAATATATATGGTATATTATTAATTATATAAGTAGAAATAACATTAAATTATTTACTATGAATATTATCAAAATTTCTAGCTATTCATTAATTCTTATATTCACCTTTTTTATTGGGGGTGGTAGTTTTTTATATTATACATATATTAACAAAATTTACTGTAATATAGAATAATTTATATCGGCTTATTTATTTAATCATATATAATTATATTTGGTAAATCATTTAGTTCAAAATACTCTATAAGCAGATTAAAGAAAAATTAATAATGGCTACTATAAAGCTAAATGAATACATAGTAATACTTACGATGAGATCATATACTTACCATATATAAGAATAAGTAACGTGTAGCAAAAGAAGAGACTCATCCATGAAGTATTATAAAATTATTCTTGATTAATTATATATCTCAACAGAATATTGATGCGGAATACATTTTTAAAACACATACAATATATAGTTATAAATGTATTCGTTCAATATATTATATATTATATAGTACATATATATATATTTTTATATTACTTAGTAAGATTTAGTAATAATATATGAAAAATAATAGAAAAATAAAAACAAATACTTACTACTATCAGATTTCTCTTCTTTTTTATTTTTCATTTATTTATTTTTTATTGTTTATATATATTATATTTTTTTTTTTTTCAAATTTTCAATCTGTTTGAATTTATTTGCATTTTTAATAGGTTTCATATAAGTATCAATATATTTACCTATACTAAGTTTTTGATATCGGTAATAATTTGAACTAGTTATTTCTTATTATTATATATATCATTATATTATTTATATTGCCCACAGTAATTAATTTATATATAAAATATTTTAATTAAAAATTGATAAGAGTTATTGGTTCACCAATATATATTATATTACAATAAATGAAATTAATATATAAATATATATAATAGTAAAACTAGATATAGACATATATCTAATATAATTAATAATAAATAAGCGTGAAAAAATTATTAACATAATACATAATACATAAACAATAACATAAAATACCGAACGAATAGTAGATTAGTATATAAGACGCATAAATTAATATGACTTTAAGAAAAATAACGATTTATATAAGGATAAATAGAGCAAATTAGAATAGACATATAAATATTGAAATTATATTAATATATATTATATATAACATTATATAATATTATATA
>CM042141.1:77002043-77104543 GCA_023376005.1 Doryteuthis pealeii | reverse complement strand
TAAGTTTTAAAAATGCATAAAATAATTATAATTCTATATTTGTTGACCACTTGTGTCACAGTCCCTACCCATGGCAAATCTTTGGAGTAAATAGTTTACTTATCTGATGCACTCTCATGAATATTTTATAATGCAACTTATTCAATACACACACACACACATATATATATATATATATATATATATATATATATATATAATATATATGGACCTCTCCCGTCGATTTTTGTTGATGCATGGAGTGGGCAATCCAATGACAACCAGCACAGTGGTTTTTGTTTATAGTGGTGAAGGGCTTGTGTTGGACCAGCCACGACTTTTTGGCACAGTCGATAGGAAAGAATTGGTGCACAAGGAATGCACAAACCCAATCAAAGATCTGACCCCAGACTTTTGAATTCCAGAGTTTTCTTCTCCTAGCTTGGATACCTACACAAGATTAAAAGAGCACAGTCCCTACCCTACTATTTTACCCATAGCCGGAGGGAGAATATAATGGATTATACTTTCCCAAGGTATTAGCGCTAATGTGAAATGCAAAACAGCCCTTGTCTAGGATTTGAACTTCGGGTTGAAACAAGTCCATTTCCATGACTCTACCCATTATCCACACGCCTATTATAATAAAATATATATATATATATATATACCACACCCACACACAACAAATAAATGTGTGTGTATATTGTTTAATAATATAAAAGTCTTCAAGTTTTGGCAAAATGAAAGATATAACACGAGTTGTGGCAGACAGTTTACAAGTTAAAGAAATAAACGAACAAACTAGGTTTGAAATAAAAGACATGTATTGGACATAAACAACAGGTTTGCAGACTTAATGGTTTTATCCTGCGCAAATGTTTATAAATTTATAAAACCTTAGCTGAAATCTCGAGATAGGGTATTATCAAAGACAACTTAGCTATAGCTATCTGATAGTTTTCAGAATTGATAACATTCTATTTTGATGTCCGACTCCAATGCCTTGGTTGGTGTTAAGGAAGAGTGAGCGACCCTTTTTTTAGGTCTGCTCCGTTGAAAAGCTGACTCATAAGAGGCACAAGAATGTGCCTATTTGGCTTGCCGCCAAAGTATGCTGGCTTCATGATTGGTTGGTTTTCGAAACAGAGGCTCGTAGACAAGGACGATAACCCCAATACCCAGATTCTCAATAATACAGGGGTGATCCTGGTGAATAATTAATATCTTTTTGGTAAACGCTACGCTCTCGTAGTTCGTATGGGAGAAATATGTTAAATGTTTGCCTTACTTTAACCCTCTCCTTGCGGAATGGCTGAGATGATGACGTGTCAACTCTCATTCCATCTTGCACGTCATTTCCGAATGGAGAGATGAATGTCTCCACGTTGCTTCACATTACAGCCTTAATTTCTAATAGAGTTTGAATTTATGTGTGGAATAAAGAAACCTTCAATATATTTTAACTTTGCTCTAACATCTCTATTCTTCTTATTATATCTGCTGGTTTTCTTATTCTCAATCAAAAAACATTTTTAAAATTACTTTTTATTATTGCCAATACTTACTGTAATTGGTGACGCATAAAATATACCAGAATTTCCCAAAATAAAATTTCAATTAACTAAGATTAATTATTAATCTAAAGTCAGTCCTGACATTTGAATATAAGAATTCAATTCTTTAAATATATTTGAATCTGTCATCAAATCTGGGTATTTATAGTTAATTTTTGCAGTTTTCAAATTCAATATTATTTTGTATCACTGTTTTATTTCTGATTAGAATATTGCATCTGTTTTGTTTGTTTTTCATTCAAAGGAAATCATGTTGACTTCTGTATTATTTGAGTTGAAAGGGAGAAAGAGAGGAAAAAAGAAAGAAACAAAGAAAAGCATGAGAAAAAAGAAAGGAAGAAAATGAGAAAAAAAGAAAAAGAAGGAATGCATAGAAAAGAAAGGAAAGATAGAAAGAAAGTATAGCAAAAAAGTAAAGAAACCAAAAATGGAAAGAAAGGAAAAAGCACAGAAAGAAAGAAAGCCAAAAAATAAAAAGTAAAGGGTGAAAAGAAAGAAAGAAAAAGCATGGAAAGAATGAAAGAAAACATAGAAAGAAAGAAAAAAAGAAAACACAAGAAAAAGAAAAAATTGAAAGAAAGAAGGAAAGCACAAGAAGAATGAAAGAAAGAAAAATAGAAAGAAAAAAAAAGCACAAGAAGAATGAAAGAAAAAAAAAGAAAAAGAAAAGAAAAAGAAAGAAAGAAATAGAAAGAAAAGAAAATAGAAAGAAGAAAAAAGAAAGCACAAGAAGAATGAGAGAAAGACAAAAGAGAAAAAAAAGCAAAAAAAGCATAAGAGAATGAAAGAAAGAAAAAAGAAGAAAAAAAGAAAGGCACGAAGAATGAGAGAAAGAAAAAAGAAAGAGAAAAAGAAAAAAAAGCACAAGAAGAATGAAAGAAAGAAAAAAGAAAGAAAGAAAATAGAAAGAAAGAAAATAGAAAGAAAGAAAATAGAAAGAAAGAAAATAGAAAGAAAGAAAAAAAGAAAACACAAGAAGAATGAAAGAAAGAAAGAACGAAAAATAGAAAGAAAGAAAGAAAAAAGAAATATAGAAATTTATAAATTTAGGAATCATTAATGAAATGAAAGGAAAAAAGAAAATGTCAAGTATTTTGGGCTTCATAAATTTCTCAACCAAATATTTGAATGTTTAAGTCTGCAAATTTAAAACCAGCTTAAATCTTCAGGACATGAAACAAGTTATTTAAAAACATGTCTGCATCACATCTATAAATATGTTCAAAAATTGTCTAATTATGTATGAAGACAAGCAAACATATATTCATATAGATATGCCAAGAGATGATTTTTAAAGTAGAAAAACATCTATTTGGTTATCATTAAATACAGACTAAAAACAATGAAAAAATGTGGTTGTAGATTGGTTTGATATGTTTTATGGCATATCAACCTTGGAGGGTCATTTAATCCTGACAAAGTTTTGAAATAAATTCATTCTTAATGAATACTCAATTTTTTTTTATAAACACATTTTTCTATTTAACCCATAGATAGGACCCTAACTGGTACTACCAATCTACGTCAGAGTGGACCTGGGAGCAATGGTAATGAAGAAGTGCTCCATATTCCCCAGACCTCCAGAACTGGAACCTCACCATCTGATTGAGTTTAACGTCATTCCAAGGATATGAAGACCCTCAATCACTGCCTTCTAAAAGGCAGTGGCTGAGGGTCTTCACTGCCCAATAAAAAGGGTTGGGTCAATCATATAGGTGCTTGGGCTTGACATGACCAGCCGATTGATCAGAGTGGGGGCCTCTCCAACCTAAGGGTCTAAGTGGAATGTTGCATGTCATGGACTGCTCAGTCACCAGGATTCCATCCTTAATCATCACGGGTCACCACCCATGGCCAACAGGTTGCCCCATTGGGGGGGGGTATTACCCCTCTGCTAGAGGTGCAGTTGGTGTGTTTTAAAGCCCCAGCCAACTTGGTTGAGTTGAAGATTGTGCATTATATATATATATATATATATATATATATATATAATGTGTGTGTGTGTGTGTGTGTGTGTGTGGTGTGAATATTATTGTTGGGTACAGAATTTGTAGAATGCCTTAACCACATGATTTTAAGCTATTTATTCAAATAATTAAAACAACAACATTGAGTTGAGGTGGGTGAGAACAAAAATAAAGAGTGATCAAATTAATAATTCCCTTTCTCACTCATCAGAGTTGAATTGAGGATTTATTAAAAGAATTGTATAAGAGTCACCTCAACTCTATCATTTTGATAGTTGTAATTATTTGAATGAATAGCTCAAATTATGTTGTTTAAGGCTATATAATATATTTATATATATATATATATATATATATATATATGTGTGTGGTTGTGGTGTGTGTGTGATCTTAAACAATTGTGGCAACAAGACCCCACCAAGGAAGCAGGTGTATGGCCACTTGCCCCCTATCGCACAAGCCATCCAATTGAGATGAAGACATGCAAGACACTGCTGGAGAAACAAGGACATACTCAAAAGTGATGTTTGCCTGTGGAAACTAGCACATGGGAATACCAGTGTGGGCCGTCCAACAAAGACCTTCATTGTCCAACTCAGCGAGGATAATGGATGCTGCGCAGAGATTCTCTGGAGGGCAATGACAAATAGGAACGATTGGTGAGAGATTGTCTGGATATCAATGCTAACAAGTGCAACCTGATGATGAAGTATTCTTTATCTACTACAAATATTCCCAGGCAATTGTTTTTATTATTGTTTTAATGTTTTACATGCAACAAAATATTTGTAATATTAAAATTATTAGCACAAAGCGTGGAGAATTCTGAATGAGCTAAGAATGGAATGAAGAGGTCTTTCAGGTTAGCGAGATATTCTTGCTTACTGCCAACTCTTTTAATCCTGCTGAAGCATGTCTGACTATACCCTGCCCTACCCTTTTTCCTCTCTCCCCAGAAATTCTGTTCCACCCACAATGCCAATGAAAAGATAACACAGGTAGAATTTTTTAAAGCAGATGCAATTTATATGATTTCTATCCTTCCGGGTGGTTAGGTGTTGGAAGTACTTGGGAATCAGGACTATTAACTGAAATCGTAAAGTGAAGAAAGACGTTGCTTTCTGTTGTTGAGGAAGATGAGCAAAATGAGAAGGGAGTTGGAGAGGGTTAATGTTGAATTATGGGTCCAAGGAAAGGATTGTCTGATGTTTCTTTCTTTTGAATGGTCCCCTCAAAACTTTTGACCTTTATTCAAGTTTTATTGTGTTGAATATACGGATAAAGTAAATTTGATACATTACATTGGACAATGTCCAATGTAATGTGTCTACCAAATATGTAAGTGAATCTCGGAATTATTTGACAAGGAACAAACTTGTAGGTCGACACGAATCTAAAACGACCTTGTTTTTTTTGTTTTTTTAAATAAACTATTTTTTCAAATTAATAAAAAATAAAAAAAAAAAGCTAATCCTTATTCTAGATATTCGAAATGGCATTTAAAAAAGGAAAAAAAAAAGCCCCAATTTTTAATTTGTTTTTATTTTGTGTTAAAATATTATTTCTAAAAATAAGTCAATAAATACGAAAACAATATTACAGGTTTAATAAATCCAGTTTGAAAAATATATTTTTACTCTATCGAGTGCACATAGAACTCCAATACTCGTATATTACCAATTTAGGCGTAAGTAATTATTTTCAACTGGTTTTGGATGCTTCCATGTTTGGAACTTTCAACTTATTGAGTGTCTTTTATCAGGCACTTCAGCTGTGCAGAATGCAATGACTGTTTTAAGCATGAACATCTCAGATCCCTGGGTAGGGCGGGAATTTACAGAAACTTAATAGTTATAGCATTAACAATGGAGAAGTGGGGTGTAATGATTAGCATGGTTGTAAACAGACACAGCGAAAAGAGTTCAAATCCTGGCCACATAGTGCTAATACACTTGGGAAAGGTATAAATCTAACTATTCTTGCTCCAGTTATGGGTAAATAGTCGGACAGACTGGGCTCTATAACCAGTCTGGAAGAATGAAAACTGAATTCAGACCAAAGGGGATCTCTTGTTAGTCAAAAACTACTTTAAGAGCTCCTCATCCTAGTGAAGTCAATAATTATAATAATAACTGGAAAGGATCAAATATTATTCCAAACCAGGGCTTGAGATTGATATTTTCCTGGGGACTCTAGAATATTCATTGGAAATTTCCGAGAATTTTTATCCTTGATTTGATATCCTAATTTGTGAACTTATGATCAAGTCATGTTGGAAGCACCGGTTCCCACTAGATCACCAAAGTTAAACAGCAATGAGCCTGTTCAATACTTAGATGGATGACCATTTAAGCAACAGCTGGTACTGTAAGTAAGCACATATCAAAATTACTTGATTTGGCATTAAATGACCTGGAAAGGGTTGATATGCCATGAAACAAATGAACCAACCTACCTAATTTGTGATTAGTCCTTTGCTAATGGGTAATTAGTAGTTGTCTGAGTTTGAAAAAAAAAAGGCCACTTTTTTTTTGTCCAATACTTAGGATTTAAAATGATAAATTTTCAATGAAATGTCATCATCATGACTTGCTAGTTTACAACCATCTTGCTTTAGCCCCACCCCCCAAATGTTTCAGTTGACCTGACCTATACATACAATCATGTTATCAAATTGAAAGTTTTCCAAAGTTGTTTTAATTCAATTTGGTTCATAGGGGAGAGGGATCGCATTCCACTGAAATTTTATCTTGTTTCAAATCTAGTTACCTCCCTTTTACACCTAATGCCATATTCTTTTTTTTTTATCTTTGTTGTAATGGAATATTCCACACACTCTCTCACCCATCTGGTCTGACTATATATATAGGGAGCATGGCATTATGCTGGGCTGGCTTCAAGGATTAGTAGTGTACCCCACTATTCCTTTTCTGTCTTATTGTATCTCTCTGCAATAAAACCCTCTATGAATGTGTTGACTGGTCCTTCCACTAGACTCCAACTTTGTCTGATTGTATCTCTTTATAAGGACACAACAATCACAACTCAAATGTAAAAACACATTTACATTCTTTTAGCTACCCATTAGATATAGTTCCCTTATAACAAAGTTATCTGGCTTTGCTGAACTTGCTCTCAAGACCATCATTAACTTCCTAGTGTAATGGTTAGCAAACTAATCTCGTAGATCTATCATTGGGGGACACCGAGCCCACTCATTGGTGAAATCTCACTGGACAGTCCATTTAGAAAAAAATAGAATAAGTATACACATTCACCCAACCCCTCTGCATGAGTAGGATGTGACACAAACTTGAACCATCCGGTTATTGTAGTATTATTAATTGCACCTTCAACCTTTTGCACAACAAATGTTTTTAGTTGCTTCCAAGTGCTACTGACCAGATTTGTCTTTATAGCTTGGAGCAGTGCAATGGAATCCATGGTTTTAGGCCTACCTGATCTTTCCTGGCCATGAAGGTTCTTGCAACCTGAGTAAAATTTCTTGAACCATCTGATTACTGTACTGTGATCAACTGCACCTTCAACCTTTTACATATTTTTTTTTTCTTTGAATCCCTAAGTAATTTGTTTGCCCCACCCACACACTTGCCACCTTTCTGGGTTGATTTAGTTGGGACTTCTTAAACAGTTGCTTGGAATTCCTATGTGGGCATGATCTGGCGATAATTTACATTGTTGGTCTTTTTGAAGGCCTTGATATGTTTATGCATATTTGGTAGGGGGGAGAAAGGCAGCGGGGAGGATTGTGTAAATGATTCTATATACACACGTGTTCTTCTGTAAGGTGCAAATGCATATCTATATATAAAAGAATCCTATTCCTATTGCCAAATCCTTAGGTAAAAGTCTCCTTTTACTGAATGACCCTCGTATATTGAAGAAGTATATATATATATATATATATATATATATATATATATATATATATTATATATGTGAAAAAAATGGAAGTGAATCCGATAGTATGTAATATTGTAAAAAAACACAAGTTTATAAATGAATAATGTTTATTTCACTTACGCTGCAGAGTTTTGGTCTGTTTTGATAGACCTTTATCAGGGCTTTCATTGGTTTTAGGAAAAATAAATTATTACTGAAAAGAAAAGATCTGCGAGCCTCTGTTTTTTAGTATGTTGGGCTTCTTTTTCTTTTTTTTTTTGTTGATCTTCAAATGTGAGTGAAGAATAATTAAAGTTCCAATTACCGTCAAACTGGGAAGACAAGTCAACAAACGATTGTAACTTAAATACAAACCCGAATAGTCACAAAGTCTACTGTAGAATGACAGGATATATATAAGACTCCACAATGTCATTCAAATCAAGCAGTCAAGCAGCCAATCAGAACTCAAGGAATGGAATGACCCAAATCACCCAAATTCATGAATGGGTCATTCTTGATTTCTATATATACCCACTGTCTTGGACACTGCTTAAGTTGTACTTAGCTGCTGTTATTCAAACCAAAAGTAGACTTATTGACTTCAATAGTGAGGAAGATCAAGTAAAATAAACATAGGCAAAATAAACATTATGCGTTTATAAACTTGTGTTTTTTCAAAATTCTTCACAATATTACATTATATATATATATATAATGAATGATAGCAAATAAGAAAAGTGTTTGGGACTAAAAAACCATTACTCCAGTTTCATGTGTATTACACAATCCTCAGGCAAGGGTTTTTGCACAATGAATATTGTTGGTTGCTTCCATAGCATTATTGCCAGTTCAAACTTGTAAAGCATAAGTTCCTGAATTAGAGTACATTACACATTCATCATTTAAATCACAGATAGAATGAACCAATGCACAATATGTCAGTGCACCAAATACCAGGTTACCACCAACCTCAGCAGGTACCTTCCATGGCTTTAACTGCTTTGAGCAAATATAGCAAAACTTTTCATCCACTTGTTACAGGTTGCTTTAACAAATATTCATAAATAACAATAACACTTTACAGTAAACTAGAAGTGGCTACCCAGCATCTCCTGGGTAGACAGGGAGGATCAACAAAAAAAAGTGTAATGGTTAGCAAGTTAATAATGCAAATCTAATATTTTTATATATATCTTAATTTTTAGATATCTTTGTAAATATAAATAAAATCTTCGTAATTTTTGCACAAAAAAGCAAGAACTGGTGATATTTAATATATGCATCTACTTTATATTGCCATTAATTGTTTTATTTTTGTAGTTTCTTCCAGACATACATACATACACACAACTGTCTTTTATATATGTATAGAAAGATAACAATAATTGCACTGGGCTGCCACCTTTTTATTAGAACAAGTTAAACATGGTTGAAACAATACTTCCACTCGCTTAAACAATACTTCCGTTTTTTTTATTCTCCCTAAACTTTAATTATAAGTTAAAAAAACAATCAACTTTTCAAAATGACACAAAGATAATTTTATTTTTTTGTTATCAAAATTGTTCTACAATTAGTACAAAATTATAATTTTCGAACAAACATTACATTTAAATTTCATGTATGGAATCCTTGTGATATTTAAATATGCTGCCTATATTAATACTATACTTTATAGAATAGGCTTGCAACTAATATTTATAGAAATGTAAAGACAGGGTATTTTCTCAACAGGTTATCCACAGGTAAAGCGTAGTCGATTGAATAGCTTTTCAGCAAGATCAATGGCAGAGTAGGGCTCAAAAAAAAAAAAAAAAAAAAAAAAAAAAGAGTGAGTGGGTCAGAGATTATACCAAGAAATACGTTTTGTACCTGAAGCTTTCTCTTAATATCCTCCAAAATCACTAAATTCTTACTAAAGATAAAATATTGAAAAATAACTTACTTTGGTCAGAAGTACAAGAGCATGGCTTTCAATGGCAACTTTGATGGTATTACAAGTATCAATATGAATCTCCTCAAGTTCCTGAAAATAAAGAAAAATATTTTTTAGATTACTATTATCATCATCAATACCACTGAATTCATAATAAATCAATATAAAATCGTATCAACAAACAAAACTCATTCAGTAAAGAAAAAAAAGATAACATCTTGCATCATACAGAGATTGATCCGGGATATTTAAGCAAGTTGGGATTGTTATAACAGAAATAGATATCTCTCTTGATTCACAAATTTTACTAACTCAATATCACACACTCATCAACAAAAATTAAAAACAAAAAACTTCAGAACAGAATCTAAGATATTAAGAAATTTAACATCAAATGGATGTTGACCTGACAGTAGTTTTAAACAAAATGAACAGAACAAGTTTTCTGTGCATGGGCTCCACACAAGGTGTCAGGTAAAAAAACAAATTTACAAACAATTAAAAAAAGTCCCCTTTTTAATTTCTTTCAACCAATCATAAACTTTCCTCAAAAAACTTTTCAAAGTGAATCTGGAGCCTATTCATAATTATAAAAGTGCTGACTAAAAGTCACGAAGGCAGTTGACTCCAGCACTAGTACACAGCATCATTCTTTCGGGCAAGATCAAAGGACTACTGAACCTACTGACCCACGGCACATCCCAACGTCACACACGACCAAGTCAGCGGCCAAGAAACAGACTTTCAAACCCTCACCTAATCTCACTTCACCAAGTGAAAGAAAGATTTTTCATCTCCACATTTCCAACTTTTGTTTATTTTTAAATAAATGAAAATTAATCTAATTTCTCTGGTCTGTTTTTCTTTTGCTACCATCCGCTTTCTTGTGATACATTTAAAAGAGAAAATATATGGATGGCATGCATAACTGTGGATTGATGTTTTGGTGGGAATTTTTGATTTTATGGTTAATTTGGGATTGCTTAGGGTTATTCTGATTTTTGAAATCTCTTTGTCAAATTCTGTATCACTTAGATTGATATTAACCGTATAAGGTTCACCCTGTTGGCTGGGGCTGTAGAATACATTGACTGCACTACTGCAAAAGGGTAAGACCCCCTCCAAATGGGGCTACCTGTTGGCCATGGGTGGTGACCCATGATGTTTAAGGACAGAAACCTGATGGCTGACCAGTCCAAGACTTCAGAGAGATCCCTTCCAAACAATCAGCTGGTCATGTCAATCCCTAGCACCTATATGATTGTCCCGTATTACTCTTATGGCAAACCTCCAAGGGCATCAGCATGAATTGAAACACAAACAGCTTCATCCAGGATTTTAACTCAAATCACCAATCATTTTTTCCTATGAATCAAACTCACAATCTTTGGATTAGAACACAAGTGCTGTAATCAATAAGCTAGCAATGTCACTGAGTCTTATGTATTGTTTTTAACACTTGATAATTTCTATAAGAGGTTGATAAATAGACTTTCAAATAACTGATCTTCCAATACCTAATCCATTTGACCCCTGCAGCGATTGGTAAAGAGAGTATGACAACTAATCTTAGAGAAGAAAACTATGAATTCAAGCCTGTAGCAAGAAATCCAAAGAAACTTGCCTTGATTTTTTTTTTGTATGTATTTATCCAGTCCCTCTAGCAAGATGTGGTGCTAAGTCAATTTTAAGAGGTGTACGGGTGGTTTAAATTAAAAATCTGTCCTTTTTCTTGATTGGTTGCCTTATCAAGGTTATAGAACCAAGCCTATCCTATTTTCTCTTAGCTGGAAGGAGAAATGGATTTGTGGGGATTAAGATAAAATTAGAATAAAGTTCAAATAAAAAAAAAACTCCCATGAGCCTTCACTGGAAGAACTCTACTAGCATGTGTGAGAAAAAAGATCCACTTCTGACTCCCAAGAGAATCTCTTGGCCATTCGAGTTTAGGTCTTAACTGGGGTAAGACACAACTACTGGCCAGGGAGAATAAAAGCGATTAAAGCCTAAATCATTAAACTACCCTTTGTCTTTGTCTCTTTTGCTTTCCTTGAATTCCTTCCTTTTCAGCGCGACCACCAAATAAGATGGGGTAAAAAAGCAAACCCTAGTAACACGCACCAAAAATAACCAGCTACCCTTTTTAACCTAAAACATTAAACCTCTTGCCACCCTACAGATTCATACCTTTCCCAAAGGCATTATCATGAACAGAAACAGCTCCATCCAGGATCTGAACCTTGGTCACCAATTACATTTCTTATGATGATAACCATTACGCCAAGCAGGCCTCTATTCTTATTGTTATTGTATTTTATTGTTTTCCAGTAGTATTTAGGGTAATTTATGAGGAAGTGCGTCCCAGTCTCCTGCCTCAAGAGTTGCTGCTCGGTGACTATTAAAATAAAGACCCAGCTCAGTCTATTCAAAACTATCCATCTTCATATCTATCTATCTATCTATCTCAATTTGTTCATATTTATCTATATTACTTTAAATACTGAGATTTTTTTTTATTCATGTTTGTTTAATGTCTTGCTTTTAGTTTAAATAAACAAGAATTATGACAAAAAAAAGAAGCGACCTTCCCCCCCAAATACATTTACTTGTCGAAAATATCTATCTCCATTTGTTTGTATCTATCTATATTATTTTGTTTGTTTATCTATCTATCTCAGTCTATTCAAAACTATATATCCATCTTCATATCTAAACAAGAATTACGACAAATTATGATAAATAAACAAGAATTACAACGATTTGGGGTTGTTATTTTGATAGTCACCGGGCAGCAATTTTTGAGGCAGGAGACCGGGACGCACTTCCTCATAAATTACCGAATTTAGAATATTACATTCACTAATCTATTCCCTTCATCCATTTGTATGAATTCTTATCTGTCATGACGGCAAAAACCACAACTAAGATATGTGTTATTCATAGCATGGATACTTGTGGTTAGATTGTGATGATTGCTGTACATTATTTGGTAATGTAAAGAAATAAGTGGGAGAAAAGATTTAAGAGATTATCAGTGGAAAGATGGTAGCAATAGTATTCATTATAGAATACTAGTGAAAAGAGTAATCTTCTCTGAAACACTTATCCAGAAATTGACATGGCTTGGCTAAAATGCAAAAAAAAAAAAAATGCTCCTCATTTAGTTGATACTGCAATATTTATGATGATGGTGTCAGACGAAGAGACCAGGAAAGAGAATAAACCGAGAGAGTGAAGACAAGGTACTCATAACAGAAAGAGAAACCAAAGATAATTATACTATTTATGCTGCCAATAACTTCAATCCACCCTTTGCATTCTGGTCGGTATGTAACGCATCACTAATTTAGAAATGGTGTGGATACAGAATTAGATGAATGATCTGAATCATTTTCTGACTTTTTTTTTATAGCCAATATCAAGAAGGTATGATGATGATGACAGCCACTGATGGAGATATGCTTTGTAAACTAAGAATATGGTAAGACTGTATCTAGGAATTATTTTCCAGGATCTAAAAGAGGGCTATCAGAGATAAGTAAAAGAGCACCCATGCTGCTGGATGCATGTTCTGGGCTTGTGGGGTTGAAAGAGGTTTTATGTTTTAGGTTAAAAAGGCAGCTTGTTATTCTTGGTGTGTGTTCCTAGGGTTTGCTTTTAACACCATCTTATTTGGTGGTCGAACTGAAAAGGAAGGAATTCAAAGAAAAAAAGGAAGGAATTCAAGGAAAAAAGGAAGGAATCAAGGAAAAAAGAAGGAATTCAAGGAAAAAAAAGGAAGGAATTCAAGGGAAAAAAGGAAGGAATTCAAGGGAAAAAAAGGAGGAATTCAAGGAAAAAAGGAAGGAATTCAAGGGAAAAAAGGAAGGAATTCAAGGAAAAAAGGAAGGATTCAAGGAAAAAGAAGAATTCAAGGGAAAAAAAGGAAGGAATTCAAGGGAAAAAAGGAAGGAATTCAAGGGAAAAAAGGAAGGAATTCAAGGGAAAAAAGAAGGAATTCAAGGGAAAAAAAGGAAGAGACAAACAGAAGGTGGTTTTATGATTTAGGCTTTTTTGCAGGTCATAGCTACCACGTTGCCAGGGAATTTCTCCCTGGCCAGTAGTATTGTCTTGTCTGAGTTAAGGCCTAAGTCAGAATGGCCAAGAGATTCTCTTATGGGGGTGGGGGCAAAGTGGGTCCTTTTTCCCGCATATGCATAGAGGGTTCTTTCAGTGAAGGCTCATGGGAGTTTGTTATCTTTTTAAATTTAATTTCTTAATTCTTTATTTTATTCTAATCCCTACAGGCTGCTGTAAACCCCCATACAATATCTTTAATAAAGGTCATATTATCTAGAAATGTATGTGTATATAAACTTTTCAGAATTATTTCCATTCAAATAAATATTGGTTTTACGCCATATCTGAAACAGATGGGTCCTGTCAAAAAAATATTTTCACAACTAAATTTTGTTGCTTAGCATTTAAGACTTTTCTTTACTTATTCAATTTAGAATATGAATACAACGGTGAATGAAGAGGTTGCAAAAGTACCCCTAGATCAAAGCTGAAAGCATCCAGCCAAGAAAGTAGGCTCATGAGGAAAAACCACTTCAAGAAACTGCTGGGAAAACACCCTAAAATCATAGAAAATAATACCTTAGTATCACTAAGAACTACAGAGGTACAACCCTTACTGCCATAGCTGCTAAGATTCACAATACCCTTCTTCTCAGTTAGGTAAAGAAACTTTAACTCACAATTATACAATTATTTTTATAAATTTCTTCAAGTTATACTAAAATTATTTAATAACTAGTACATATCTTGTATTTTATTTGTGTAATTATTTAAAATTTATAGTTTTTCCCGACTTGCATTTCGATTCGGTAATTCTCGATTCATTCCGTGACAGATGAATGAATGGGGTTTACATTTTCTATCGAACGGGGTTCCTACACTGCACAAAACCTTTTCTGATTAGACCAAACTGCGCAGACTTGCATGTGCTGGGTGGAAGTTATCTTTTGAAAATTTAGTAGGTAGCAAAAGCCTTTTTTACCGACATTTCCTCTAACTCGGCTTAGTTGCACCTTGTAGAGTCGTTTCTAGGGAATCCCTTTTCGGTATATTTGAGGTGAGTACGGTCTGTTATTATCGCAGTTTTCAGGGCCAATGCTTTGGTCCCCCCTCCAAAAACTGCGAACTCCGAAGCCATTATGAGGAGCTTTGAGGTTGCCAACATGGAGGAAAAGCAACTTGATCGAATAGATTTTGATTCTGATCTGAAGTAAAGAAAATCCTTAGGAAAAAAAAGTACCCCTAGATCAAAGCTGAAAGCATCCAGCCAAGAAAGTAAGATGAGGAAAAACCACTTCAAAAAACTGCTGGGAAAATACCCTAAAATCATAGAAAATAATACCTTAGTATCACTAAGAACTACAGAGGTACAACCCTTACTGCCATAGCTGCTAAGATTCACAATACCCTTCTTCTCAATTGATTCTGATCTGAAGTAAAGAAAATCCTTTGGAAAAAAAAAACCGGGTTTTATAGAAATCAATCCACAACATCACAGATCCAGATTATCTGTTGAATATTAGAAGGGATCCAAACAAAAAATCTTGATGCTACATTACTGTTTGCAGATTTCTTCAAGGCATTTAACTCCATACACAGAAGAAATATCAAGCAAATACTACTAACATATGGACTCCCCAAAGAAACTGTTACTGCTATAATGATGCTCTACAAAGACACAAAAGCAATAGTCTGTTCACCCAATGGCGACAGATTTTTTGACATTGTCACTGATGTACAACTAGATACAATAGCACCATATATATATTTATAATCATAAATATATATGGTGCTATCTAGAATATGTACTTAGATCATTATTAGATACCATAAAAGAAAAAGGCCTCATTTTTAAAAAAAAGGCAAAAGCCAGTGATATCCCACAGAGACTATTACAGATGTAGACTATGTAGATGATCTGGGGCTTCTAGCAGATACACCAACATAAGCAGAATCCTGTCTGTATAGCCAAGAAAAGGCAGCAAGAAGTATTGACCTCTATGTAAACTCAGTTTCAAGTATTACTCTTTAATACTAATCATTTTCAAACAAATCTATTTGACTCATAGATGAGACCCTAACAGGTAGTATCTGACAAAGTGTACTTGTGAGTAATGACAATAAAAGGGTGCCTTCACACTACCCAAAGATCCAGAACTGGATCCTCTACACTCTCACCCCAAAGCTCCCAAACTGGATCCTCCACTCTCCTACCAAAGCTCTTGAACTGGATCCTCTGCTCTCCTCCCAAAGCTTCCGAACTGGATTCTTCGCTCTCCTCCCAAAGCTTCTGAATGGGATCCTCCGCTCTCCTCCCAAAGCTTCCAAAATGGATCCTCCATGCTCCCCACAAAGCTCCTGAATTGGATTCTCCATGCTCCCCACAAAGCTCCTGAATTGGATTCTCCATGCTACCCCCCCCAAAGCACCAGAACTGGATCCTCACCACTGGATGCAATTTAAAAATGTCCCAGACATTCCTGGAGTGGTGAGTCCTTACCTATCTGTAGTAGGGTGATGCAGTGAGCATATTCTAGACCCAACAGACTGGGTGGAATTAAGTCAGCATTGTGATTGCTATATTATAATGTAACAATTAAAAAAAAGCTTAATGAATCTTTTCTTTTGATGCTACCCAGGGTAAATGGCATTTTAACAGCTGATTCCATCCTTGTGTTTTTTCTTTCAGCATTCCATGTTGGAACTTATTGCTTGATTGAAACTTTATACAAGAATGAATTATTTTCTTCAAATTGTAGTTTATGAAGTGTAATTAAGCCGTAACTTGATAAGACTTTATTTACTGATAGCAAGGAAGCAGATGTAGATAATAAAATGAGGCAAGTGTGAATTAATCTGTACATTAAAAAACAAAATGGCAATATAAAGTATGCTGATCTCAAAAGGCATTTACAGCTTGATTTTCACAGACAACTTAATCACCTATTTTTTTTTCTCTCATTTGTTAATCGGCTTCCATATGTTTTACTACACAGATGACCCAAGCTGCTACTTAGGCACCGAATTGGTGAGGACTGGAATCAAACCTAGAACATTGCAACTCCTAGTCAAACTAAGCTAAACCAGCCCTAAACCATTGTTACAATATTATATATGGAGAAAATGTAGAACAAACATGGGATGTTACAATGGATGGAGATTTGTTAGTTGTAGTGTCGATGTTTGAACATTTCGATTTATAAAGAAACCTTCTTCGGGACAATGAAACTATGATCATCAACATATTGTCCCTATACAGGCCTATATAGTAAATATCTAATATATTAGCTAAACCCCACAATAGAAAAATACTCAATCAAAGGTCTTCATAGATACATCAAAATTACTGCTGTCCCTTTTAGTCCACCTTGATAAACCACAAAAAATAATGTGGTCATATAAAATTCAGTCGGTGATTTTATTGATTAGACTCCTGCATTTAAATAATTTGTTCGTATCAGCAGAGCATTTCTAGCCTATGAAGTCTTAGGCTAGATATATAATTGCTTCTTGAATAAATCAAACGAGGCTTCAAACAAATCACAAATTGGAACCTGTACATAGATTGATCTGCCAATATGATCATTGACTGTAATCCAGATACATTATCTGTACATTCAATCTTGAGTGAATTGAAACACAGATTCAAGGTGCTCCAATTTTATGTTCCATTCATTTTACTAGAAAATATATGCACCCTCCAAGTGCAAATATTCAATTTTTAATGTAAGTAAAGTCGACGGGGCGGCCTAAAGTCAGTATCAGCCAATCAGCGAGGGAGTCTATCCACTTTTCACAAGCGCTAGACCAAGGAGATTGTTTTGGCATCTGAGGTGGAGCGCCACACCTACCATCAGCTCCTTACTTTACCACACAGATCCCTGTGCTACTCATATGCTGAGTTGGCGAAGACCGGAATCGAACTTGGAACCATGTGGTTTCTAGCCGAACACTCTACCAACTGAGTTAAACGGGCCCTATTTTAATGTAATAAGATATATTAAAATTAGAAAGGCTAATGAAACTAAATAAGAATGCAGATAAAAAGATTTCAAACAGAGTCCTATTCATTAAGACAAAACCAAACAATAAGAAATCAATAATACTAAGCACATATTTATTAAAATAAAACTTTTAATATCTATATGCAAGTTAGTCTTCCCATTCACACTGTAAACTGCTATTTTGTTGTATATATAAAAACAATAGCATGTTATTAGTATGTAGATATGGTCAACAGTATTTA
Source organism: Doryteuthis pealeii (assembly GCA_023376005.1). Classification (NCBI taxonomy): domain Eukaryota; kingdom Metazoa; phylum Mollusca; class Cephalopoda; order Myopsida; family Loliginidae; genus Doryteuthis; species Doryteuthis pealeii. The sequence continues at coordinate 77,086,873 of CM042141.1, read as the reverse complement.
TAATGTAAAACAATTTTATCAATAATTGAGGTTTAAGTAAAATAAAATTGTGGAGAATGTGATGTAAATAACTAAGGGAATTGTAACTTGAGTAATGATATAGTTTTAGTTATAGAGAAACATACAATATCCAAGTCTTCAATATTATACACAAGATTGCATTGTATAAGAAAAATGATAAATTAAATAAGGATTTAAAAAAATAAAAAATAAGACTTCACATTGTCTCCGTTTTTTGTTGATAAACATAATTCTATGGCTTCTTCCATTTCAAAAGAACAGAAGGGAAAATTTAGAAAAATCTTTTTCCTAAAATCATGAAAATAATTCAGATATTTTGAAAAAAAAAAAAAAAAATGGCTGGTCGGATTTTACAGCATGTCAACTCTTGTTGGGTTATTTTATGCCAAAGACATTTTTGTTTTATTCATTGTTGTTGGGTTTTCAAATTTAAAAAAAACTTATTTTTTTAAACACCTTTTTGAAATCTATTTAACAGATAGATTGCTCCCTAACAGGTACTACCACTCTGGGTCAGAGTGGACCTGGGAGTAGTGGCAATGAAGAGGTACTCCACACTCACCAGAACTCCGGAATTGGAACTTCAGCTCTAGATGCAGTTTAACATCGTAACCCCAGCCACTTCCTTCTAACATATATATGATAAAAAGGGTTTGGGGTTTTCTATAAGAGCAATACAGTAGAGACAATCATGTTGGTCCTTGGGCTTTATGGGACTAGCCAATTAATTGGGGCTTCTCCAACTGCCTGTCTAGTCCAAGTAAGAGCACTGCATGTCATAGACTGTTCAGCCAATAGAATTTTGTCCCTAAGCAAAATGGGTTACCACCCACATAACTTAAAAATGGGTAGTTTTGTGGCTATTCTAATGACATTTTCGGATTCTTCGTGCCAAAAAGCTTTTATAAACCATTTTCATGAGTAGGGAAGCTCTAGAACTCATTTTACAGACAAAATAGATTTCAAAAAGTCACCATTTTTTGTGCCCACCTCCAAATTTTGTTGATTTTAAAATGACATAACTCACCCAATTTTTGGAAATTTTGGGGATTGTCTTACTTTAACATAGTCCACACCTGGACTAAATTTCAGAAAAATTGAAGGGGGTAGGTGACAATTTCACTTTTTTTTGGATGATGGAATTACCCCAATCTGTTACTCCTCATATGCAGAGGTGCAGTTGGTATATTCTCCAGACCCAGCTGACAGGGCAGGAAAAAAAATACAAGTATTGCTCAGGATAAAAGATTGGAGAAAAAAATCCCTACACTATGAGCAGGATCTGTTTGCAAATCATTTTTATCAAATAAGAATACTTGAAACCATATTACTGTAACAAAGTAAAAACATTAGAGTGGCCTATCATTGGTATCTGCCAAGAACAAGTAATATATGGCCTGAACACCTCAATTCGCTCAGCTGGGAAGAGAGAGAATGTCGGAAAAGGAAATTCTGATCCAGGGTACAGGAATCTATCTGTGAGATGCTTTCATGCAGCTATCAAATTTAATGAGAGTGAGCGACCTACCCCCTATAACACAAACCATCTGAGTCAGATGGACAAGACATGTTGGACACTGCTGGAGAAGTAAGGATGAACTCGTAAGCAACGTCCTCCTATGGAATCCAACACATGGACATGCTAGTGCAGGTCGTCAACCCATGTAGACCAGCACTGTGCGGATACTGCATGCTGTGTAGAGGACCTCCCAGATTCAAATGATTGGTGAGAGATTATCATGGATATCTGTGCTACTGGCACGACAAGATGATGATGATCTAGTACAAATAAATTTAAAATAAATCTTTTTGACCCATAGGTATGACCGCTCCAGGTCAGAGTGAACCTGGGTCTAATGCTAATGAAGGGGTGACTCCACACTCGCTAGATCTCTAAAACCGGAGCCTTACAATCAAATGAAGATTAGTGTCATACCCAGGAAGCCCCTCCTTTCTTTTTAAATGGAGGATTCTTACCCCTATGTAGAGGATGCAATCAGTATAGTCTAAGCCCCACCAACAGGATTGGCCAGATATTGGAAGTTGAAAGTGAAAAAGACAAGAAAGAAAGAAAAGACAATGTTGAAGAATAATGTCGGTTATCATATACAAAAAAGGCAACGTTTTTATCAGCTGACCTCACTTCTCCTCTCTCTCTTCATCCCAAACTTATTTTTCTTGTTGTAATCCATCTCCAATAGAGATCTCAAGAATTGGAATAGGAATGATGAAGTGGCAAATCCTGGTTTTGCCTTTCATCTACCATTGACGTAATTCCAATTAAACACTCTGTCAGTTGAAAATTCAAAAACAACTGAGAGAGAGAGAGAGAGAGAGAGAGAGAGAGAGAAAGAGAAAGAGAGACAAAGAGAGAAAGAGAAAGAGACAAAGAGAGAAAGAGAAAGAGACAAAGAGAAAGAGAAAGATACAAAGAGAGAGAGAGAGAAAGAGGGAGAGAGAAAGAGAGAAAGAGAGAGAGAGAGAGAGAGAGAGAAAGAGAGAGAGAGAGAATATTTTTTGTGAAAATGTGAGAATTTATTTTGCTAGTGAAAGAGTGAGAGCAAGAGAGAGAGAAAGAAAGAGAGACAAAGAGAAAGAGAGAGAGAGAGAGAGAGAGAGAGAGAGAAGAGAGAGAGAGAGAATATTTTTTGTGAAAATGTGAGAATTTATTTGCTAGTGAAAGAGTGAGAGCAAGAGAGAGAGAAAGAAAGAGAGACAAAGAGAAAGAGAGAGAGAGAGAGAGAACATGTTTTGTGAAAGAATGAGTATCTTTGGTTGTAAAAGAGTGAGAGTGTAAGTTTGAGTGAGAGAGAGGGAGAATGTGAGCATGCATGGGAGAGGGTTAGAGAGAGAAAGGAGAGGGTTTTGTGAAGAGTGAGAGCAAGTGTATATTTGCTTGGGAAAGAAAGTGTGAGTACATAAGAGAAAGAGAGAGTGAGAATACAAACATTCAAGAGAGAATGTGAGAGAGAGAGATGGAGAGAATGTGAGAGCATGCACGAGAGAGAGAGAGAGAGAGAGAGAGAGAGAGAGAGAGAGAGAGAGAGAGAGAGAAGAGAGTATGAGAGTGGAAAGAGAGAACATGTTTTTGTGAAAATGTGAGAATTTATTTGCTAGAGAAAGAGACAGAGAAAGAGAAAGAGACAGAGACAGAGAGAGAGAAAGAGACACAGAGAGAGAAAGAGACACAGAGAGAGACAGAGACAGAGAGAGAGAAAGAGACAGAGAGAGAGAAAGAGAGATAAAGAGAAAGAGAGAGATAGAGATAGAAATAAAGAGAAAGAGAGAGAGAGAAAGAGAAAGAGAAAGAGAGAATGTGCGTGGATTTCAGTTGTTATCATTCATTAGAATTACTCATCCCTGCATCCATAGTTTTCTTTTCTTTAACATTTTTCATTCTCTATTCTTCTAATTTTATTTTTCCTTATTGAAATAGGATGTCTTTTACAACTTTGTGTAAAAGATAAAAGATAGAGCGAGACGAAGACGATTTAAAAACACAACTTGCTTTTTATTCAAGTTCTCCAATAATGTTAAACGCAGGCGACAGACACAGACGCCAGGTTAGTTGATCACGTGATGTCTGCCTGATCCCAATGAGCTGAAATAAAGATGATGTAAGGGGGACAACTCATCACATCCCACCGGTCAAGGATTGTTCATTACAATTTTTTTTTATTTATAAATAATGAAGTCCTTAAATTTATTAGGGGTTTTTTTTGTTCTTGTAGGTCGCATTGTTTGTGTAGGCGTTGCTACTTGTTCCTCTGCTTGTAAATGTCCGGGTTGGACTTGCTCTGTTGTTATGTTATTGTCTGTGTGGTGTATGTTATTGTGAGGGGATAGTGGTCTTATATTTATCCCTGGAGTTTGTGCATTTTGTGTTTGTTCACTTTGTGGTCTAAATATTTCGTTAAGATGTCGCCTGTTGCGTCTTAACAATCGCCCACTACTTTGCATTTTAACAATGTAACTTCGTGGTTCGATGCATTTATCTACTACCGTTGCTGGTAGCCATGTATCGTCTTCCTGAAGGACGGAGACTTTGCTGCCTATTATTAGTTCAGGAAGATCTTTACTAGATCTGTTGTAGTACTGTTGTTGTTTTTTACTGTTGATGCTTAGTTGTTCTCGGATTTGATAATCCTTTTGGTTGTTTGTACTTAACAAGGTTGGTATCCTTGTCCGTATCTTCCTATTGTACAGGATTTCTGCTGGTGATGGCAAATTACTGTCAAGTGGTGTTGCTCTGAGATTTAGGAGGGCTAATTGGTAGTCTATCCTTGACTGTTTTGCCTTTTCCATGGTTCTTTTTACCGTCTGGACCATTCTTTCGATGAATCCATTCGATTGAGGGTACCTAGGGCTGGATGTGATATGCGTGACTTCCCATTCTGTGGTGAAATTACGGAATTCATTAGATATGAAATATCTTGCATTGTCTGTATATAGACATTCTGGAATCCCGTGAACGGCGAAGACTGCTTTGAAGTATTCTATGCAGTTTGTACTCGTTACATAGTTCATTGTCTTTATAAAAGGCATTTTGCTGTATTGGTCGGCAATGAGTAAGCATTGTTGGCCCTTAAACTCAAATATGTCGGCTGCTATATATTGAAAAGGCCTGGTTGCATGTTCCTTAATGATCATGGTTTCCTTTGAGTTTTTTCTTTGATGCTCCTGGCATATGTCACATGATCGTACACGATTTTCAATGTCTCTACTTATTCCTTTCCAATATACGCTGTTTCTGGCCCTTAACTGGCATTTTTCTATGCCTTGGTGTGCCTCATGGATTCTCTCCAGGACTGTGTTCTGCATGCTCTTGGGTATTACAATGCATCTGCCCTTAGTCACTAGTCCATCTTCTACTGATAAGCAATCTTTCAGTGACCAGTACTCTCTTATGATTCTAGGGGCTTGTCTGATGTTTCTGGCCATCCGTTTATTATGACGAGCTTTAATATCTTAAGTTCGTCGTCACTTTCCGTGGCTTCTTGTAAATCAGCATGCTTCTGCTCTGATATTCGAATTATGTGTATATTTCTATCCAATTCTATTTCTTCACCTTGTGTTGGCTGTACTCTCGATAAGTAGTCTGGGATTTTCATTTCGGTCCCTGGCCGGTAAATTATTTTTGTGTCATAAGGTTGCAGTCTTAGCAACATTCTTTGTAAACGTGGGGGTGCTTGGGCGATATTTTTGCTTTGTATATTTTCCAGAGGTTTGTGATCAGATTCAATTTCAAACTCTTTCCCATATATATAGGTGTGAAATCTTTCACAACCAAATACCACCGCCAAGAGTTCCCTTTCAATGTTTGCATAGCGTGTTTCCGTGTCGGTTAATCTTTTGCTAGCAAATGCAACAATTTTGTTGTTGTTTATCAGCGTCGCACCGAGCCCTAGCATGCTGGAGTCTACTTGTATTGTTGTTTTGGCATTTGGGTTAAAGTATGCTAAGCATAAATTTTCATGAATGCAATTTTTTAGGTTTTGAAAAACCTTTTCATGTGTAGCGTTCCACTTGTACTCCGCGTCTTTTTTTAATAGTGCTCTCAATGGTGCTGTTTTTGTGCTGAGTTCAGGTATGAAGGGACTCAGGTATTGTATCATACCTAAAAATTGCTGGAGCTCTTCTCGGGTAGTTGGGGTCGGTTTTCCTTTTATCCTGTCACATTTTCAGGGTCAGGGTGGGAACCGTCTTCATCCCAAATAAGACCATAGAATTTAATTTGTTTTTGTCTTATTTTGCTTTTATCTTTGTTGAAGACTAGCCCATACTTCCGAGCTGTCTCCATGGTCTCCCTTAGATTTTGATCATGCTCCTCAGTGTTTTTCCCGTACACGCATATATCATCCGATATACCTATGGCTCCTTTACAGTTTTCCAATATTTGGTCCATTTTTTGCTGGAATATGTCTTGGGATACTTTAAGTCCGAAGGGGCACCGTAGGTATTTATACCTTCCAAACGGGGTGTTAAAACATGTGAGCAGGCTGGATTCTTCGTCTAGGTGTATTGCCCAGTATCCATGTTTTGCATCCAGTTTAGAGAAGTGTTTTGCTCCAGTTAATTTGTGGGAGATTTCTTCCAGGGTTGGAGTTTTATAATAAGTTCGTTTGATGAACTTATTAAGTGGCTTTGGGTCTAAACATACTCTTAGTTCCCCACTTCTCTTCCTGCTGCACGCTATTGCGTTCACCCAGTCTGTCGGTTCGGTCACTTTCTTTATTACTCCCATATCTTCCATTTTTTTCAGTTCTTTTTTTTAATTCATCTCTTAGATGAACGGGGTATTTTCTTTGTGCTTGGACAACTGGTGTAGTATTTTCTTGAATATATTTTTTGTTTTCCCGGAAAGTTTCCAATACCTTGAAATCTATCAGGATATTCATTTTCCAGGTCCTCAATATTTTCTATCGTTCTTTTCTCAGTTGTCACACCACAATTTAATTTTACCAAACCTAGCTGTATGCAAGGTCTCAGACCCAAAATTGTGGTGTCATTCTCGCATATATAGAATTTAGCTAGGATGGCTGGTGAGTGTTTATATTTTATTTTCAATTTTATGGACCCATATTGGGGTATTTTGGTGCCATTCACGGCCCATAGAGTGGTCTTGTCCGTCTTTACGGTGTCCTACTTCAGTAACGCCTCGTGGGTACATTTTTTTAAAAATTCTAACTGGAATTATATTACCATTGGCTCCGGTGTCCACTTTCATTTTTAGTTTATGCTCTATTCCACCTGTATCTACACAGTCTATATTTGCAAAAACTTCTTCTCTCTCGTTTTTGTTAACAACATATAGATATAAGTCTTGTTCCGACTCTGTATCAGTTACGTGAGCAACATTAATTTTTTGTCTTTGTTGTATTGCTTGTTGTGGAATTTCTGCTGACTATTTTTCCAAGTCTTGTTGTATGTGTTGGGGATATTTCTTTTTATTTGCGCGTGTGTTTTTGTGAAGCAATATTCCTCAAAGTGGTGTAGATAGTGGCATTTTCTACACTCCTTGTTATATGCGTAACAATCCTCTTTCTTATTGCCGTGATTGTATCCACATTTCGTACACGATCCCCTGTTTATTTTCGACACTGCGTGGTATATTTCCGGGCCTTATTTCGTTGGCGTCTTTGTAGCGTGTGTTGTCTATTATCGTTGTCTCATAGGCTCTAATATTTTCAATAGCCACTTTAAGTGTGAGGTCGGTTTTACTTATTAAATTCCGCCTTTCTTCTGGGCTCTTTAACCCTTTTATTATTTGTTCGAGGATTCTTTCCTCTTTGCTGGCTTTGAATTCGCATCTCTCAGCTTTGGTCTGTAATTTGGTCAGATATTCGTCGATAGAGTCTTCGCTCTGATTCATTGACGGAGATTCCAGTCGCTCAACCCATTTGTTCGGTTTTTGAATTAAACGCCTCTCAAATGTCGCGAATATTTCTTTGGAATCTTCTTTTTGTTCCGTTGTTAGCATTTCATTTTTTAAGATTTCCCGGCCCCTTGGTCCTGTGCTTATCAATATATAATTATACTTCAACTTTTCTTCAATTCTATTGATCAAAAAATACGAAGTTAAAAATCAAACCACTCACTGAAAGCGTCCTGTTTGTTTTCATTTGACCAGTCCAAATAGGGTAGAGGGATATTAGTAGCAGATGCCATCATTTTTTTTTTCGGCTACTTGCTTTCTTGTATTTTTTTTTTTCCGAAGTATTTACTTCTTGTTCTTTTTTTTTTCTTGTTTCTTCCTTTGAAGTTATTTTTCTTTTACCGCTGCCACCATGAAATAGGATGTCTTTTACAACTTTGTGTAAAAGATAAAAGATAGAGCGAGACGAAGACGATTTAAAAACACAACTTGCTTTTTATTCAAGTTCTCCAATAATGTTAAACGCAGGCGACAGACACAGACGCCAGGTTAGTTGATCACGTGATGTCTGCCTGATCCCAATGAGCTGAAATAAAGATGATGTAAGGGGGACAACTCATCACACTTATCTTTTCTTGAATCTTTTTCTTTCTTACTTTTTTTTTTCTTATCTTCGTTTCATTTTTTTCTTTCTTGTGCACCTCTTGGGTAGCTCAGTCAGAAGAGCATTTGCCTTGGAAATTGTAAGGTTCCAGGTTCAATACCGGTCCTTGCCAACTCAGCTCATAAGTACACAGCATGGGTAATTATATTTGTGCAGTAAAGCATCTGGGAACTGACGTAAGGTGTGGCACTCCACCTTAGCAAAAACGAACTCCCTGGATTAGCATTTATGAAAAGGACATAGACTTCCTCGCAGAAGACTTTACTACCTCATTCATTAGTCTTTTTTTTGTTTGTATTTTAGACATTTGCTTAACATCCAGATTAATATGGGGTGGGAGGGGGATTCACATACATCCAGGATTTGAACTAATGTTGCCCAGTTTATTTCCTACAATGATAACCATTTCACCACTGGCAGATCCAGCGAGTAGTAATAAGAGAGTATCAGGTGAACATGGCATTTCACAGTTCAGTGTGGTTCATCACCTTTACCATTTTGGTAAGGGCTTCCAGAGCTACAGGAGTGTCTCTGATATTATAAAAAATATTATTGCAAAACCTTTAACTCTCACTGAGTATTATGGGGTTACAAGAGGTTTTGTATTTTAGGTTAAAAAGTTAGCTCGTTATTCCTGGTGCGTGTTCTTAGGGTTTACTTCTAACTATCTTATTTGGTGGTCACTCTTCAAGGGAAGAAAAGGAGGAGACAAAGACGAAATGTGAGTTTATGATTTAGGCTTTATTCATGGGTCATGGTCACCACATGGCAAGGAAATATCTGCCTGGCCAGTAGTAGTGACTTGACACAGTTAAGGCCTAAGTCAGAATGGCCAAGAGATTCTCTTGGTGGTTGGAGATAACCGTTTCTAAACTGTAACTGTTGCTAAACTGACCAGTTATTTATATCTTATTTTTATATAGTTATTTTTGTTTATAAAATAAATTACAACTACAATATCCAATTTAAAGTAGTTTAGTGGGTTTTATTAATTTCATTTTGTGCTGGCCATTAGTTTCTGCGGTCTGTGAATCCCAAAACGGAAAATGGTAAGGGGAACTCATGTTGGAAATTGGGTTATCTGCCCCACCCGGAAGTCCGGACAATAGGGGGCAGAGGATAGAACCCTGACTCAGCAGAACCGATAGTGCAGGCACTAGCAGAAGACCAGAGTCGGCACGAGAGAAAGACGTCAACTCCGACAAGCAGACATTGCTGAGACAACAAGATAAGTGTACTTGAAACTCTTTGTATTATCTTTATATATCCCGCCAGGAGAAATTCCTCTGGCAAACTCTTAAAGACATTTGCATAATAATTGTATACACACACATTAATAACTAACCCCCAAATAAACTGTTAACCCATTTATAAACTCTATAATTTGCCTTGTCTCCTTCCTTTACGACTGAGATACTAATTCACCCCAGTATTTCTGTTACTCACATACAAACCCATTTTAGTTTACACCGCTGGTCAGAACAGGCGACACAGTAAGCAGTTCTCCCATTTCTTTTGGGTTTTCTATCTCTTTGAAAAGTATTTGCTGTTATCCTTTTATTGATGTTGTACTAATAAATCCAACGTAATTACCTCCTCTTAAATATCTCTGTATAAAAGCAACCCTCTGACCACATCAGTTAGATCGTAGTCAGAGTAAAGTAAAATAAAGCTTTTCTAAAGTCTGAAACCCTGGTTATCTTTTTACTACAGATGTTATTCGTTTTTGCATGTACAGTTTCACAGTATTTATTAAGTATAATTGATAACATCAGTAAGGAGTGTCAAGCGTCCCCATTTTACGAAAACCAGTAGGCATTCAAATGGGTAAACATTTTATAATAATTATAAGATTTTGGGATGGAATGATCATACAATTAATAGCCAAATCAATTATAATAAAATAGCTATTTTATTTTTTTCATTTTTTTTTCCTGCATAAAAAAGTATCAATCACATATAAGACCACCTATATTTGGCGCCCCCAAAATAAGGGGGGGGGGGGTCAAAGTTAATTAACCTAATTAAAATCAGAAAGTGTTGAAATAAAATAACTGATGCATTATAAAATTAATTTATTGATAAATAAACACTGAAAATTTCATTAAAATCGTATAATTCCCTAATTTTTTTCCCCTTTTTACTACAGATGTTATTTGTTTTTGCATGTACAGTTTCACGGTATTTATTAAATATACTTGATGACATCAGTAAGGAGTGTCAAGCATACCCATTTTACGAAAACCAGTAGGCAGTAAAAGGTCCTTTTTTCCCTTAGAGGGTTCTTCCGGTGAAGGCTCATGGGAGTTTCTCTTATGCTTCTTTTTCAATTTCATTCTGATGTCTTCCTTAGTATTTTATCTTGACATTTTGTTAATCTTTATGCATTTTTATTTTATCTTTAGTTTCTTTCTTTCTCTCTTGATTCTACTCTCAGTCTATATTACCCTTTCCTCATCCACCATACTTCACACTAGTCCGACACTTTGCCAAAGAGGTCACTATATACCGTCGTGATTTTTAGCCACACATTCCAGATCTCTGACACTTTATCAAACAATTCCACTTTATCAGTCTCTCTTAAAAAACAAAACTGTGTATCAATTACACGTCTTCCCATTTTATTCATATAATCACTCTTTATGGTTCTTACATTCTTTGAAAAACAATTTGGAATTCTTTAGATAAGATTTGGTGGTACTGATATTGGTCCACAAATAATTTATACTTTTATGAGAGCTATTCAGACAAAAAAGAAAAATGAAAAGACAATACTTCATTTTCTCTGTTATTGAAAACTTGAGTGCCAGAAAGTAGTTTTATAATTACGTCTGTGTCTGAAACTCCTTTAAAAAAAATGAAACAAATGACTCAAACTGTTGTAATAAATCTGAAGTTTGTGACATATTCGTTTAAGACACCACATCAGTGTCATTCTATAAACTACTTGTTTTACAATAACAATCTAATGAACAGTTATGATGTAATGTTGAAAGTCAGTAATTTTCTTTTGTGGCAAGAAAATTTATGGTTTCAAGTAACTTTTGGGATTACATCTCTCAACTAATAAGGGACATGAGAGGTAATTACCTCCCGTGTCTGCTAGTAGGCGCTAGGTTGATTAGTTGGTTGGGTTTTATAGCATGTCAATCCTTGATGGGTTATTTTATGCTGAAGATGTTTTTTATTTCATTTATACTTGTTGGGTATTCATTTTTTTTCAAACTCAATTTTTTAAAAACATTTTAATCCTAACCTTTTGATCTATTTAATATATATATATATATATATATATATATATATATATATATATATATATATATATGGACCCTAACAGGTACTACCACTCTCTTGATTAATAGGGGACATAACAGGCAATCACCTCCCATGTCTGCCAGTAGGTGCTAGGTTGGTTGGTTGGTTGGGTTTTATGGCATATCAACCCTTGGTGAGTTATTTTATGCCAAAGATGCTTTTGTTTCATTCATTCTTGTTGAGTATGCATTTGTTTATCAAACTCAATTTAAAAAAAAATTTGATACTAACTTTTTTATCTATTTAACCCATATGTGGGACCCTAACAAGTACTAACACTCTTGGTCAGAGTGGACCTAGGAGTAATGATGATGAATGGACACTCCACACTCCTTGATTAAAAGGTTGGGTTCAAAGTTCCATGATGGCTCATGATTACGACAAGAAGGTTCCCAAGTTCAAAAAGAAGGCTCCTGAGTCTGAAAAGAAATACCTGAAGAAGGCTGGAGGGCACATTGACCGAAACGTTGTATAGATAACAATAGTCTGAATAATCCAAATAATATTAATTATCAAGCCTCATCTCAAAAATTCAGAGAAATAACTTTCTTTTTCTCTCCATTTGACAAAAAAGTAGATGGCATCATACAGAATGATGTTTAAAAAATTGTCTAAAGAAGTAATAACAGCGGAAAGAAGAAATAACAAAAGACAATGATTAATTACTTATTAATTGGCACATAAAAATGTATAATACTGAAGACATTTTTTTCCATTTGACTTAAGCTGATGAAATTATACAAATTGATGATACATAAAAATGGATGGAGAAGTAACAATGATGGAAGGAAGAAGAAAACTTAGAAGGGGAAAAACAAATAATGAGAACAAGATAATAAAAAACAGGATGAGAGAAACAAAAGGCTAAAGAAAAAAAAATTAAGAAAGTGTAGTTAAGTAAGTAAAGTCATCAATATCAGCCAGACAATGAGGGAGTCTATCCCCTTTTCAGAAGTGCTAGACCAGGGAGATTGTTTTTGCATTTGAGGTAAAGCGCCAGACCTACTATCAGCTTCCCATTTTACTGCACAGATCCAAGGCGTGCTCTTCACGTGCTAGGTTGGAGAGGGCTGGTAATGAACCCAGAACCTTATGGTTCCTAGGCGGATGCTATACCGACTAAGCTAATTTTTAGTGCATGCCTATCAAACGCCCTTGACTTCATGTCTTTGTTACTCTAACTTTTATATATATATATATATATATATATATATATATATATATAAACATACACAGCTGGGGTAATAACAAAGAAACAATCAAGTATAATAGAAAACCAATAATGTGAGTAGGGAAAAATAGAAAGGAAAAAAGAGAACAATGATAACAATGAGAAAACCGGTAGGAAACTGAAATATCTTTATATCTTCTTTTGTATGTATTTACTGACCCCTCTGCATGGGCAGGATGTGACACAAGATCAATTTTTAAGCAGAGAATAAAATAAAATCATTGGGGTGGCCTAAAGTTGGTATCAGCCAGGCAGTGAGGGAGTCTATCCCTTTTTCACTTGCGCTAGACCAAGGAGATAGTTTTTGGTGTCTGAGACGGAGCGCTACACCTACCATCAGCTCCTCACTTTACCGCACAGATCCCTGCACTACTCATAAACTGTGTTGGTGAGGGCCGGTATTGAACTCAGAACCGTGTGATTCTTAGTTGGACACTCTACTGACTGAGCTAAACCGGCCCTGTAGGTTTGAATTCAGAGTTTTCCTTCTCCAAAACTGGCTGCCAAACTGAGGTTAAAGAGCCCAGTCTGTCCTACTATTTATCCATAGGTGGAGGGATAGTAATTGGATTCATACCTTTCCCCAAGGGTATTAACGCTATGTGAAAGGAAAAACAGTCTTGCCCAGGATTTGAACTTAGTTCATTGCACCCATTTCCTATGACAATATCCGTTACACCACAAGCACCACTATATCTTCTGTTGTATCGTTGGCGAAATATTCAACATTTGTCCTATAAAATAAGTTGCACTCTAAAACCAAATCATAGGAAATGTTTTTAGGTAATTGATTTTCTTTCTCCTCATTTGATCAGCAGGCATTACGTCTTTATTTCATTCTTGTTATGATGAAAACGAAAGAAAAACAAATGTGTAATATATATATATATATATATATATATATATATATATATATATATATATGAAGTGGTCAAACAATGTGTTTGAAATGGCCAAAGGCCAACAATTATTTGGTAGATTATATGCTAATTAAGGTCATACCTAATTTGTTAATTAAATAATTATAATTAATTGAATTAGGCATGCATATCGGTTTAAATGTAAAGCGTAAACAAATCGAGAAAAAGTCGATCTCTGTATGTACATTTCAGCCTATTAGGCCTCATCAGCAGAGCTAGAGACAGGGCAATGCTTTGTGCATGATTCGAACCTTACCTGTCAGGCTGACATTCTAACCATTACATTTGCTGGCTTCCCGAGAATTTCTCGTTTATTTTAAACTGATGTGTATATCGCACTTTTTGGGTGACTTATGGCACGACAGTATGAAGTGGTCAAACAATGTGTTTGAAATGGCGAAGGCCGACAATTACTTGGGAGATTATGTGCTAAGTAAAGTTATACCGTATGACTTTAATTAGTACATAATCTCCCAAATATATATATACATATATACATACATATATTAATTAATCTATTGTTCCTCACACATCAGCCATTTTTAATGGAAATGGATTGGCAAAAATCAAATGGAAATATATTTTGGGTTGTTAGAGTAAACAAATACATTTGTTTCAGAAATAGGAAGTGATTTAGATTTAACTGCATGCACACATTATATATATATATATATATATATATATATATATGAAAAATGCATGTTCTGTTTTAAAAATAAAATAAATTTTATTTTTAATTTTTAAAAATCAGAAGCATTATAGTTTATAGAAAAACTCAAAAGTTTCTATAAACTATAATGCTTCTGATTTTTAAAAATTAAAAATAAAATTTATTTTATTTTTAAAACAGAACATGCATTTTTCAAAAAAAAATTTCAGCGGTTGAACTCTATATATATATATATATATATATATATAAACAAGGTTTGTTTAGAATGGCTTTTTGCCGATAATTTTTTGGAGAATAAGTGTTTAATTGGAGTCGTACCTAATTTGAAAATTAATTAATTAATAATGAATTAGGCGGGAATACCTATTAAATGTATGGCTAAACAAATCGAGAAAAATCAATCTCTGTATGTACATTTCGGCCTATTAGGCCTCATCAGCAGAGCTATAGATCGGAAGACCGCCCTGTGCGTGATTTGAAACCGGACTGCTTATCACAACGTCGTGTAATAAAAGTCACTAGAAGAGGAATGTTAACCTACTCTAAACAAATCATAAAATCTAAGAAGTTCGTTTAGTGTTGGGGTTATGAGATCGGCCTGTCAGGTTGGCAGTCCGGTTTCAAATCACGCACAGGGCGGTCTTCCGATCTATAGCTCTGCTGATGAGGCCTAATAGGCCGAAATGTACATACAGAGATTGATTTTTCTCGATTTGTTTAGCCATACATTTAATAGGTATTCCCGCCTAATTCATTATTAATTAATTAATTTTCAAAATTAGGTACGACTCCAATTAAACACTTATTCTCCAAAAAATTATCGGCAAAAAGCCATTCTAAACAAACCTTGTTTACAACTTATCACAACGTCGTGTAATAAAAGTCACTAGAAGAGGAATGTTAACCTACTCTAAACAAATCATAAAATCTAAGAAGTTCGTTTAGTGTTGGGGTTATGGGATCGGCCTGTCAGCTTGGCAGTCCGGTTTCAAATCACGCACAGGGCGGTCTTCCGATCTATAGCTCTGCTGATGAGGCCTAATAGGCCGAAATGTACATACAGAGATTGATTTTTCTCGATTTGTTTAGCCATACATTTAATAGGTATTCCCGCCTAATTCATTATTAATTAATTAATTTTCAAAATTAGCTACGACTCCAATTAAACACTTATATATATATATATATATATAATATGGGGTGCATAGTGTAAGGGTTATAGTCATTGAAAAGTGACAAACCATTACATTTGTTCAAATCTTGGACTGTTTGTATTTCCCATTATGCTAATACCCATGGTAAAGGTATGCATCCAACTACTCCAGAATAAGAAAAACTTAATTCAAACCTGTTAAACTTGATACATATTGTTAATTCTATCTATAAAATTTAGGAAGGTGATAAATTTTGTTGCTCTTAGTGTATTTGAATTCTAAATCCCTATTTTTTCATGTAAAATGTATAATAATCTTGATTATTATCTATTTCCGTCAATTTTTCCATTCTATTGAAACAGATTAGTGCTATCACTTCCACTTGCACCCCCTCTCTTGTACTTCTATGTCACACATTACCCCTCACCCCCAATCCCTCATTCAAAACTTCCACCTACCAACTCTGAAACTTCTCTGGATCGAGGTCTGTATTAAATCTATTTAGGTAGGTAACTATAAATGTATTAATATATAGACTGGCATGACCTGTGGATATACCACAGTATCATAAATTAATTATTACGTTTGATATGTTTACTTAAGAACTATTGCAAAATTCTTCAATACGTAAAAAGTATAATAATCTTGATTTAAATCTCTCTCGTTCATTTTTTTCTTTCTTTCCTTCTCTTCATCTTTTGATTATGTTTGATTGAAACAGATTAGTGTTATCGTTTCCATGCACTCACCACCTCTTTCTCTTAATTTCTTTCTTTCTTATAATATTTTTTCTGTATAGCACTTCTCTTTTTTTTACTTTTCTTTCTTTATAATAAAAACGGAATGGTCTATTATTTGGCTGGGGTAACAACACTCCTAAGAAATAAGATTTTGGTGAATAAGCGACAGCAGATAACCAGGATTTACATTTTTGCATTTCATCTTGGATGATTTGGAAGGTCTCATTCTTAAGTAGAGGGTGTTGCAAGATGATAACGGTCAGAAGATTAAGGAACAAGAGTATTAATATAAAGACAGGATTTACATTTTTTCATTTCATCTTGGATGATTTGGACGGTCTCATTTTTAAGTAGAGGGTGTTGCAAGATGATAACGGTCAGAAGATTAAGGAACAAGAGTATTAATATAAAGACAGGATTTACATTTTTGCATTTCATCTTGGATGATTTGGACGGTCTCATTTTTAAGTAGAGGGTGTTGCAAGATGATAACGGTCAGAGATTAAGGAACAAGAGTATTAATATAAAGAGAGGATTTACATTTTTCATTTCATCTTGGATGATTTGGACGGTCTCATTTTAAGTAGAGGGTGTTGCAAGATGATAACGGTCAGAAGATTAAGGAACAAGTGTATTAATATATAGAATTTACCAGTCAGAGATTGCAACCTGCTTAAGTAAAAGTATACTATCACCTTTTTTTAGCATCTGTTTGCAACATCTTATCTAATCTTAATCTTTAATTATTCAGGGCCAAGTATCTACAATTTTGCTGTTTTGTCCCCCCAGGCTGCACCTTCCCATTGCACTACTCAGAGGTTTTAGGGTCAGGGTTATTCCTTAATGCTTATAGCATACCGAAAGGCAAGATTGAGGAAGCTAAACAATTTGTCTCTCCTACTCGACAACTACGTGAGGTTCCTACTTTAGGAAAGGCCATGTGCTACATTCTGCCTAAGTGGGAAGCCGTATAAATCTTCCATTTCCTTTTCTTTCTTGCTCAATTCGTTTGAAAGAGCCAAACCAGTGGAACATTTAGATTGCAGTCTGAAAATTCTCTCTAATTCATTTCAGTTTAGGGATGAGGGAAACTCGGTTTTGCTCAGTTGGTAGAGCATACGCCATGGAATCTCAAGTTCTGGGTTCGACACCAGGTCTTGTTAATTCAATGAATGAGTAGCACAACTTAGATCTATAAAATGGGGAGCTGAATGTTTGGTGCAGCACTCCTCCTCAGATGCAAAAAACAATTTTCCTGATGTAGCACTTGGGAAAAGGGGATAGACTCCATCGCTGTCTGACTGATTCCAACAATAGGCCACTCTGCCTACTTTACTGACTTCAGCTAGAGATTTATCTTTAATGTTCAAGTGTTTAAATTCAGTATCTAAAAATATGGATTTTGAAAATAGTATACCAATTTAATAGTGAGATTCCAATTCCGGAGCACTCAGGAGTATTGAGTACCCCTTCATTGCCATTACTCCCAGGTTGACTGACCTAGAGTGATAGCACCTGTTAGGCTGGCTGGTTGTTTTACAGCATATCAACACTTTTTGGGTTATTTAATGCCGAATCAAGTCATTTTGATAAACAAAGTATTCAGGTTGCTTACTGTACATGTTGTTACTTAAGTGGTCACCCAATTAAGTATTGAACAGGCTTATCACTGCTTAACTTCAGTGATCTAGTGGTAATTGATGCTTTCAGCTTTACTTGACTGTAATAGTGCCTGTTAGGGCCCCATCTATGGGTCAAATTGATATGTTTGCAAATTAATTAGAATTATTTCTACTTGTTTATTGATACACATGAACTTAATGATAAATCTAACATGAAAATTATTTCTACCGACTTATTAATATACATGAAGTTAACCAAAATTATTTTTATTTGTTTACAAATCCAAACCAAGCAAAAATATTTACCTACAAACTATTTGAAGTTAATGAAAATTATTTCTTCCAGTTGATGGATTAAACTTCATCCTGTGGTGAAGTTCCAATTCTGGAACTCTGCGGAATATGGAATATCGCCATTATTCCCAGATCCACCCTGACTCAGGATGGTAGTACCTGTAAATTTCATCTATGGGTTAAGTAGAGAAAATGAGTTTTGAAAAAGTATTTGAATACCTCTCAAAAATGAATAAAACAAAATATTGGTTAGGAGGTTGATTTAGAAGGCTATCACAATGCAGGTGTAAAGAAAAAAAATAATAATACGGTAACAATGGTGTTGTGTGTTAACCTGTATTTAATTCTTGAATTTTCAAGATATTATCTCTTTTTCAAAAGATCACTGGAACTGAAGCAGTCTAGTTATGGCATTTCTTTTTAATTAATTTTTTAAAATTTTTTTGAAAATGATGGTATTTTTATATAACTATTCTCGTGTTGTATTTTTACGTGAATGCGGTCAATGAGTATCTTGGGCATAAACTAACCCAACAAGGGTTGGCATGTTGTTAAATCCAACTAACCTACAACAAGTTTATGGAACCAAGCCAAACAAAGATTTTTGCCTACAAACTAGTAAAGTCTGTGGAGTGGCCTATTGTCAGTATTAGCTGAACAGTGGGGGAATCTATCCTTTTCACTTGCCCTAGACCAGAAAGATGGTTTTGCTGAGGTGGAGCACCACACATATGGCCAGAATATTTGTTTTATAAATATACGGATTCTCACTCCGTTAAACAACCATTGATGTAGCCATAAGTAAATCAGCAGTGAGTGAGATGATGATGATGTGGTTCAGTTACAATTAAGGAGGTACATCACATCAGATATCTCAACTGTAACACTGTTCGCAGATAATAATAATAATAAAAGAAACAAAATGGTATATGCATAAACCAGAATCTGTTCTTGAGAATGAAATGCACAAAATTCTCTGGGACTTTGAAATTAAAACGGATCACCTTATCCCAGTAAGAAGGCCAGACCTAGTGTTGATTAACAAAAAAGAAAGAACTTGTCAACTGGTGGATTTTGCAGTGCCAGCAGATCACAGGGTGAAGTTAAAGGAAAATGAAAAAATAGACAAATATCTGGACCTTGCCAGAGAACTGAAAAAGTTATGGAATATGAAAGTGAAAGTTATACCAATTGTGGTTGGTGCACTTGGAACAGTCCCAAAAGGGCTTGGAAAGTTTTGATATCAGAGGAAGGATTGAAACCATTCAGAACACTGCACTGCTGCAATCTGCCAGAATACTCAGAAGAGTCCCGGAGACCTGAGGAGACTTGCTGTCACTCAGACTCAAGTGAAAGACCATCAGCTAATGCTGATGTGAAAACTCAAAAGGAGTAAATAATAAGAAAAGAATTTTAAAAATACCTTCAGAACACATGTTAAAAAAATTGCATTGTTAAGCATTTGTAGAAGGTCACAAATGAAAGCCAACAAATTATGTTTATGTCATATATGAATAAAGTGAGGAGGTGTTCATAGTGCAATGGTTACCATCATTGGAAATGGACACGGTGAAATGAGTTCAAATCCTTGGTGCGGCTATTTGCATTTCACAGAGCACTAATACCCTTGGGACAGGTATGCATCAATCTATTCTCCCTCCAGCTATGGGTAAACAGCAGGGCAGACTGGACTCTTAATCTTATTATGGCAACACATATACAAAAAATATATATATATACAAACACACACACACACACACACTTATATATATATATATATATATATATATATACGCGCATATGCATAATATTTCTCTCTCTCTCTTATTATTACTATTACCTTTGGGAAAAGTATGCATCCAATTATTTTCCCTCCAGCTATAGGTAAATAGCAGGGCAGACTGGGCTGTTTTAACCTTGGTATGGCTATATATATATATATATATATATATATATATATATATATATATATATATATATATATATATATGTTTTTGGTACACGAGAATTTGTATAACGCTAAAAGTGGAGGAATCATATGTAATTTGGGAGAATATTTTATTAAGGAATAAAATATAAAGTAAATGGGGGGGTTACACGAAGGCCTTTTTAACTGGTAATTTTCAAGTGATACACCGGTGACGAATAAAAGTCAGATTGTACAAGAATTTTGTAAGAAACGAGAGGGGGACAAATAAAAAAAAAGAAAAGGGGGGAAAGAGGGGGAGTATGTATGAACCCTAGGTAGAAACAGGGTTAGAAGTGTCTCCCAATAAATAAATAATAAGCACTCCCTCTATTTTTATATATATATATATATATATATATATATAAACATATACATGTGCACCTTACATGGTGTAATGGTTAGCAAGCTAGATTTGCAGACCATTGTTTGTGAGCTTGAGTCTCATTGGGCGCCCCATACTTCAGTCCTTGTGCCACGTCTAAGCTAAGCTTAGTAAATAACTATATACACATATGCATATTATTTCTCTCTCTTTCTTTTTTCTCTCTCTCTCTCGTAAGTAAGAATAAGTCCATGCATGACTTGAATTGGTGCTTACAATGTAGCCCATTATCCACGGACAGCCATCGTTTTAGTCTGCTTGGCTTTTGTCTCTAAGTTTTCCAACAATTAGTGATGTTTATTTTACTAATGGCCCTCACAGGAGGGGTAATCAATAGGTCTGAGAATAAGTGGACAGTCTGGGAGGAATTTGAATGTTGACCACTTGCCTGCTCTTCCATTTGGTGTTTTGCAATTAGGAAGGCAAACATGGTTCTTGCCTTGATCCCAGTTATTGATGAAATAAAACCAATCATTGATTTCCTATCCGTCACCATTTTGTAGCCAATAAATGGACCATTAAAATGTTCTCAAGGGAAATGCCTGCTCTATGTCATCACCTTTTGTTTTTTTAAGCATCTGACGATAAATGTTGCTTTATTATTTTAAGGATACGAAAGAAGGAAACAAAGATGGAAGATGTTATTTTAAGAAACATTTGACATTATTGTTTTAAGTGGTTTGTTTTATTTGTTTAAAGGCATATCAACCCCTTCTGGGTTATTTAATGCCAAAATTTGACTCCTTTCTAAATGCTTCACGTTATAATCGCAACTTAATATTTTTGCACAGTTATATAGTTTCAAGTATTGCTACCCGTAGATGGGACCCTAACAAAGTAATATTGTGACCAAGGTATAGTGGAGAGGTTCCAATTCTGGAGATCTAGGGAGTATCAAGAACTCCTTCATTGCCATTACTCCCAGGTCCACTCAGGCCCAGAAAGGGTCCCATCTATGGGTTAGATAGATTGAAAAAGGAGTTTTAACTTAGTTGGTAGAGCATCTGACTAGGAACCTCAAGGCTCCGGGTTCAATACTAGCCCTCACCAACTCACCATATGAGTAGCACAGGGACCTGTGGGAAGCAACCCGTAATGCTTAAGAACATAATCCTGGTGGCTGAGCAGTTCATGACATGCAATATTCCACTTTGGCCCTTACAGGTGGTCAGAAAGGTCCCATATGATCAATTGGCTAGTCATGTCAAGCCCTAGCACCTATAGGATTGCCCTGACCCTATTGTCCTTATGGCAAGCCCCAACCCTTTTTATCGTATATATGCGCTAGAAGGTGGTGGCTAAGGGTCTTCATGTCCTGGGTATGACGTTGAACTCTATCTGATGGTGAGGTTCCAGTTCTGGAGGTCTGGGGAATGTGGAGCACCCCTTCATCCCCATTGTTCCCTGGTCCACTCTGACCCGGAGTGGTAGTAACCATCTATGGGTTAAATAGAAAAACGTGTTTATTAAAAAAAAATTGAGTATCCATTAAGAATGAATTTATTTCAAAACCTTGTCAGCATTAAATGACCCTCCAAGGTTGATATGCCATAAAACATCAAACCAATCTACAACCACATTTTTTCATTGTTTTTAGCCTGTATTTAATGATAACCAAATAGATATTTTTCTACTTTAAAAAAAAATATCTTGGCACATCTATGTAAATATATCTTTGCTTGTCTTCATATATAATTAGACAATTTATATGGGTATTAAATGACCCACCGAGGTTGATATGCCATAAAACAAAACAAACCAAACCATCCAGATAATACAAATCATCAATCCTCATCTCAAAAATTCAGAGAAATTATTTTTCTTTGTTTCTTTTTTTTTTTTTTTATATACATAAAGAGAGATAATTTATCCTGTGAAAACCATGACGACGACTTTTGTTTATAATGTGAAGATGAATTCCAACAGAAAAAAGAAAGTGTCTTGTTGACATTATTCCGGTTCCATCAAGTCAGCCTTACAAAGTGCAGATTTGATTTTGGCCAAGTAAGAAAGTTGTTAATTCTTATATGAGATTTTCATAGCGGATTTTAAGATCAGCAATTCTTGTTGAGAGCAATTATCTGACAGAGACATGCAGTAAAGACCGAAACACCTGAACTTAAACTTACAAAGAAAATGAAAAGAAAAAGAAGAAAAACAGTGAGAAAAAAACAAAACAAGGAAATAGGTGTTCTCTTACATACACTACACAGGTACTTATAAAACACATGGGAAAACAGGTTTTCTGGTATGTTTCAGAAGTCACTTTAGCAAGCATTTGTAGATGTATACACACAAGTGTGTGTGTGTGTGTGTGTGTATATATATATATACATACATATATATAGTGAGTGTGTATACTCTTAAAAGTGATAGGTTTAAACAAGCTACAGTTCATACACACCTTCAATGTTCTACAACAAAAACAAAAATAACCATAACTAAGATCTTGTTGAATGTTCTCAAAACTAAGTATATATATATATATATATATATATGTATGTGTGTGTGTGTGTGAGTGTGTGTGTGTGTGTAACTGTGAAAGTGATAGATTTAAATAAGGTGAATGTTCTACAGCAAAAAGAAAGTAAACATCTCTAAGATTTTGTTGAATGTGCTCAAAACTAGTTTATATATATTATATATATATATATATATATATATATATATATATATGCACAAGTTCTCACCTTCATATTTTATTGGCATACATATGTTAAGTAACCTAACAAGAGTGTTTGTGTTTTATGATAAACCATGATGAAATTCTAATGGTTAGTAATGTCAAAAAGTGTGTTTGTGTATTTAGATACATAAGTTCTCACCTTTATTTCACATATCTCTCACTCTCATATATATATATATATGTATATATATTATATATATATATAAGGCTGGTATCAAAACCAGAACTTTAAGGTTTCTAGTCGGATGCTGTCCCAAAAATTTATTTAATATATAAGCAAGTGGTGTAATAGGAAATAGACTCGTCAACCAGATTTCAAATTCTGGGTGAGGCTGTTTGCATTTCACATAATGTTAATATCTGTGGGAAAATGTATGCATCCAAATATTCTCCCTCCATCTATGGGTAAGTAGTAGGGCAGACTGGGCTCTTTAACCTTCGTTAGGCAACCAGTCTAGGAGAAGGAAAACTGAATTCAAACCTGTTAAACTCTGATTAAGAAATTGATCTTGTGTCACATCCTGCTCATAAGGAGGGATTGATATACATATATAAGTTAGAGAAGTGAAGACATGAAGTCAACAGCACATGGTAACTGACAGTTCCTCACCTATGCAATTTACATAAGCAGTATAGACATGGGTAAATCAACACTATCGTGTGACTGTCACTTTCATGCATTCTACAACCTTTAGACCTGTGGGGATTAAAATATAATTAAAATAAAAATTTAAAATAAAAAAAAAAAAATTCCCATGAGCCTTCACCAGAAGAACTTCTGAGCATGTGCAGGAAAAAGGACCCACTTCCAACCCCCAAGAGAATCTCTCAGCCATTCTGACTCAGGCCTTAACTGTGTCTAGACACTAGTACTGGCTAGGAGATATTTCCTTGCCACATAGTGGCTATGACCCGAGAATAAAGCCTAAATCCTAAAACTACCCTTTGTCTTCATCTCTTCCTTTTCTTTCCTTGAATTCCTTTTTCAGAGCGACCACCAAATATGATGGTGTTAAAAACAAACCCTAGGAACACACACCAAGAATAACCAACTACCTTTTAACCTAAAACCTCTTGCCACTCCATAGACCAATAGTCCTGCAGTGTGTAAGTAGCCATGTATATATGAGTGTGTGTTTCAGTTAATGGAAAAGAAAGGAAAGAAGAAAAGAAAAATAATAATAAAGAAAATAAGAAAAGCAAAACAAAAGATGAATGAAACAGAGGTAAGTAAAAGAAAAGTAAAATGATTAGATGACATATCTTTGATACAGAAATATTGGGGGAAGGGGAGACAACTGTGTCTCTTTTTACTGATTAATTCAATACTAATAAAAATCATGATAGTTTTTATCTTATGTCTGATTGTTTCATACAATGATTAATTAGATTGAACTTTATTTTTTGCAGGAATGTTAGAAGAATTTTAGATCATAATCAGGAGGTATTCTACATTCAGACATTGTTTAAATAACTTGCATGATAAATTGATAGATTATGGTTGGTTGGTTGGTTGGTTGGGCTGTGGTGATTAATGAAAATAAAATTAACCCAAATCTTATTATAATGGAGATTGTGGGTTTGTCTGTCTGTAAGCGAAAACTATATTACTATACAAGTCACAATTCCCTTTGTTATTTACATCACATTATCCATGATTTCATTTTTATCTAAACCTCAATTATTGATAAAATTGTTTTACATCATTAAGACTGTTGACCATATCTACATCCTAATAACATGCAATTGTATTTATATATACAACAAAATAGCGGATTACAATGTGAACGGGAAGGCTAATTTGCATATTGGTATTAAAAATTTGATTTTAATAAATATATGCTTAGTATTATTGATTTCTAATTGTTTGGTTTTATCTTATTGAATATGAGCAAAAATCTCAGGAATAAATCTTAAAAGAATTCCATTAACATGAAGAAATAAATGTAATATTATTATTTACTTCCTATTTTAACTAAATAGTTAAATTAGGAAAATTTACCAATGAAAGACGGGAGTAATGGAAAATGATGGAAGAGTCAGTTTCAAAGTTGTTCTATTTTTCAATCATACCCCCTCTGTTCCAAATCTTTTTATCTGCATTCTTATTCAGTTTCATTAGCCTTTCTAATTTAATATGATATTTTATCATATTAAAACTTAAATACTTGCACCCGGAGGGTGCATATATTTGCTAGTAAAAATGAATATAGAAAAACTGAATTAAATTAAAAAAAAAAAAAATAAAAAGACAAAAAAAATCTCTCAGAAGGCCTGAGATTGGAAGCGCCCTCTGGGCATGAGCAGAAACACCTCAAATTTTTCACACAAAAAGAACTGTCATTCCTTTTCACCCTCAGACTTTGAAGAAAAAACACATTGACTTTCTTGGGAATTATTTCTCCTCAAAGAAATAGTTTGAATCAACGAATAAAAGTCTTACCCTAAGTCAACCCTATCATTGTTAGTTTTGCTTCTCTTCCTAAATTCCCTTTCAGCTTACCAGCCCACAAGAAGGAAGAACCACTATATTGGCATTTAGACACGACTGCATATGAGCTTAACCACATAGCACTAACAACCAACTAAAAATCTACAGGGCTACCTTTGTTAGGTTATTTAATGTTCAAGTTCACCAGATTTTCTTTTAAGCAATTAGATGGTTTCAAGCAACTAATGATATTCATTTGTAAACAATAACAGCTTAAAGTAACTACTTTTAATACAAATAATTTATACACAATTAGATGGTTGTAAGTAACTATTTTTATTTCTTTCTTTGAATTTTTGAGATGAGGCTAGATAATGTGTGTTGTTTAAATTTATTAGTTTGGTTTTGATTTGAAGTTCTGTGAAGGCTCCGAATAATGACTGATTCAACGAAAAACACCTAAAGATGGCCGGTGAAAACATCGGATGAAACATTGTGCATATAACATTAAAGATGAGGACAACAGTCTAAAAAATCTAAATAATGTATATTCTTATTTAATAATAATTATTTGTTTGCAAACATTTATATAGCTTGAAATATTCCTACTAAGACTGACAAAGTTTTTTCTAAGCAATCATTAGACCAAGAGACTCCCACATGGTGGGTATCTTGTTATATATTGTTGTTTGGGACATGAAGGGAAGGATGCTCTAATGTTACATAATTCGTGGGTAGCCTACAAATTATGTCTAAGTATAGTAAAATTCAAATAACAGTATGGTAAATAAAAATTTACCATTAAACTGTCATAGGAAGATTGATGGTAGTTCAACTTTCTTTGATCTAGAAGCCGACCACTGATTGGCTGAAGGCGAGCATGTGAAGGGGAACTGATTGAGAGTTATCTAAGTTAGTTAGATTTTGACAGTTAGTCAAAGGGTCTAGACATAACATTTGTCTGTCGCAAGATGCCAACTTCTCACTGCGCAGTTGAAAACTCTTTTGGGTTTTTAATAAAGAATAAAGAAAAATATTAAGTCTTGCTTAATTATTACAACCAAGAAATGAGCAGACAACCCAGCCCAGAAGAAGATGGCTGCTGATGAAGCAGAACCAGTAAGAACCCATCTTCTCTTCTCTCTCCTCCTCCCTATTATATACATGGTATGTAAAGGGGTATATAACATTAGTTTATATTGTTTGTTTGTTTTTTTCACATTTATGGCTATATATCTATACTTTTATATTTGTTCACCAAATGAAAGTTTGCAAGGTCAGGTGTTAATAGAGATCCCATGACTATATCATTCAGTGTTTTACGATAGAGATCCTATGGCTATCCTTTCTTTCTTTTTAGAAGTCTGTCGCAGACGACGATGACGTCACTCAACGTCTTCTATTGAAGACGTGGAGTGATGTCATCATTGTTGTAGACCCTCTGGTGGCTAGTTAGTCCAAGACTTGCAGATGTGATCACACATATTGCAAGGGAAGTTCCCATCTTCATTTGGTGGTTCATGATGACAAAGATGTTGATGCTCTGCAGCCCTGTTAATCTTGATATTGAGCCGCTTAACTCTTGTGCGGCACGCGTCTCACCAACCCTGTCTGTTGGAGGCCAGATCTTCACCACTTGAAGGTGTGATGGTGCATTTCTTCAGCATCATCTTAATATCGTCTTTGAACCACTTTGTGGGGGCCTCCTGTTCTCCACATTTTTTTTTTTAATAAACTAATTGCACACTCGGTTTTCCGGTTAATGCCGGGGGTCCAGCGAGCTTCTGCCACTGGACTTGTCGAGAGTTTAATAATAGCGTTGATCCCAGGGGACTATCCCCCCAGGCAAGGGGGCAGGGCAGGGCTGGGTTTATTGCCCAGCGCCTGAGGCACCCCCCTTGAGGGGGAATGCCAAGGGGATTGACACAATTTTTGTTCTTTCCCACCCATGAGCTTCGGCTTGTGGGTGGGCCCACATTAAAACGAGGCCTTGTGCCCAGTCCATACAAGTGGGGTATGAGACAAATATCCTCCTGTTCTCCACATGCCATCTGCAAGTTCCCCATAAAGTATTTTATTGGGGAGTCTCTATGCAGGTGATGCACATGGTGTGACCCAACCATCACAGTTGGCGTTGTGATATGATAGTGTTTTACAATAGCCTCAAATCATTTTGTAATTCTTTTCTTGAGTTCAATAAAAGGTTTAACGTATCTTACCTCTAGAACTGCAGGTAGAACATCTTGTACTTTCTCAACTAGACAATTGGAAGCACGAAATTGCAGAACATAATCATTGTGAGCATTGTAGAAGTCGCTTTTAGCTGTTTCTCTTCCACTGGTTGACATTATATTGGAGTAGCGTTTGTAACTGTTGTGGTACTCCTTTTCCAGCTGAAATAAACAAGAGAGAGAAATGAACAAAAAATGAAATAATTTGTATAGATGCTTAAAAGCATTCTTAAAGAAGTACTGTTAGTCTGGGTTAAAAACATGATAAGGGTAACAGTTGTAACTCGGGTATCAAAGTTAACAGAGAAATAACAGGAAGAAACAATGAGTATTAAGGATAGGGAAAAAAGTTTACTAAGCAAAGATACAAGGTGAACTGAGTAATTAGCAATAGCTAAGTGGAATTAATAAGGCCTCTGAGATCTTGTGTCTCTCTTTCAAGGTTTCATGTGACATTATAGGGAAAACAGACAATTCCCTTCTCATTGTTTAGGTACTATATGACTAACTCGAAGCTAAACATTTTTAGATCTTATTTTTCTGAAGCAGGTATCATTGGGGAATAAGAAACGTTTTGGTAAATGTGTCAGACTTTGGCTCATTTTCCCAAAACAAATGTAAAAATTTACAAAACATGACAAGTTTTCTTTTGACGGAGGACTTTTAATGTTCATTCCTTTAATTGAAATGGTAAACATAATTCGTTTGCATTAAACATAGAAGAAAAGAAAAAAAAAGAAAAAAAAAAGTTAAATTATTCTAAATTTTGAAATGTCTAGAACAACCAGACCTCTGATTATAGAATAAAACTGCATTAAAGATATTCAAAAAAATGAATGATTTTCACACTCACCTCAACATAAAATGTAAACAGTCTTGAGTAAACATACTATAATTATGGACAAAAAAAATTATAAAATTTGTATACCCGTCAAAATTCTTCCATTTGCATAAACTTTATATATATATATATATATATATATATATATATATATATATACATATAGATAGATATACAAAGGACTCGGGGTGGTTACAGTACCTGTGGGTGCTTCAATGATCACTCAATTCAATATTGAGATGGGAGTAATAGTGATAAAAGGGTACTCCATATTCCCCAGAGTTCCAGAATTCAAACTTCCCCACTAGATATAGTTTAACATCATACCTAGGACACTAAGACCCTCAGCCACCACCTTCTTGTACCTATATAATACAATGGGTTGGAGGACTTGCCATAAGGTCAATAGGGTCGGGCTAATCATATAGGTACTAGGGATTCATATCACCAGCTGACTGATCAGAAGGCTGTCTCTCCAAATGTCTATCTAGCCTAAGTAAAGGCTAAAGTGAAGTGGTGCATCTTAGCTAACAGGATTCCGTCTTTAAGAATTACAGGTTGCCACATCCACAGCCAAATAGGTGACCTCATTGGGGGGGGGGGGGATTTTACCCCTCTGCAGAGATACTGTCAGTGTATTTTTCTGCACCAGCAAACAGGGCAAAGAATTAAAAGGTGAAAGAAAATTTATAAAAGTAATAGTAATAATAATAATGATTGACAATGCTCTTTTTAAAAGGTGTGTGTCACTGAAAGCAATAGTACTTGAGATTTATAGAATACAATTCTATATTTTTAAATACATGTACACATTTCTTTTCCCAAACTTAAGGAAAAGAGATTAAAACAAACACACAAACACAATCCTTTTCCTAAATTTAAGGAAAAGTGATTAAAACAAATTTTTACATAAAAATCAGAATCGATTGGATAGGTTAGCATTGCTTTCAACTACGTCCGTGCTTTTGCGCCAAAAAATTAATTACTTTTCGATCCCATCTTCTAATTATAAAAGACTGAGAAGAAATTAACAAAGACACAGACTTCATCTCACATTCAAACTCGTCACATCCAATGACCACAAACAAACACACAAATCCCATCTCGTGGCCAGATAGAACACGACCAAGAAACAAGACCGAACAAACGATTCCACCGCCTCAACACAATTACGACGCTCCTACTACTATCATTATTCTTACCACTTCGTTCTACATCAAGAATCCGTTTCAGCAGGTCGTATATACAAACTTGACTCATCTCTGTCTACATCTAATCGAACTTTTACATTTCACATATCATATCTACACTATTCCTTTTGAACATTTCACATATTATTGCAAATTTATTCTCTGAATAAATTTATTTGTTATTTTATAATTATATGAATTTGTTTTATCATTTCTCTGTATTCTCTGCCTAAACTGTGTCATATTTTTATTCGTCATTCCTAATATAATTGAACACATTCTCATAAAACACTACAAATTGTATATTGCTTGGCCTTGGTGGTGGTGGTGGGGTATTTTACCCCTCTGCAGAGGTGCTGCCAGTGTATTTTTCTGCACCAGCAAACAGGGCAAAGAATTAAAAAGTGAAAGAAAATTTATAAAAGTAATAATAATAATGATTGACAATGCTCTTTTTAAAAGGTGTGTGTCCCTGATATTGATTGGCCTTGGTGTCATCCTCAAATATTATTTCTTAGAATAGAAGTTTATATGAATACAGTTGTATACAACTGGCCTTTTCTAGATTACTGTGCACGTTGAAATTTAAAAAATTGGCACCAATTCCACCATTCCTGAAATGGTAAGATTCTTTCGTTAGAAGATTTATTAGATTACCTGTCGATCTCAAGTGATTGCCATAATGAAACATGCGTCTGCTGTCATATGTAACTGAATTGTCCTCATTCATTAAAGAGGACACTATATTAATAAGAATTTCTTGGCATAGACCCTACAAGAACTCTAAGTTAATATCTAGTCTTTATGATGTCTAGCTGAAAATCTGCCCTACAACTCTTTTAGATTTTAGTTCTGTGAATGGAAAGTCAAACTTTGATCAATAAATTTAAAATATTTTTTCAAAACATTTCTTTCCTTCTTCCATCACAACTTATTTTTTACTAAAACTGATCCTTTTTTCGAAACTTAATTATCCAAGACCCCTTAACATCAATCTGCCCTACTATTTACCCATAACTGAGGGGAGAATATATAGATTTATGCCTTTCCAAATGGCATTAAGGTGAAGTGAAATGCAAACATCTTCATCCAGGATATTAACTTGAGTTGCCTATTCCATTTTCTATTACAATAACAGTTACACTATATTTTATTCTGTGCCTTACAGACCCGAGTTGCCGTTATGGAGTTTTAAAAAAAAGAAAAGAAAAAAAAAAGAAAAGAAAAAAAAAAAAAAAAAAAAAAAAAAAAAAAAAAAAAAAAAAAAAAAGAAACAAAATGAAATAAAACAGAAAATAAATAAAAACATGATTTCTTGTCAGTGGAACTATTGTAAGGTTATTATGAAAGACACATGACGGAAAGAACTGCTCTTTTGGCTTCTTGCAACATCATGTAATGGTTGTATTTTAAGCTGAGCTAGGAAACCCCAGCAAGGCTCACATATGAAATAATACATAAGTCCCGAAAGAGGTAATATAAAAATATATCTAAGGTAGGTGGGTTGGTGTCCTTGGTCTATGAGCCTCTCTTTGAATCAACCAATCACAGACCTGCAAACTTTAGCGGCAAAATTGAAGATAGGATTTCTTCCTCCTTTTTACCAGCATCTACAGAAGTCAGATGAGAAAAAATAGTTATCCCTTAAATTCAGCAGAGAGAAACAGAGAGCCATAATTGGTACTCCAATAACTCACCTACCTCAAGGACTTCAGTTAAGTGGACTGTATTATTATATTGGCATAATTATCATTAATTATAATTATCATTAGACAAAATATTCATTTGCAAGTATTTCAATGTAATTTCTTTATTTGTGTATATATCAATACAAGTTATTTGAAATTCCATGTTGAGTTGATGTGTTTTCTGTTTTTAACTCCTGTCTGCCTTACACTTGCGGAATGAATCCCCATAGTAACAGCAAATAAAACTGGAACCAACAGTTGTGTAGCATTCAGATTATACATACTGAAATAAGCGTCTAGACAGTCCTGGTCATCATTATTGGCACCATTTCATTATTTTGTTCAGAAATAAACAGAAAAGAAATTTATATAAACTTGTCGTAAGGGTTACATGCCTTACTTGCCATAGTTCTATATGACACTAGGAGACATGAGAGGTAATTACCTCCCATGTCAGCCAGGAAGTGCTAGTTGGTATTATGAATTATAAAAGTGGAAGCAGCAAAGTCATAAACCTCTTTTACCTTCCAACTTCAAGAGCAGTAACAATACACCAATTTGTGTTCCTGACCACAGACAAGAGGCTTTGCACCCCAGTATTTTCATGTCACATTGCAAACTATAATATGCTTAATATGTAAATCTTTATTCTTTTTCTACCAGTTACATATCAAGGACTTAAGAGTTTCTCTACAAAAGACTATTTTCATATTAGGATATTTTGCTCATACAACTCTGTATAGACTCTTCCTTGTATCTCATGTTATGTTTGTATTCATTTTCCTTCAGCAATAAAATATCCTTGTTATTTCTTCATTGTGAATTGTTCTCAAATTTATTCTGTATGAGAAAATAATATATTCAATCAACTATTGTTCTTCTACATTGTTTTATTATTTGCTGTTCTTTATGAGTTGTCAATAGGCCAAATCATTTTTTGTTCTTTAAGGAGATATTCTATATTGAATACTGAAATTTCATAGGTGCCAATAATTAGGCCCAAGACTGTATACGATCATTTGTCAATAGACCGTAACTGTTGTAACGAGATAATGAAGGTCCTGACTTTTGTGAGCTAGAACTACTATATTAGAAAAGGAGGAAGAAGAAATAAGAGATGATAAAGGTTTAAAAAATAGTGATGAGCACAAAACAGGATGAACGATGATTTGACCGGAGCATGACCCTCCAAATGGAGAATTGAGTGTCAACCGAAAGTTTCGGGTGTTGACCAGAACCGGAAGTCACGTGATGACGTGGAACAACGAAGAAAGGTCCTGGTCTCTTTTTGCTTTCCGCCGTCGTAGGGTACGGATCGGGCCTCTGGTGCCTAGTATGGGGTCACAGTAATTTAACAGAGTCCTCTCTCTCTCTTTCTCTCTGCATTTCCTCCTCTCTGATACAAACCCATGAGATGAGCACGGTAATAAAGACTAGCAGTTGTGACTACATATTTCTCGCGTTGTAATTTTTATCAACAAGATGACCGACACATGCAGAAGACATTTTTAGTACCGTGAATATATCGCCACCACCGCTGCGTTACTTATATCATTTTGGTAAGCGGGAAGCGCGTGGTGTAATGGTTAAAGTCATGGGAAATGGACTCGTCGCTCCGAGTTCAAATCTTGGACGTGGTAATTGCATTTCACTTAGCGCTAATACCCTTGGGAAAGGTATGAATCCTACTCTCCCTCCAGCTATGGGTAAATAGCA
This sequence comes from Doryteuthis pealeii, assembly GCA_023376005.1. Taxonomy (NCBI): domain Eukaryota; kingdom Metazoa; phylum Mollusca; class Cephalopoda; order Myopsida; family Loliginidae; genus Doryteuthis; species Doryteuthis pealeii. Next base: position 77,053,733 of record CM042141.1, on the reverse strand, counting down.
GGGCAGACTGGGTTCTTTAACCATGGCTAGGTAACCAGTCTAGGAGAAGGAAAACTCTGAATTCAAACCTGTTGAACTCCGCTTAAAAATTGACCTTGTGTCACATCCTGCTCATGCGGAGGGGTTGGTAAATATATATATCATTTTGGTACTGTGAAAATACCACAACGTTATACTGTTTCACTACACTAGTTTTTTTTTTTTCAGGAGATATTCTACATTATGTACTGAAATTTCATAGGTGTTAATAATTATGACCAGGTATTTATACCATGATTTGTTAATAAACCATAGCGGTTTCACTAGACTCGTTTTTTTTTTTTTTTATTTTTTTATGATATGCATTATGTACTGAAATTTCATGGGGGCAAATAATTGCATCTGGGACTATTCATAGATGAATTGATTATGACAAAATTCAGGAACAAAAATTTCTTACCTCCAGTAAATGCTCTTCAGAACGTTTTATCAGGTCTTCAAACACATCCCTAAATTGGTATAACTTGTGTGCCTGACTTGTTTTGTGGGTGGCAATCTCTTCCAGGGGCTTGTACACATTTTTAATGAGTAAACCAGCAACATCAAGGTGAGCCTATAAAGAATTTAAAAAAAAAAAGGAAACATTTAAAAGGAGAATAATTAAATAGCTCTGAGGGGACAAATTCACTTTCAAAATCTAATAGAAATTTTGTCTCTCCAAAGGTTCTTTCATGTTATATGATATATATATATCCATGGCAGTGGCATCGATGAAAACATGATAAAAGAAAAAAACAATTATATTGTTTGGGGGGAATATTTTTGCAAAGGTCTTTTTTGAAATTTTCAAATTTTTTAAACACAATTAATATACTGGAATAGCAACACTTTTCTGTAGCTAATAAATACATAAAAATTATTCCATGGAAATAATGACAAATTTTAATATTTATAGTAACAAATTTAATGTTCTGTCCATAGTAGTTGATCCATTTTGTATATGATATTTATATGCAAATGTAAGAACTATTATGGGATAGGATAGTACAAGGAGCTACTAAAAAGTTCTGTTTAACAAGAAAAAAAAAAGGACCTTGAGCCATTAAATGTACATTACATTTCAGATATAACTTGCAAGGAATAACTTAATAATAATCTGAACATGGTTAAGAAAAAGAAACCTCAAGAGAGAAACTCATAATCACAGCACAAAACAATGCCATTTGAACAAATTTTATCAAAGAAAAAATGGATAAGACACAATAAAACAGCTAATGTAGAGTGTGTGGAGACAGAGATGAGATGATCAGCCATGTATTAAGTGAATGTAACAAACTAGCACAATGAGAATACAAGGCTAGGCATGACTGGGTTGGAAAGGTGATCCACTGGGAATTGTGCAAGAAACTAAATTCAGACCATGCAACAAAATAATATACACATAAACCAGAATCTGTTCTTGAGAATGAAATGCATGAAATTCTCTTGGGCTTTGAGATATAAATGACCTTATCCCAGCCAGAAGACCTATTAATTAACAAGAAAAAGATAACTTATCAACTGGTTGATTTTGCAGTTCCAGCAGATCACAGGGTGAAGATGAAAGAAAACAAAAAGATAGATAAATACATGGACCTTGCCAGAGAATTGAAAAAACTGTGGAATATCAGTGTGAAAGTGATACCAATTGTAATTGGTGTACTTAGAACGGTCCCCAAGAGTTTAGAAAACAAACTAGGAATTAGAAATCAGAGAAAGAATTGAGACCATCCAGACAACAGCATTGCTAAGATCGGCTAGAATACCCAGAAAGAGTACTGGAGACATGAGGAGACTTGTTGTCATTCAGACTCCAGTAAAAGACCATCAGTTAATGCTGGTGGGAAAAACTCACAAGGAGTGAAATCATTTCGTGCTAATTGTAATTGGTGCCCTTGGAATGGTTCGCAAGTGTCTGGAAAAAAATTTGGGTGAATTGGAAATCACAGGAAGAATGGAGACCATTCAAACTACAGCATTGTTAAGATCGGCTAGAATACTCAGGAGAGTCCTGGAGACCTGAGAAAACTTGTTGTCACTCAGCTTCCAGTGAACCACCACACAAGGAGTGAAATCATTTCGTGCTAATTGTAATTGGTGCCCTTGGAATGGTTCGCAAGTGTCTGGAAAAAAATTTGGGTGAATTGGAAATCACAGGAAGAATAGAGACCATTCAAACTACAGCATTGTTAAGATCGGCTAGAATACTCAGGAGAGTCCTGAAGACCTGAGAAAACTTGTTGTCACTCAGCCTCCAGTGAACCACCAGCTATGGCAGGTGTGAAAAACTGATAATAATAATAATAATAATAATAATAATTCCTCAACTCATAAATTCAGATGGAAATTAACAATTATTCATTGTTCACCCAAGAGATGAAATTAATTCAATTTACTTGCTGTGTTGTAAAAAATTATCCTTCACTTCATTTATCTTGATCGCTTGAATGGAAATACCAACTTTGTTGATTAATCTAAACCTGAATCCATTTGTTCTCACTTGTTCCTTAATGAAGATAAGTTCTTTTCCCTTTTGAAATATTCTGCATTGAGATTTCCTCTAAAGAAAAGACATCATTTAATTCCCATAATTAAATTTGCATGCACTGTCTGTCCTATAAAATGGATCCTTTTACAAGAGTAACAAAAAGAAAAAGATGAATAAAATTGAAGTAAATTTCATAGAAGTTGTGACCCAAGTGAGTTGCAATAAAAAAAAACAACTAGAATTAGGAAGATGAAAGATAATACCAGTCAAAAATATTAATGATAATGATGTACAAAGTAACTAGAATTAGAAAGATGAAGGATAATACCAGTCAAAATTATTAATGATAATGATGTACAAAGTAACTAGAATTAGAAAGATGAAGGATAATACCAGTCAAAATTATTAATGATAATGATGTACAAAGTAACTAGAATTAGAAAGATGAAGGATAATACCAGTCAAAATTATTAATGATAATGATGTACAAAGTAACTAGAATTAGAAAGATGAAGGATAATACCAGTCAAAATTATTAATGATAATGATGTACAAAGTAACTAGAATTAGAAAGATGAAGGATAATACCAGTCAAAATTATTAATGATAATGATGTACAAAGTAACTAGAATTAGAAAGATGAAGGATAATACCAGTCAAAATTATTAATGATAATGATGTACAAAGTAACTAGAATTAGAAAGATGAAGGATAATACCAGTCAAAATTATTAATGATAATGATGTACAAAGTAACTAGAATTAGAAAGATGAAGGATAATACCAGTCAAAATTATTAATGATAATGATGTACAAAGTAACTAGAATTAGAAAGATGAAGATAATACCAGTCAAAATTATTAATGATAATGATGTACAAAGTAACTAGAATTAGAAAGATGAAGGATAATACCAGTCAAAATTATTAATGATAATGATGTACAAAGTAACTAGAATTAGAAAGATGAAGGATAATACCAGTCAAAATTATTAATGATAATGATGTACAAAGTAACTAGAATTAGAAAGATGAAGGATAATACCAGTCAAAATTATTAATGATAATGATGTACAAAGTAACTAGAATTAGAAAGATGAAGGATAATACCAGTCAAAATTATTAATGATAATGATGTACAAAGTAACTAGAATTAGAAAGATGAAGGATAATACCAGTCAAAATTATTAATGATAATGATGTACAAAGTAACTAGAATTAGAAAGATGAAGGATAATACCAGTCAAAATTATTAATGATAATGATGTACAAAGTAACTAGAATTAGAAAGATGAAGGATAATACCAGTCAAAATTATTAATGATAATGATGTACAAAGTAACTAGAATTAGAAAGATGAAGGATAATACCAGTCAAAATTATTAATGATAATGATGTACAAAGTAACTAGAATTAGAAAGATGAAGGATAATACCAGTCAAAATTATTAATGATAATGATGTACAAAGTAACTAGAATTAGAAAGATGAAGGATAATACCAGTCAAAATTATTAATGATAATGATGTACAAAGTAACTAGAATTAGAAAGATGAAGGATAATACCAGTCAAAATTATTAATGATAATGATGTACAAAGTAACTAGAATTAGAAAGATGAAGGATAATACCAGTCAAAATTATTAATGATAATGATGTACAAAGTAACTAGAATTAGAAAGATGAAGGATAATACCAGTCAAAATTATTAATGATAATGATGTACAAAGTAACTAGAATTAGAAAGATGAAGGATAATACCAGTCAAAATTATTAATGATAATGATGTACAAAGTAACTAGAATTAGAAAGATGAAGGATAATACCAGTCAAAATTATTAATGATAATGATGTACAAAGTAACTAGAATTAGAAAGATGAAGGATAATACCAGTCAAAATTATTAATGATAATGATGTACAAAGTAACTAGAATTAGAAAGATGAAGGATAATACCAGTCAAAATTATTAATGATAATGATGTACAAAGTAACTAGAATTAGAAAGATGAAGGATAATACCAGTCAAAATTATTAATGATAATGATGTACAAAGTAACTAGAATTAGAAAGATGAAGGATAATACCAGTCAAAATTATTAATGATAATGATGTACAAAGTAACTAGAATTAGAAAGATGAAGGATAATACCAGTCAAAATTATTAATGATAATGATGTACAAAGTAACTAGAATTAGAAAGATGAAGGATAATACCAGTCAAAATTATTAATGATAATGATGTACAAAGTAACTAGAATTAGAAAGATGAAGGATAATACCAGTCAAAATTATTAATGATAATGATGTACAAAGTAACTAGAATTAGAAAGATGAAGGATAATACCAGTCAAAATTATTAATGATAATGATGTACAAAGTAACTAGAATTAGAAAGATGAAGGATAATACCAGTTAAAATTATTAATGATAATGATGTACAAAGTAACTAGAATTAGAAAGATGAAGGATAATACCAGTCAAAATTATTAATGATAATGATGTACAAAGTAACTAGAATTAGAAAGATGAAGGATAATACCAGTTAAAATTATTAATGATAATGATGTACAAAGTAACTAGAATTAGAAAGATGAAGGATAATACCAGTTAAAATTATTAATGATAATGATGTACAAAGTAACTAGAATTAGAAAGATGAAGGATAATACCAGTTAAAATTATTAATGATAATGATGTACAAAGTAACTAGAATTAGAAAGATGAAGGATAATACCAGTAAAAATTATTAATGATAATGATGTACAAAGTAACTAGAATTAGAAAGATGAAGGATAATACCAGTCAAAATTATTAATAATCATAATTAACAAAGTAACTAAAATTAGGAAAATAAAGGATAATACCAACAAAATTATAAATGATAATGATCGACTAAGCAACTGGAATTAGAAAGATGATATCGTTCTTTGAATGATAAAGATTTTATCTCTACATCTGTTCATTAAACAAGAGAAATTTTGTCTCGTACCAGAGCACTAGACATTGTATCCCGCCTCACTATTGAAACAAAGCCCACATGGCTATGATCAACAAAATACCACAAATAAGACTCTTTACAGTTTTTGTACCCATTTCATATACAAAACATTATATGCACATTTAATCAACACATTTTGGGACACATTTGTGTATTGTTGTCATTAGTTCTTGTATGTATATAATGTTCCTTTATGTGTAAATGAACTTATGATCTAAACAGGAGTTAGATCAGTCAGCAGACACCATAGGTGTTTATTTTCACAGCTGCAAGAGCAAGCGCTCAATGTTTATATTTACCAACCCTTCTGCACAAGCAGGATGTGACACAAGATCAATTTCTTAAGCTGAGTTTAACACATTCGAATTCAGAGTTTTCCTCCTAGACTGGTTGCCATAGCAAAGTTAAAAATCCCAGTCTGCCTTACTACTTACTCATAGCTGGATTCATAACTTTTCCAAGGGTATTAGCACTATGTGAAATGCAAAGAGACTCGTTCAAGATTTGAAATTTGATCACTGTGTCCATTTCTTACAATGATAACCATTACCCCCAGTGCCTCCATCAGCCAGGGCTTGAGGTAGATATAGACAGTCTTAGATTTATTGGTTGTTTTCTTTCACTTGCATATCAGCCCTCTTTCGGGTCATTTAATGCTGAATTAAGTCATTTTTGATAAATAAAGGATTCAGGTTGCTCACAGTACATGCTGTGGCTTTAGTGGTTTACTAATTAAGTACTGAACAGGCTCATCACTGCTTAACTTCAGTGATCAAATAGGAACTGATACATTCAGCATGACTTGAATGTAATAGTTTTAGATCTTGGTTTTAAATCTTTTCAGTAAACCTATGGGGTGGCAAGAGGTTTAATGTTTTAGGTTTAGAAGGTAGTTGGTTATTCTTGGTGTGTGTTTCTAGGGTTTGCTTTTAACACCATCTTATTTGGTGGTCGCACTGAAAAAAGGAATACAAGGGAGGAAAAAGGAAGAGACATACAGACGGTGGTTTTATGATTTAGCCATTATTCACTGGTCATAGCCACCACGTGGCAAGGAAATATCTCCCAGGCCAGTAGTAGTGACTAGACACAGTTTAGACCTAAACTCAAATGGCCGTGAGATTCACTTGGGGAACGGAAGTGGGTGTTTTTTCCCCCATACATGCGCAGAGGGTTCTTCCGGTGAAGGCTCATGGGAGTTTTTTTATTTATTTTTATTATCATAATTTTATTTTAATCACCACAAACCTAATACTAAGTGTCACAATTGTTTGGGAAAGAAACTGTAACAAATTTGACTCTAAACTCCAGTTAGATGTTAGCTCACAAGAATGAGAATCCTACCACCTTGGTATTAGAAATTCCATAGCTAATTATCTCCCCCTGCCGCTAGGAGGCGAATGCCAACATCGTATGTTGGCGCCAAATACTAAAACTTCACTTATCAGGGAGATGTTACCAACGAGAGACATAAAAACAAATGCTCTCATCACTTAGCCCAAAAACAGGGCTTACTTATCGCAAAGCAGTACCGGAGAAGAGACACCAAGCTCTCATTACCAAGCCCCAAAACAGGGTCCACTTATCACAGAACTTTACAGCCAGATTCCTTCTAAGGCATTGTATCTGCATAAAGGCCGGTACTATTGCACACTGACCAAAGGAAGAGCAACTACCGAGACGAAGCGTCTTATCTACATTTCCCACCGACAATTTGCCAACAACTACAGAGAAATAAGAACTCCTTCAAAACCGTAAATACTCTTATTGGTGAATAGGCACTTGACCAGATATCCTCCCCCTAGCACCAACCAACCAAATAACAATATTAAAAAGTTCACCTCTTAAAAGTATTAAAAATAAATTGTGTTAATGCTCAAGTTAAAGAATTTAAATAAGATCAAGCAATTGGATAGTGAGAACGGCAAGAAAAGGCAAGAATCCAAATTTCTTTTCCTTTCTTACACATTCGCAAAGCTATCTTCTTTTTTTCTTTTTTTTTCCGTGTAGAGAAAGGCTGTAAAAGTCTACTGCTCAATTCTCATAGCAAACTTAATTTGATAATTCTTTGCAATGAGCAGATAATCTTGTGTTAATGTGGATCAGGTGATTTTTCTTGGTACATTTTCAAGGACACATGGCACCAATTTGCAGGGAAGTGAACAACACGCAGGTAAAAATGGTAAAAAATAACAAGGAATTCTCATAAAAGAAATAAAATGGTTGATTGTATATGTGTGGTAAATTGTTGTATATATATTTTTTCAGTATGCAAACAAACAACAAAAAAAAAAAAAATGTAAGAATTGAAAAATAAATGTCTATATAAAATCTATATTACTGTAATTATTAATCTATAAAAAAAACACTATTCTTCCAGCTGCACATATGGATTAAATAAAAGACTTTAACACATTAGCTTATTTGTATTAAGAATAATTACTTAAACTGTAATTGTTTACTAAGGATTATCATTATTATTATTATTAATACTAGCAAATATATGCACGATCTGAGCACAAGTATTTAAGTTTTGATATAATAAAATATGATATTAAATTAGAAAAGGTAATGAAACTAAATAAGAATGCAGATAAAAAGATTTGAATCAGAGGGGGGGGGGGTATAATCGAAAAAAATAGAACAAATGAAACTTACTCTTCCATCACTCCCATCTCTCATTGCTAAATTTTCCTGATTTAACTATTTAGTTAAAATATGAAGTAAAAAATAAAATTACTGTTATTTCTTCTTGTTAATGGATTTCTTTTAAGAATTATCCCTGAGATTTTAGCTCATATTCATTAAGATAAAACCAAACAATTAGAAATCAATAATACCAAGTACATATTAAAATCAAATTTTTAATATCATTATGCAAATTAGCCTTCCTGTTTAAATTGTAAACCGTTATTTTGTTGTATATATGAATACAATTGCATGTTATTGGTATGTTTAAATTGAGGCTTAAATAAAATGTGATGTGAATAACTAAGGAAATTGTGACTTGAGTAGTGATATAGTTTCAGTTACAGACAGACAAACACACAATCTCCATTATACTAAGATTTACTTGAAGTCCTATAATCATGTCAATTGGTCACATCAAGTCCCAGGATCTATATGATTGTCCCCACCCCTATTGCCCTTATAGTAACCTCCAACCCTTTTTATCATATATGTGCTAGAAGGCAGTGGCTGAGGTTATTATTGTCCTGGGTACGACATTAAATTGTATCTAATGAAGTTCCAAATTTGGAGCTCTGGGAGTGTGAAGTACCCCTTCATTACCATTACTGCCAGGTCCACACTTAACCAGAGTGGTAGTATCTGTTAGGGTCCCATTTATAGGTTAAATACACATATAACTATGTGCAATAAATGATTATTATATTTACAGAAAGTTATTTGAAACCATATAATTATCAGGTATAAATAGTTATTGAAACTTTTGCGATTGTCATCCCATGCTGAGATGGACATGAGTCTAAAAGGATTATCTTTCCTTGCCGCCAAGCTTTTGCCCATAGGTGGCTGGGGTATTTAAGCTGTAGCCCGGGAATTCTCAGTCTCTCTTCCTCGGTCCTGCAACGACTACACATGGCACAAACACATGGTGTCTATGGAAGTCAGTCAGTTAGACAGTCAACAATTGGTTTGACTGGCCAAGCCTAACATGAAATTACTAGTTCATTAATGAACCCACTATAACAGCTTAAATAATTCCTGCCACTGCTGCCAGGAAGAGTCCATTAAGCTGAGGAGGTGTTTGACTGTTCTACTGTCGAATAGTTAACAATCTGTAACAGTCATTTCCAGACTGCAGGTTCAATCCTGGCTAAGGGTGAAAGTAACACAGAATAACAATTATCAGTATTCTACAGTGTCTATATCCATCCAACCAGCAAATGAACTCTTTATCACTTCTTTAGGATTTGCCCCCTAACCAACCAGCAGTAAGTGACATTCCTTCATGAACTCTTTATCACTTCTTTAGGACTTTATTCTACCTGTTCTGTATCGTATTGTATCTTGTCATGTATGTATGTTCTCCATGTGCTCAGACAAATAAAGTCTGCATTTGTTATTATATATAACTTCTTTGTCAGATTATTTCATGTACATGTATGTCCCCACTTTGGAAGGTTACTTTGAGCCTTCTAACATATTATAACATCATTACCATCTTATAAGTAAAAGTAAGTAAAGTCGTCGGGGCGGCCTAATGTCGGTATCAGCCATGCAGCGAGGGAGTCTATCTCCTTTTTACTAGCGCTAGACCAAGGAGATTATTTTAGCATCTGAGGTGGAGCGCCACACTTACCATCAGCTCCTTACTTTACCGCACAGGTCCCTGTGCTACTCATACGCTGAGTTGGCGAGGGCGGGTATCGAACTAGGAACCTTGTGGTTTCTAGCCGAATGCTCTACCAACTGAGCTAACCTGGCCCTTATAAAACTATATAATTATCAGGTATGAATTATTAGTATTAGATAGAAATATTTGAAAACATACATCTGTGTGTAAATTATCTATATTAGATAGGAATACTTGATATCATATAACTAGGTGTAAACAAATGATTATAAATAAATGAAAATAATGCAAAGAAACATTGAAATTAATTTTTTGCAATCAATCCTTTGGAAATAAATAAAATATAGTCTGGCAGGAATATTCACATACTATATTGTAGAGGAATATATATTATCAGGCTTAAATCCACTGAATTAATCGAGTTACCGATTAATAGCAGCTGATCACACGTAGATTTTACGTTACAGATTCCTCTGTAATGTAAAATCTTATTCAATGAACATACGTGTGATCAGCTGCTATTAATCGGTAACTCGATTAATTCAGTGGATTTAACCCTGATGATTCTAGTGATGAAACTCGAGTAGGTTTCTATTGTATCCATTTCTTCAATAAATTTGCTCTACTTTGTATTTGTTTTATCACAGACTTAACCCCTGGATCCTGTGCACCTCCAATGATCATGCCCATATTCACCGGTAAGCCACCCTTTATATATATATATATATATATATATACATACACTTTAATATACCAAGCATGTTGGCAAATCCTTGCGGCGAGAAAAAACCCAGCAAACAGTTTGATTGTAAAAATATACCACCAAACAGTTTGATTGTAAAAATATACCACCAAACATCAACTGGGGAGAAAAAAATTTTTGGAAAAAAGAAAAGACCAATATAGTCGCACCAACAAAAAGTAATCCATTGGTACAGTACTTGGCCAAAAGAAAAAACAATTTATATGTATATATGTATATAAGATATATATATATATATTCATACAACCGCTAGGAAAATAAGCTAATAAGCTAATAAGTAAAAAGTGCTCAATACCTAAGTAGAGCAAATAATAAAGATAAATCTAATGAGTCAGACGAACCTACTATTAGTGTCGCTTAATGCTCTTCAGGGCTAAGATCTGCCTGCATATGCATGCATATATATATATATATATATATATATATATATATATATATATATATATATATGTGTGTGTGTGTGTGTGTGTGTATACACCCATCCCACACACACATATGTACATTGGTATTCAGTTAGTTTAGCTGAAACCTATAAAAATAGAGTTATCTTCCTGTATAATGATGCAACTCTTCACTCAGCAAAATAAATCCGGTCGAAAGTAATCATTAGCCGGGAAATTTTTATCTCATACTTCACACTCACCACTCTTAACATCAATAGATTATCATTTATTTTAATCACAAGAAAACTTCTTTAATGTCAGAAAGAAAGAAACATATTACTCTCGGCCTTTCAGCATTCTAGCTTTTTTTCATAAATAATTCCAGAATTTTATCAGCCAAGAATGGAAAAATTGCCATTACATTTGGCTAGCATAATAACTAATTTTGTTTATCATATTAGAAAGGAATAAAATTTAATATAATTACGTTGGCATCCATTTTTATCTCCTAGAAAATATAATTCTTTACGAAAATTGATATATATATATATATATTTATATTTTTGCTTGAAGGCAACTACAATGCGAATATCGCATAAATTCGATAATTATAGAAGATAATAATAATGACAAGTGAATCCCGCAAAGAATCACTCGGTGTGTAGAATACCGTACAGACTGTTTCAACTTTATTAAGTCTCATCAGCGATATATACTAACGACTCCCCTCCGACAGGAATCGAAACCGTGACCTCTAGCAGGATAGTTAAACACTATACTGTTTCAGCCATGATACAGCACCGAAAAACTCATGCGAAATTAACCTTGTCATTGATACTGAGGGGACTACTGCCATATGAGGCAAATATATATATATAAAAAATATACATGTTTCTCTGAATGTTTGAGATGAGGCTTGAGGATTAGTATTATCTGCGTTATTCGGACTATTGTCCCCATCTTCATTGTTATTTGTACAACGTTTCGGCCGATATACCCTCCGGCCTTCTTCAGGTATTTCTTGTTGGACTCGGGAATCTGAAAGTTCCCGAGTTTGAAAAGAAGGTTCCCGAGTCCGAGAAGGTTCCCGAGTCCGACAAGAAATACCTGAAGAAGGCCGGAGGGTATATCGGCCGAAACGTTGTACAAATGACAATGAAGATGGGGACAATAGTCCGAATAACGCAGATAATAATAAAATATACATGGTGTGTCAAAAATTATTGAGATTTTTCGTACTTTTTGACACCTTGTATTCTAAAAAAAACCCCCAAAAAAACCAACAACATTCCATTCATTCTTCATTTCTATCTTGGTAAATACAGCTTTAAATTTGGTACTTTTTTGACACACCTTGTATTCTGAAAAGAATTAACGAATGAACATTATTTTTTTTCAGAATACAAGGTGTGTCTATAAGTACAAAAAATTGAGATTTTTTTGACACACCTTATATATAGGACTGGTTTAGCTCAGTTGGTAGAATGTCTGCCTTGGAACCATAAGTTTCTGGGTTTGATACCAGCCCTCGCCCACTCAGCATATGAGTAGCACTGCTTCTGTGCAGTAAAGTTGGGAACTGATGGTAGGAGTGGCGCTCCACCTCAAATGCATAAAATAATCTCCCTGGTTTAGCGCTAGTGAAAAGGGGATAGACTCCCTTGCTGTCCAGCTGATACCGGCAATAGGCCATTCCGCCTACTTTACTTATATATATATATATATATATATTTTATAAAAAAATTACAAACACACACACAGGATATATCAAATGAACATCTGATGAACTTTATCAAGACAACCCAAATAAAAAAGTAATTCAGCTAATGAATTTATTAACAAACCACCCAAAAAACAAAAACACCTGTTTAAAAGACTAATGTTAAAAATGAAATTCCTTTCCACTCCCACAAAAACAGGAAGAGGAAGTGAAATACTCATGTGTGTGTATATATATATATATACACATGCATGTAAAAATTCATTTTCATATTATCAATTAAAGCCTGAAGAAGATACCAGAATATCTGAAACACGTGTTGCATATGTAAAACAAAAAGAATTAAAAAAAAAATTTTTTCTGAGAACAAAATACATTTTGCGGACCTTCTTTATTTTATAAAATATTGAATTTTCTCCCGTTGGAACCAGAACAACATTTTATATATATATATATATATATATATATATATCAATGCTGGTGCTTATTGTGTAATGGTTATTGTCATAGGAAATGAACATGATGAACCAAGTTTAAAAGCAAAGGTTTGTATTTCACATAGCACTAATACCCTTGGAGTTTTGCAATATTTTTTGTAACACACTTTCACATTGAAATAAACTGAAATGCAATTAATCCATTTCAGCTCCCCACCCCCAAACACCCTAATTTTTTTTTGGTTACATTTTTTAAATAAGAAAAATAGCACTATTGTATAAAAACATAATAAAATAGAGTGTAATGAATTATGTGCTGTAATAAATTTTAATGCTCATTTTTTAATATTTTTAATTGATGTAATAATTCGGAGACTTAAATTTTTTTAGTGAACTTATTAACATAAGCATATCTGAAGCTCGCTTGTACCTCAAATTATAGCTCTCAAAACAAAGCAAAAAATTGAGTGACTGACGGCTTGTAACTGGGAAAACACATAAGTTGTGGCACTCATAAGTGAAGGTACCACTCTCTCTTTCTCTGTGTGTGTGTGTATATATATATATATATATATATTCATTAAAAGTTGCTATGTTTTCATTGTAGTAGCATAAGTAGTTAATCCAAAAGTGCTCAATATATTTTGTAAAATATAGAGCATTTATAGTTGTAGAAAAGAAGGTGTACCTTGAACACTGAAACTGTGGTAGAGAGAAAAACTATATATATATATATATAAGTAAAAGTAAAGTCGACGGGGCGGCCTAAAGTCGGTATCAGCCAGTCAGCGAGGGAGTCTATCCCCTTTTCAATAGCGCTAGACCAAGGAGATTGTTTTAGCATCTGAGGTGGAGCGCCACGCCTACCATCAGCTCCTTACTTTACCGCACAGATCCCTGTGCTACTCATACGCTGAGTTGGCGAGGACCAGTATCAAACTAGGAACCTTGTGGTTTCTAGCCGAACGCTCTACCGACTGAGCTAATCCAAAATGTCATTAGTTTACTATGGTGCAAATTGTTTATACACACTCAGGGATATACATATACTCTTAAACATGTCAAAATTAAAGTACATAAATTATTTCCTACAAACTCTCATCTTGATATAAAATATAAGCTTCACAAATACACAAGCCACATTTTGTACTTTTATATCATATTTGACAAATTAACCTAATGACTTTTTGTCTGTGTCAGGATATGCAATAAATTAATGGTATCTGATTACTTACTCTTATAATATCCTCATACAGATTCCCTTGACTCTCTTACGTTTGAGGCCCTATCCGATCAGCTGGGCATGTTAAGCCCTAGCACCTACACAATTTTCCTGACCTACTGCCCTTATAGCAAACCCCCAGCCATTTTTATCATAAATGTGCTAGAAGGTGGTGGCTGCACGTCTTATTTTCCTGGGTATGACATTAAACTGCATCAAGTGGTGAGGTTCTGGAACAAATTTGTTGGATCATGAATCAGTGCACTTTCTATACACCGTCACTAAGATAAATTTTGTGTGTGTATATCATATATATATATATATATATATATATAAGGTGTGTCAAAAAATTGAGATATTTTGTACTTTTGACACAGCTTGTATTCTGAAAAAAAAAAATAACATTCCATTCATTCTTTATTTCTATCTTGGTAAATACAGCTTTAAACTTGGTATTTTTATGACACACCTTGTATTCTGAAAAAAATTAATGAATGGAACATAATTTTTTCAGAATACAAGGTGTGTCAAAAAGTACAAAAATCTCACTTTTTTGACACACATTATATATATATATATATATATATATATATATGTATATATATATATATTATTATTTATTTATTTGTTGCCAACTCAACCTGCACGTTTTTAACTAAACTTGGAGTTTCTCTACCAGAAAAGAGGAAATACATCAAAAAGATCCAGAAAAAGGCTCTAACCGCATCACTGTGGATATGTCAATCCCACAGTATGACACCAAACCAACAAAGTCTGGGGAATGTCAAGTAGCCCTTCATTGCCATTACTCCTAGGTCCATCTATCATCATCAGAGTTTAACATCATTCCCAGGATATGAAGACCCTCAGTCACCGCCTTCTAGCACCCATATGATAAAAAGGGTTGGGGCTTGCCATAAGGGCAATAGGGTTGGGGCAATTATATTGGTGCTATAGGCCTGACGTCACCAGCCCGTCTAGCCCAAGTAAGGGCTAAAGTGGAGTGTAGCAGGTCATAGACTGATCAGGCACCAAGAGTTCCATTCTTAAGCATCACAGGTCACCACCCATGTCCAACAGGCGGTCCCATTCAGGGAGTCTTACCCCTCTGCAGAGGTGCAGTTGGTGTATTTTAACGCCTCACCGACAAGGCGGCTGATTTGTGGGTAAAATAGATCAAAAGTGAGTTTTAAAAAGATGTGTTAAAAAGAATAATTGAGTCTGAAAAAAAAATAAAAAATAAAAAACTGAATATCCAACAAGAATGAATAAAAGAAAAATGTCATAAGATAACTCAAGGGTTGACATGATGTGAAATCCAACTCCGGGTCATAGTGGACCTGGGAGTAATGGCTATGAAGGGGTACTCCACACTCCCAAAAGCTCCAGAATTGGAACGTCACCATTAGATGCAGTTTAACATCATACCCAGGACATTAAGTCCCTCAGCCACAGCCTTCTATAATAAAAATGGTAGAGGGTTTGCCAGAAGGGCAATAGGTTTGGAACACCTTATTGATCACAGGGGCCTCTCCGACCATCCTAATAGCCTAAGTAAGGGCCAAAGTGGATTGTTGCATGTCATGGACTGCTTAGCCACCAGGATTCAATCCTTAAGCATCACAAGTCCCCACCCACAGACAACATGTGACCCCATTGTGGTGATTTTACCCCTCTGCCAAAGTGCAGTTGGTATATTCTACAGTCCCAGCCAACAGGGTGGCCTTCCTGGAGATGAATGGACTGAAAGTACTCTAAGTAAGAAATGGTAGTTAAAAATAGCATTAAGATAAATGTAAAATCTCAAGTTGGTTATCAATTTTAAATGTATTTTGTAGCTATTTTTTTTTCTTTTTTTTTTTTTTTTACTGTTGGGTCCTTCTCGTTTCTCCTTAAGTCAATAGGAAATGCTGAAATAAATGATGCTGACAAACCGAGATGCTTTTTTTGTTTGTTTGGTTCTTTCTTTTTTTTTTTTTTTTTGAGTTTTTATTATTTACGTCAGAGCAGCTTGTCTTCCGTCATTCTGTGAGGGAGATGAGATTTCTTAAGAAGAGAGTGAAAGGCTATCAAAAATAGAAGCATTCTGGGATGAGGATACCACTGAACAGACCCCCCCCCCCACGCCGCTTTGCATTCAGGGCTAAGAGAATAATGCTTTCCAGATTCTAAGTTTATAGAGCGTGAAAAATTCAGCAGCTACAAGTGTGTGTGTGTGTGTGTGTGTGTAAGCCTGTATATGTATGTATGTATGTACACAGGGCTCAGGAGAGCTCACACCAAAATTGGAAATCTGTATAAAGACAGCAACTAATTATAAGATTACTAAAATATTCTAATATTGCTCCTACATTTTGTTAAATTTTTAGTAATCATCTGTTTTCATTCACACACACATAATCACAAGATGATTTGTGGACTTTGGTTGGATTTTAATGGTATGTCAACAGACTGGGGTTATTTTATGCATACAGATTTGGTTGGTTGATTGGATTTTACAGCATGACAACCCTTTTCGGGTTATTTTATGCCAAGTACATTGTTTTATTCATTATTAGGTATTCAATTTTTTTTCAAACTCAATATTTTTAACACATTTTTAAAAAACTCATTTTTGATCTATTTAACCCATAGATAGGACCCTAACAGGTACTACCACCCTGTGTCAGATGGACATGGTAGTAATGGCGATAAAAGGCTACTCCATACTCCCCACAGCTCCAAAATTGGAACTTCACCATTAGATGCAGTTTAATATTATACCCAGGATACTAAAGACCCTCGGCCACTGCTTTCTAGCATATATGTGATAAAAAGGGTTGGAAGGCTTACCATAACAGTACTAGTAGTCAAAACAATCATATGTGCTAGGGCTTGAAGTGACCAGCTGATTGATCGGAGGGGGGGGGGTCTCTGACCGCCCATCTAGCCTAAGTAAGGGCCAAAGTGAACTGTTGCATGTGATGGACTGCTCAGCCACCAAGACCGCATCCTTAAGTATTATAGGTAACCACCCACGGCCATTAGGTGGCCCCATTGAGGAGATCTTACCCCTCTGAAGAGGTGCAGTCAGAGTATTGTACTGCCCTAGTCACTAGAAATTAGGGTTGATTTTGTTTTGTTTTACCTCGGTGGGTCATTTAATGTCAATAAAGTTTTGAAATAAATCAATTCTTAATGGATAATACAATTTTGTTTATCAACTCATGTTTTTCTATTTAACCCATAGATGGGACCCTAACAGGTACTACCACCCGGGTCAGAGTGGACCAGGGAGCAATGGTGATGAAGGGGTGCTCCACATTCCCCAAACCTCCAAAACTGGAACCTCACCATCAGATAGAGTTTAACGTCATTCCCAGGACATGTAGACCCTCAGTCACCGCCTTCTAGCACCCATATGATAAAAGGGGTTGGGGCTTGTCATAAGGGCAATAGGGTTGGGAAAATCATTAAAAAAATTGAGGTCTCAAGGGTCTGCAATTGTAGACATAGGTTATGTCGGTCACTAAAATATTGTAAGAACTACATTACTAAATTTAACTAAATAAATTGGAATTTTTTTCTTAAATAGTTATTCATTTTAAATAGGATAAATACAAAAAAGAACAATAAAAACTATGAATTAGTAATATCAAACCCTTAAAATATAATTAGAATTAAATGTTAACTGCTTTTACTAGCTATTATTTATAATTAGAATTACATTGATGACAATACAGAAATGAGAATTAAGGAATGAATACACATGTGGAATGATACATTGTTTTTTCTCAGTTTTCATGCACAGGCCACATGCAAAGATTGAGAGAAAAATAATGTAGCACTCAACCGTTATTATCCGAAAAATATCATTAATTTAACTAAGGAATTACATCAACTTAGTTAATGTAGGGTAGGGTCATGAAGAAATCATTTCAATTTGATTGAAACCATGGTAGACCCTTTATTTTTCCTCTAATAATAATATTAGTAGTATTATATATATATATATATATATATATATATATATATATATATATATATATATATGAAATATATGGAAGTGAATCTGACAGTATGAATAGAAAATTTGAGCAAAACTAATAAAATCTTTTGTTTTTTCTAAAAATTTCTATTCATATATATATATATATATATATGAGAGGAAGAATGAATAAAGAAAAGAAAGTACAGAATGGATAATAAAAGATGAATTTAATCAATATCACTTACACGTGTTTCGGTCAGTTTATCTATGTGTACATGATTCAAATTGACTGAAGCACATGTGTAAGTGATATTGATTAAATTCATCTTTTATTATCCATTCTGTACTTTCTTTTCTTTATTCATTTTTCCTCATATTGTCGGATTCAATTCCAAGTCCATTTTTACATACATACATACATATATATATATATATATATATATATATATATATATCCATAGCTGGTGGGAGAATAGTTGTATTCATACTTTCTCAAAGTTATTGGTGCTATTTGAAATGCAAACAGCTGTGTCCAGGATTTGAACTTGTCTCACCATGTCAATTTCCTATGATGGTAACCATTACACCATGCGCCGCTAAATAATTGTATTGTGTCTTATTCTGATTGAATACCATAAAGTTTGCTTTTGTTTTGTTTGTTTTTAATCAAAGAAGGATTAAAGCAAATATTGGATTAATACATTTTCTGGGAACATATAGAGAATTACATGTATCATTGGAATACTAGTGTATTTATGTTGATTAACAAACTTGAAAAATGATTAGTCTATTAATGTAATCAAAGGGAAACAACTCCTGTTACAGAAGTTGTTTCCCTTGTCATCATAATTTTCTCTCTTACTAGTGTGTCTCTTTTGTCACAGAAAATATCTAAATATAAGATTTAGCAGATGTTTTAAACAAGTTCAGTACTTAGAGATTATAAATAACTACTATATTACATTAACGATTTATTATGTAGCAGAATTACTGGCGTTGTCCGGAGTTTAAAAAGTTAAAAATAAATATCTTATATATATTTATATATAGATTAATAAAAATTATTTTCCCTATATTTGTTTTATTAACTTTATATACTCTTGTTTATAAGTTGTTCATCTTTATTATTATTCTTGTTTGTATTTTTTTTTCTTTTATTTGCTTTTTATCATATTTTATCTTCTATCAATTTAAAAAAAAAAATTAAATTTAAAATATATCATTGACAAAACTTTATTATATTTTTATTTAACTTTTCTCAGGGAAAATGAGGGGTAAAAAGTTTTTTTAACACCCACTTGGATAGGGTGTTGATTTTATTGAACTTTGGCCTTTGGTGGATCCTTCTAGGAATCACAACCCGGTAAGCCAAATATGTTAAGTTAAGACTGTGGGGTGGCAAGAGGTTTAATGTTTTAGGTTAAAAAGGTAGCTTGTTATTCTTGGTGCGTGTTCTTAGGTTTTGCTTTTAACCCCATCTTATTTGGTGGTCACACTGAAAAAAGAATTCAAGGAAAGAGAAAAAGGAAGAGACAAAGACAAAAAGTGGTTTCTGGATTTAGGCTTTATTCTCAGGTCATAGCCACCATGTGGCAGAGAAATTTCTCCCCGGGCCAGTAGAAGTGTCTTGTCCCAGACAAGGCCTTAGTCTGAAATTGCCGAGAGATTCTCTTGGGGGTTGGAAGTTGGTCCTTTTTCCCCACACATGCTTGGAGGGTTCTTCTGGTGAAGGCTCCTGAGAGGCTTTTTTTTATTTGAATTTTATTTTAATCCCCACAAGACTCCTATTCCTGATGGAATGAGTAATGGCTGATGGACTAATTAGAGACTGAAACAGACACAGAAAAAAAAAAAAATGAACCACCCCATTGTAGTTTAGATCATTCTAGATTTTGTCAGAACAGATTTTTAACACCTTTGTTTTTGGACGAGATCAGAGAGGGCACAGCCCTATATTTGACAGAGAAGCAGTTAGATTTGTATCACCAGAAATCAGACAGCATACAGCCAGAGAGAATCTAAAAAGGATTTTTTAGAAAACCCCTCTCTCTTATCTTCAAAGAATCTGTTGACCGAATAAAGTTGTCATCAAAAAGAGATTCCTCATGTCTGTGTTCTTTCAATATTGATGGAAGAATTAATGGTTATCTTGCAAAAGAAGCTTGCTTTTCAAAAAGATGCAAAGTCAAAAGTATTGTGAAGTTTGTGGGGATTAAAATAGAATTAAAATAAAAACTAAAAAAAACTCCCATGAGCCTTCACCGGAAGAACCCTCCATGCATGTGCGGGAAAAAGGACCCACTTCCAACCCCATAGAGAATCTCTTGGGCTTTCAGACTTAGGCCTTGTCTTGGAAAAGACACCACTACTGGCCAGGGAGAAATTTCCTTGTCACGAGGTGGGTATGACCTGTGAATAAAGTCTAAATCATAAAACACACTTCTGTCTTTGTCTCTTTCTTTCTTGAATTCCTTCCTTTTCAGTGCGACCACCAAATAAGATGGGGTTAAAAGTAAACCCTAGGAACATGCACCAAGAATAACCACACTCACCTTTTCAACCTAAAACATTAAACCTCTTGCAACCCCATAAGTTTCACTCCCACCACCATCTGGAGGCAGCAGTAATTTGATTGACTATATGAAAGAGGAAGTTTTGTTTTGGGTAGCTGAATGCTGATTGTTGCTGTCGATGATACCAGGAGTTTGCCTTTTGATCCAGCATCTGAGTATGGGACAGTTAAGTTCTCTGGTTTTGATAATTCCATTTCTTTTTTTTAAAGACCATGCCATTTTTAAAAGCAACATGATAGAATCTTTTTTTTTGTACTGCGACTACAGTATAATTTAATACCAATATAATTTTTGGATAAGTAAACTAGTATTAAGAAATACTTGATATATGGATTTATCAGGAAAAATACTTACCTGAGCGTCATTTTCGGTTTCTTGAAGCAAAGTTTCCCAGGCAGCGAAAATTGAACTAGGAGTGTCTGAAGGTCTGGAAACAGAAAAAGAAAAAGAAATTTTAAAACAAGACAGACTGTAGTTTTATTTTTTGGTTAAAACTTTTTATGCTAAATTTAAACTTGGGTTTTACATGGTAAGCACCGGAGTTCTAAAAAATAAAAAAATAAAAATAAAAATAACTGAAAAATGGTTAGAATCTGTCCGTTGATAGTTGTTACATTTACCTATAAATTTCATATGCTAAATGGAACAATTTTTTTGAGACATGATATGATATGATTGCAACTAATATCATCATCAAAGCATGCTGGCAGAATGGATTCCCTTAACTATCTTATCCATTATGATTTTTGTGGGCATTTTTTAGGCTGCAAGTGAGAGCACTTTACAGTGGAGATCCCTTGTGTTCCTTAGTGTTAGGCAGAATCCTTGTGTTCTTTCATGTAAGGTAGAATCCTTGTGTTAAGCAGAGCACTTGGTTGCTGATCTGTTCGTCCATGTTGAATACAAGCAAGTGAATATCTTTCAAGATTGGTGATTAAATAGTTAACTAACCAAGTATTCAAGCATGTTGATTGGCTGGCTTTAATCTACAGACCCATGCAGAGTCTATAAGTTTAAGTGATGGGCCACAGCACACCTTATATGACAAAATAATCCAGCATCATCATTCATCCTTATTGGTCATAGGTCTTGGCAAGTCATCTAGTTGGCATCCAGTGTCTGTACAGAGCTAATGAATGTAAGTTTTAGCCAAGTGATCAACACTGGTATGTCCATGTGTAAGAGTCCATAGGAGGATGAATCCGTACTCAGTTCACTATGTCCATCTATTTTGATGATAACCATTAGAAGAACAGTAGTGATAATATTTAAACCATAGATAGGGGATGGATGATGAGGAGTTTGTACATCTCCAAGGGTATTAGTCTGAAAGTCTACATAATAGATCTAATGGGGTTTGAAATCACTATGATGCGGCAGTCCAGCACATTAGCCACTATGCCATGAAGTTACAGAAAATTATTTCTATCAGTTTATTAATACATATAAAGTTATTGAAAATTTTTCTATTAATACACATGAAATAATATATACAAAAGAAAAGAGGATCTGGCATCAAATAGCCCCAAAGGATTGATGTGCCATTAAACAAAATAATCAACCATTGTCTCATGCTTTAACAATTTGTTTAAAAAATAAAATTATTTACCTACAAATCATATATATGTAGGTGAGAAAAATGGAAATGAATCCAACAATTTGTAGAAGAATGATAAAAGAAAGTCAAAAATAGGAAAAGTGAGGATGATTTGATATTTGAGGAAATATATATTTATGGACACTTACTGATTAAGTAATTTCTTTCATGTGTATATTTCTTTATTGTATCACTCGTTGAACAGAATTCACATCAACAGATGATATTTGTTTTTATCCTGATGAAGACTGTAAATACATGCCTAATACATTTATTTTAAATATGTGTTTGATACTGTAAATTACCAATCAAAACACTTAAGTGTTGACAAATATTTATTTCTCAAATATCAATAAATCCTCCTCATTTTTCCAAATTTTCACTCATTCTTCAATAAGTAAAATCAATAATAAATCATATATATATAATATATATATATATATATATATATATATATTATAAGTATATATAAAAAAGATATGAAAACACCACAAAACGCTGTTAAAGTGAAAACATTTTATAACATAGCTGATATTGAACAATATTTCGATTTTATGAAAATTGTCATCAGAGCTTGTTTATTCTCCGTGTTGTTAAGAGCGGAGACAAAAGTCATATGAGTTCAAAACAAAAACCTTGACGTTGCAAAAGAGAAAAAAGTTATACAATAGTATTGAATGTGAGCCAGCAACGTCAAGGTTTTTGTTTTGAACTCATACGACTTTTGTCTCCGCTCTTAACAACACGGAGAATAAACAAGCTCTGATGACGATTTTCATAAAATCGAAATATTGTTCAATATCAGCTAAGTTATAAAATGTTTTCACTTTAACAGCATTTTGTGGGTTTTCATATCTTTTTTATATATACCCATACCATCGGACTCATTTCCTTTCTTTCATTTATGTGTGTGTGTGTGTGTGTGTGTATAAATAAAACTAGATTTGGCACACAAGTTACTCACAAAGGTTGATATACCATTAAACAGTAACCAACCAACAATTCAAATATTTTGTTTTTATCATGTGAAGAACATGATTAATAAAAATACATTAAACAGTTGAGACCTTCAAAGCTAAATATACATATTCCATATCAAGAGACTGTATGAATCTAAGGGAGATAATCCAATCCAACAAGCTAGGACAATAGATGAACACACATAGAAATAAAAGGAAACTAATATCTTAAGCCGCATTTCCTTACTTAATACAGGCCAAATAAATGTATATTAATAATTACAAGAATGCCTTATTTAAGTTTTATTGTTATAAATGATTGAGTTTATCATTAGTTTAGATTTTTTGGCTAAAAAAAAAAACCCCCCCCAAAACAAAAACAAAAACAATCTTCCAAAATACTAACAATGTGCATTCAAAGAATTCTTATGATACTTAACTCTTTCTCTACTTTAAACTGTTCACAGTGGCTCTCCCATCACTGCGATCCTACCTTAAACAGCTGGCAGCGGCTCTGGCATTTGCCACTTGCTTACACTGAAAAATCACTATGTTAACACTCCTGCCATCTTTTGTTTTGTTCTAAGGTGAATAGATAGTGAACTTTGAAATATCCCATCTTAAAGGTAAAAAAAATACCAAGAAAATTTGACGCAGCCATGGGGGAAATTTGGTACGCAAAGAGTTAAATTCCTTGTTTTTGTTATTCACGTGGTATTTTTAATGTTACATTCTCCGGACGTATTCAAGTGTCACAATCCCCTTCATAAGCAAGTAACTTTTCTGTGATCTCTTTTCTTTGAAGTACAAAGCAAAGGTCTTTTTTTTTTTATTATTATTTTTTTTCAAGGGATATGAAATAGGACTCTGTGAAAAAGATCTTAGAATAATTCCACATATAAAAAAATCTGTTTGATACTGGTTTTGCTTGCACTCCAAAGAAAGATCAGAATAAGTCTCTTTCTTTAGGGAGACATATATTACACCTGAAGAAGTCTGGGGAATGTACTATTTGAAATGTCTTATAAGCATCAAAAGAAAAAGAGTTCAATTGTGTGATGAATTATTCTTTGAAGCTACTTGACAGTACAAAAATGTAACATTTTATTATTGTAACATTTATATTGTAACTATTTTATTTTATTATTTTATTATTTGTCAATTAAAAAAAATAAAAAAAAAAAAAAAAAAATATTTTTATTTTATTATTGTAACTATTTATATTATTGTAACATTTTATTATTGTAACTACTTGACAGCACAAAATGTAACATACTAAATTAGATCAAACTAAATCAAACCATGTATTGGGATTACAACTCTCGCATAATAGGGACATGAAAGAATTATTCTTTGAAGCTACTTGACAGTACAAAAATGTAACATACTAAATTAGATCAAACTAAATCAAACCATGTATTGGGATTACAACTCTCGCATAATAGGGGACATGAAAGAATTATTCTTTGAAGCTACTTGACAGTACAAAAATGTAACATACTAAATTAGATCAAACTAAATCAAACCATGTATTGGGATTACAACTCTCGCATAATAGGGGACATGAAAGAATTATTCTTTGAAGCTACTTGACAGCACAAAAATGTAACATACTAAATTAGATCAAACTAAATCAAACCATGTATTGGGATTACAACTCTCGCATAATAGGGGACATGAAAGAATTATTCTTTGAAGCTACTTGACAGTACAAAAATGTAACATACTAAATTAGATCAAACTAAATCAAACCATGTATTGGGATTACAACTCTCGCATAATAGGGGACATGAAAGAATTATTCTTTGAAGCTACTTGACAGTACAAAAATGTAACATACTAAATTAGATCAAACTAAATCAAACCATGTATTGGGATTACAACTCTCGCATAATAGGGGACATGAAAGAATTATTCTTTGAAGCTACTTGACAGCACAAAAATGTAACATACTAAATTAGATCAAACTAAATCAAACCATGTATTGGGATTACAACTCTCGCATAATAGGGGACATGAAAGAATTATTCTTTGAAGCTACTTGACAGTACAAAAATGTAACATACTAAATTAGATCAAACTAAATCAAACCATGTATTGGGATTACAACTCTCGCATAATAGGGGACATGAAAGAATTATTCTTTGAAGCTACTTGACAGTACAAAAATGTAACATACTAAATTAGATCAAACTAAATCAAACCATGTATTGGGATTACAACTCTCGCATAATAGGGGACATGAAAGAATTATTCTTTGAAGCTACTTGACAGTACAAAAATGTAACATACTAAATTAGATCAAACTAAATCAAACCATGTATTGGGATTACAACTCTCGCATAATAGGGGACATGAAAGAATTATTCTTTGAAGCTACTTGACAGTACAAAAATGTAACATACTAAATTAGATCAAACTAAATCAAACCATGTATTGGGATTACAACTCTCGCATAATAGGGGACATGAAAGAATTATTCTTTGAAGCTACTTGACAGTACAAAAATGTAACATACTAAATTAGATCAAACTAAATCAAACCATGTATTGGGATTACAACTCTCGCATAATAGGGGACATGAAAGAATTATTCTTTGAAGCTACTTGACAGCACAAAAATGTAACATACTAAATTAGATCAAACTAAATCAAACATGTATTGGGATTACAACTCTCGCATAATAGGGGACATGAAAGAATTATTCTTTGAAGCTACTTGACAGTACAAAAATGTAACATACTAAATTAGATCAAACTAAATCAAACCATGTATTGGGATTACAACTCTCGCATAATAGGGGACATGAAAGAATTATTCTTTGAAGCTACTTGACAGTACAAAAATGTAACATACTAAATTAGATCAAACTAAATCAAACCATGTATTGGGATTACAACTCTCGCATAATAGGGGACATGAAAGAATTATTCTTTGAAGCTACTTGACAGCACAAAAATGTAACATACTAAATTAGATCAAACTAAATCAAACCATGTATTGGGATTACAACTCTCGCATAATAGGGGACATGAAAGAATTATTCTTTGAAGCTACTTGACAGTACAAAAATGTAACATACTAAATTAGATCAAACTAAATCAAACCATGTATTGGGATTACAACTCTCGCATAATAGGGGACATGAAAGAATTATTCTTTGAAGCTACTTGACAGTACAAAAATGTAACATACTAAATTAGATCAAACTAAATCAAACCATGTATTGGGATTACAACTCTCGCATAATAGGGGACATGAAAGAATTATTCTTTGAAGCTACTTGACAGTACAAAAATGTAACATACTAAATTAGATCAAACTAAATCAAACCATGTATTGGGATTACAACTCTCGCATAATAGGGGACATGAAAGAATTATTCTTTGAAGCTACTTGACAGTACAAAAATGTAACATACTAAATTAGATCAAACTAAATCAAACCATGTATTGGGATTACAACTCTCGCATAATAGGGGACATGAAAGAATTATTCTTTGAAGCTACTTGACAGTACAAAAATGTAACATACTAAATTAGATCAAACTAAATCAAACCATGTATTGGGATTACAACTCTCGCATAATAGGGGACATGAAAGAATTATTCTTTGAAGCTACTTGACAGTACAAAAATGTAACATACTAAATTAGATCAAACTAAATCAAACATGTATTGGGATTACAACTCTCGCATAATAGGGGACATGAAAGAATTATTCTTTGAAGCTACTTGACAGTACAAAAATGTAACATACTAAATTAGATCAAACTAAATCAAACCATGTATTGGGATTACAACTCTCGCATAATAGGGGACATGAAAGAATTATTCTTTGAAGCTACTTGACAGCACAAAAATGTAACATACTAAATTAGATCAAACTAAAAAACCATGTATTGGGATTACAACTCTCGCATAATAGGGGACATGAAAGAATTATTCTTTGAAGCTACTTGACAGTACAAAAATGTAACATACTAAATTAGATCAAACTAAATCAAACCATGTATTGGGATTACAACTCTCGCATAATAGGGGACATGAAAGAATTATTCTTTGAAGCTACTTGACAGTACAAAAATGTAACATACTAAATTAGATCAAACTAAATCAAACCATGTATTGGGATTACAACTCTCGCATAATAGGGGACATGAAAGAATTATTCTTTGAAGCTACTTGACAGTACAAAAATGTAACATACTAAATTAGATCAAACTAAATCAAACCATGTATTGGGATTACAACTCTCGCATAATAGGGGACATGAAAGAATTATTCTTTGAAGCTACTTGACAGTACAAAAATGTAACATACTAAATTAGATCAAACTAAATCAAACCATGTATTGGGATTACAACTCTCGCATAATAGGGGACATGAAAGAATTATTCTTTGAAGCTACTTGACAGTACAAAAATGTAACATACTAAATTAGATCAAACTAAATCAAACCATGTATTGGGATTACAACTCTCGCATAATAGGGGACATGAAAGAATTATTCTTTGAAGCTACTTGACAGTACAAAAATGTAACATACTAAATTAGATCAAACTAAATCAAACCATGTATTGGGATTACAACTCTCGCATAATAGGGGACATGAAAGAATTATTCTTTGAAGCTACTTGACAGTACAAAAATGTAACATACTAAATTAGATCAAACTAAATCAAACCATGTATTGGGATTACAACTCTCGCATAATAGGGGACATGAAAGAATTATTCTTTGAAGCTACTTGACAGTACAAAAATGTAACATACTAAATTAGATCAAACTAAATCAAACCATGTATTGGGATTACAACTCTCGCATAATAGGGGACATGAAAGAATTATTCTTTGAAGCTACTTGACAGTACAAAAATGTAACATACTAAATTAGATCAAACTAAATCAAACCATGTATTGGGATTACAACTCTCGCATAATAGGGGACATGAAAGAATTATTCTTTGAAGCTACTTGACAGTACAAAAATGTAACATACTAAATTAGATCAAACTAAATCAAACCATGTATTGGGATTACAACTCTCGCATAATAGGGGACATGAAAGAATTATTCTTTGAAGCTACTTGACAGTACAAAAATGTAACATACTAAATTAGATCAAACTAAATCAAACCATGTATTGGGATTACAACTCTCGCATAATAGGGGACATGAAAGAATTATTCTTTGAAGCTACTTGACAGTACAAAAATGTAACATACTAAATTAGATCAAACTAAATCAAACCATGTATTGGGATTACAACTCTCGCATAATAGGGGACATGAAAGAATTATTCTTTGAAGCTACTTGACAGTACAAAAATGTAACATACTAAATTAGATCAAACTAAATCAAACCATGTATTGGGATTACAACTCTCGCATAATAGGGGACATGAAAGAATTATTCTTTGAAGCTACTTGACAGTACAAAAATGTAACATACTAAATTAGATCAAACTAAATCAAACCATGTATTGGGATTACAACTCTCGCATAATAGGGGACATGAAAGAATTATTCTTTGAAGCTACTTGACAGTACAAAAATGTAACATACTAAATTAGATCAAACTAAATCAAACCATGTATTGGGATTACAACTCTCGCATAATAGGGGACATGAAAGAATTATTCTTTGAAGCTACTTGACAGTACAAAAATGTAACATACTAAATTAGATCAAACTAAATCAAACCATGTATTGGGATTACAACTCTCGCATAATAGGGGACATGAAAGAATTATTCTTTGAAGCTACTTGACAGTACAAAAATGTAACATACTAAATTAGATCAAACTAAATCAAACCATGTATTGGGATTACAACTCTCGCATAATAGGGGACATGAAAGAATTATTCTTTGAAGCTACTTGACAGTACAAAATGTAACATACTAAATTAGATCAAACTAAATCAAACCATGTATTGGGATTACAACTCTCGCATAATAGGGGACATGAAAGAATTATTCTTTGAAGCTACTTGACAGTACAAAAATGTAACATACTAAATTAGATCAAACTAAATCAAACCATGTATTGGGATTACAACTCTCGCATAATAGGGGACATGAAAGAATTATTCTTTGAAGCTACTTGACAGTACAAAAATGTAACATACTAAATTAGATCAAACTAAATCAAACCATGTATTGGGATTACAACTCTCGCATAATAGGGGACATGAAAGAATTATTCTTTGAAGCTACTTGACAGTACAAAAATGTAACATACTAAATTAGATCAAACTAAATCAAACCATGTATTGGGATTACAACTCTCGCATAATAGGGGACATGAAAGAATTATTCTTTGAAGCTACTTGACAGTACAAAAATGTAACATACTAAATTAGATCAAACTAAATCAAACCATGTATTGGGATTACAACTCTCGCATAATAGGGGACATGAAAGAATTATTCTTTGAAGCTACTTGACAGTACAAAAATGTAACATACTAAATTAGATCAAACTAAATCAAACCATGTATTGGGATTACAACTCTCGCATAATAGGGGACATGAAAGAATTATTCTTTGAAGCTACTTGACAGTACAAAAATGTAACATACTAAATTAGATCAAACTAAATCAAACCATGTATTGGGATTACAACTCTCGCATAATAGGGGACATGAAAGAATTATTCTTTGAAGCTACTTGACAGTACAAAATGTAACATACTAAATTAGATCAAACTAAATCAAACCATGTATTGGGATTACAACTCTCGCATAATAGGGGACATGAAAGAATTATTCTTTGAAGCTACTTGACAGTACAAAAATGTAACATACTAAATTAGATCAAACTAAATCAAACCATGTATTGGGATTACAACTCTCGCATAATAGGGGACATGAAAGAATTATTCTTTGAAGCTACTTGACAGTACAAAAATGTAACATACTAAATTAGATCAAACTAAATCAAACCATGTATTGGGATTACAACTCTCGCATAATAGGGGACATGAAAGAATTATTCTTTGAAGCTACTTGACAGCACAAAAATGTAACATACTAAATTAGATCAAACTAAATCAAACCATGTATTGGGATTACAACTCTCGCATAATAGGGGACATGAAAGAATTATTCTTTGAAGCTACTTGACAGTACAAAAATGTAACATACTAAATTAGATCAAACTAAATCAAACCATGTATTGGGATTACAACTCTCGCATAATAGGGGACATGAAAGAATTATTCTTTGAAGCTACTTGACAGTACAAAAATGTAACATACTAAATTAGATCAAACTAAATCAAACCATGTATTGGGATTACAACTCTCGCATAATAGGGGACATGAAAGAATTATTCTTTGAAGCTACTTGACAGTACAAAAATGTAACATACTAAATTAGATCAAACTAAATCAAACCATGTATTGGGATTACAACTCTCGCATAATAGGGGACATGAAAGAATTATTCTTTGAAGCTACTTGACAGTACAAAAATGTAACATACTAAATTAGATCAAACTAAATCAAACCATGTATTGGGATTACAACTCTCGCATAATAGGGGACATGAAAGAATTATTCTTTGAAGCTACTTGACAGTACAAAAATGTAACATACTAAATTAGATCAAACTAAATCAAACCATGTATTGGGATTACAACTCTCGCATAATAGGGGACATGAAAGAATTATTCTTTGAAGCTACTTGACAGTACAAAAATGTAACATACTAAATTAGATCAAACTAAATCAAACCATGTATTGGGATTACAACTCTCGCATAATAGGGGACATGAAAGAATTATTCTTTGAAGCTACTTGACAGTACAAAAATGTAACATACTAAATTAGATCAAACTAAATCAAACCATGTATTGGGATTACAACTCTCGCATAATAGGGGACATGAAAGAATTATTCTTTGAAGCTACTTGACAGTACAAAAATGTAACATACTAAATTAGATCAAACTAAATCAAACCATGTATTGGGATTACAACTCTCGCATAATAGGGGACATGAAAGAATTATTCTTTGAAGCTACTTGACAGTACAAAAATGTAACATACTAAATTAGATCAAACTAAATCAAACCATGTATTGGGATTACAACTCTCGCATAATAGGGGACATGAAAGAATTATTCTTTGAAGCTACTTGACAGTACAAAAATGTAACATACTAAATTAGATCAAACTAAATCAAACCATGTATTGGGATTACAACTCTCGCATAATAGGGGACATGAAAGAATTATTCTTTGAAGCTACTTGACAGTACAAAAATGTAACATACTAAATTAGATCAAACTAAATCAAACCATGTATTGGGATTACAACTCTCGCATAATAGGGGACATGAAAGAATTATTCTTTGAAGCTACTTGACAGTACAAAAATGTAACATACTAAATTAGATCAAACTAAATCAAACCATGTATTGGGATTACAACTCTCGCATAATAGGGGACATGAAAGAATTATTCTTTGAAGCTACTTGACAGTACAAAAATGTAACATACTAAATTAGATCAAACTAAATCAAACCATGTATTGGGATTACAACTCTCGCATAATAGGGGACATGAAAGAATTATTCTTTGAAGCTACTTGACAGTACAAAAATGTAACATACTAAATTAGATCAAACTAAATCAAACCATGTATTGGGATTACAACTCTCGCATAATAGGGGACATGAAAGAATTATTCTTTGAAGCTACTTGACAGTACAAAAATGTAACATACTAAATTAGATCAAACTAAATCAAACCATGTATTGGGATTACAACTCTCGCATAATAGGGGACATGAAAGAATTATTCTTTGAAGCTACTTGACAGTACAAAAATGTAACATACTAAATTAGATCAAACTAAATCAAACCATGTATTGGGATTACAACTCTCGCATAATAGGGGACATGAAAGAATTATTCTTTGAAGCTACTTGACAGTACAAAAATGTAACATACTAAATTAGATCAAACTAAATCAAACCATGTATTGGGATTACAACTCTCGCATAATAGGGGACATGAAAGAATTATTCTTTGAAGCTACTTGACAGTACAAAAATGTAACATACTAAATTAGATCAAACTAAATCAAACCATGTATTGGGATTACAACTCTCGCATAATAGGGGACATGAAAGAATTATTCTTTGAAGCTACTTGACAGTACAAAATGTAACATACTAAATTAGATCAAACTAAATCAAACCATGTATTGGGATTACAACTCTCGCATAATAGGGGACATGAAAGAATTATTCTTTGAAGCTACTTGACAGTACAAAAAATGTAACATACTAAATTAGATCAAACTAAATCAAACCATGTATTGGGATTACAACTCTCGCATAATAGGGGACATGAAAGAATTATTCTTTGAAGCTACTTGACAGTACAAAAATGTAACATACTAAATTAGATCAAACTAAATCAAACCATGTATTGGGATTACAACTCTCGCATAATAGGGGACATGAAAGAATTATTCTTTGAAGCTACTTGACAGTACAAAAATGTAACATACTAAATTAGATCAAACTAAATCAAACCATGTATTGGGATTACAACTCTCGCATAATAGGGGACATGAAAGAATTATTCTTTGAAGCTACTTGACAGTACAAAAATGTAACATACTAAATTAGATCAAACTAAATCAAACCATGTATTGGGATTACAACTCTCGCATAATAGGGGACATGAAAGAATTATTCTTTGAAGCTACTTGACAGTACAAAAATGTAACATACTAAATTAGATCAAACTAAATCAAACCATGTATTGGGATTACAACTCTCGCATAATAGGGGACATGAAAGAATTATTCTTTGAAGCTACTTGACAGCACAAAAATGTAACATACTAAATTAGATCAAACTAAATCAAACCATGTATTGGGATTACAACTCTCGCATAATAGGGGACATGAAAGAATTATTCTTTGAAGCTACTTGACAGTACAAAAATGTAACATACTAAATTAGATCAAACTAAATCAAACCATGTATTGGGATTACAACTCTCGCATAATAGGGGACATGAAAGAATTATTCTTTGAAGCTACTTGACAGTACAAAAATGTAACATACTAAATTAGATCAAACTAAATCAAACCATGTATTGGGATTACAACTCTCGCATAATAGGGGACATGAAAGAATTATTCTTTGAAGCTACTTGACAGTACAAAAATGTAACATACTAAATTAGATCAAACTAAATCAAACCATGTATTGGGATTACAACTCTCGCATAATAGGGGACATGAAAGAATTATTCTTTGAAGCTACTTGACAGTACAAAAATGTAACATACTAAATTAGATCAAACTAAATCAAACCATGTATTGGGATTACAACTCTCGCATAATAGGGGACATGAAAGAATTATTCTTTGAAGCTACTTGACAGTACAAAAATGTAACATACTAAATTAGATCAAACTAAATCAAACCATGTATTGGGATTACAACTCTCGCATAATAGGGGACATGAAAGAATTATTCTTTGAAGCTACTTGACAGCACAAAAATGTAACATACTAAATTAGATCAAACTAAATCAAACCATGTATTGGGATTACAACTCTCGCATAATAGGGGACATGAAAGAATTATTCTTTGAAGCTACTTGACAGTACAAAAATGTAACATACTAAATTAGATCAAACTAAATCAAACCATGTATTGGGATTACAACTCTCGCATAATAGGGGACATGAAAGAATTATTCTTTGAAGCTACTTGACAGTACAAAAATGTAACATACTAAATTAGATCAAACTAAATCAAACCATGTATTGGGATTACAACTCTCGCATAATAGGGGACATGAAAGAATTATTCTTTGAAGCTACTTGACAGTACAAAAATGTAACATACTAAATTAGATCAAACTAAATCAAACCATGTATTGGGATTACAACTCTCGCATAATAGGGGACATGAAAGAATTATTCTTTGAAGCTACTTGACAGTACAAAAAATGTAACATACTAAATTAGATCAAACTAAATCAAACCATGTATTGGGATTACAACTCTCGCATAATAGGGGACATGAAAGAATTATTCTTTGAAGCTACTTGACAGTACAAAAATGTAACATACTAAATTAGATCAAACTAAATCAAACCATGTATTGGGATTACAACTCTCGCATAATAGGGGACATGAAAGAATTATTCTTTGAAGCTACTTGACAGTACAAAAATGTAACATACTAAATTAGATCAAACTAAATCAAACCATGTATTGGGATTACAACTCTCGCATAATAGGGGACATGAAAGAATTATTCTTTGAAGCTACTTGACAGTACAAAAATGTAACATACTAAATTAGATCAAACTAAATCAAACCATGTATTGGGATTACAACTCTCGCATAATAGGGGACATGAAAGAATTATTCTTTGAAGCTACTTGACAGTACAAAAATGTAACATACTAAATTAGATCAAACTAAATCAAACCATGTATTGGGATTACAACTCTCGCATAATAGGGGACATGAAAGAATTATTCTTTGAAGCTACTTGACAGTACAAAAATGTAACATACTAAATTAGATCAAACTAAATCAAACCATGTATTGGGATTACAACTCTCGCATAATAGGGGACATGAAAGAATTATTCTTTGAAGCTACTTGACAGTACAAAATGTAACATACTAAATTAGATCAAACTAAATCAACCATGTATTGGGATTACAACTCTCGCATAATAGGGGGATGAAAGAATTATTCTTTGAAGCTACTTGACAGTACAAAAATGTAACATACTAAATTAGATCAAACTAAATCAAAACCATGTATTGGGATTACAACTCTCGCATAATAGGGGACATGAAAGAAATTCTTTGAAGCTACTTGACAGTACAAAAATGTAACATACTAAATTAGATCAAACTAAACATGTAATTGGGATTACAACTCTCGCATAATAGGGGACATGAAAGAATTATTCTTGAAGCTACTTGAACAAAAATGTAACATAATACATTAAGATAAACTAAAATTAAACCAGTATTTGGATTACAACTCTCGCATAATAGGGGACAAGAAAGAATTATCTTTGAAGCTACTGACAGTACAAAATGTAACATACCTAAAATTAATCAAACTAAAATCAAACATGTATTGGGATTACAACTCTCGCATAATAGGGACATGAAAGAATTATTCTTTGAAGCTACTTGACAGTACAAAAATGTAACATACTAAATTAGATCAAACTAAATCAAACCATGTATTGGGATTACAACTCTCGCCATAATAGGGGACATGAAAAGATTATTCTTTGAAGCTACTTGACAGTACAAAAATGTAACATACTAAATTAGATCAAACTAAATCAAACCATGTATTGGGATTACAACTCTCGCATAATAGGGGACATGAAAAATTATTCTTTGAAGCTACTTGACAGTACAAAAAATGTAACATACTAAATTAGATCAAACTAAATCAAACCAGTATTGGGATTACAAACTCTCGCATAATAGGGGACATGAAAGAATTATTCTTTGAAGCTACTTGACAGTACAAAAATGTAACATACTAAATTAGATCAAACTAAATCAAACCATGTATTGGGATTACAACTCTCGCATAATAGGGGACATGAAAGAATTATTCTTTGAAGCTACTTGACAGTACAAAAATGTAACATACTAAATTAGATCAAACTAAATCAAACCATGTATTGGGATTACAACTCTCGCATAATAGGGGACATGAAAGAATTATTCTTGAAGCTACTTGACAGTACAAAAATGTAACATACTAAATTAGATCAAACTAAATCAAACCATGTATTGGGATTACAACTCTCGCATAATAGGGGACATGAAGAGATTATTCTTTGAAGCTACTTGACAGTACAAAAATGTAACATACTAAATTAGATCAAACTAAATCAAACCATGTATTGGGATTACAACTCTCGCATAATAGGGACATGAAAGAATTATTCTTTGAAGCTACTTGACAGTACAAAAATGTAACATACTAAATTAGATCAAACTAAATCAAACCATGTATTGGATTACAACTCTCGCATAATAGGGGACATGAAAGAATTATTCTTTGAAGCTACTTGACAGTACAAAAATGTAACATACTAAATTAGATCAAACTAAATCAAACCATGTATTGGGATTACAACTCTCGCATAATAGGGGACATGAAAGAATTATTCTTTGAAGCTACTTGACAGTACAAAAATGTAACATACTAAATTAGATCAAACTAAATCAAACCATGTATTGGGATTACAACTCTCGCATAATAGGGGACATGAAAGAATTATTCTTTGAAGCTACTTGACAGTACAAAAAATGTAACATACTAAATTAGATCAAACTAAATCAAACCATGTATTGGGATTACAACTCTCGCATAATAGGGGACATGAAAGAATTATTCTTTGAAGCTACTTGACAGTACAAAAATGTAACATACTAAATTAGAATCAAACTAAATCAAACCATGTATTGGGATTACAACTCTCGCATAATAGGGGACATGAAAGAATTATTCTTTGAAGCTACTTGACAGTACAAAATGTAACATACTAAATTAGATCAAACTAAATCAAACCATGTATTGGATTACAACTCTCGCATAATAGGGACATGAAAGAATTATTCTTTGAAGCTACTTGACAGTACAAAAATGTAACATACTAAATTAGATCAAACTAAATCAAACCATGTATTGGGATTACAACTCTCGCATAATAGGGGACATGAAAGAATTATTCTTTGAAGCTACTTGACAGTACAAAAATGTAACATACTAAATTAGATCAAACTAAATCAAACCATGTATTGGGATTACAACTCTCGCATAATAGGGGACATGAAAGAATTATTCTTTGAAGCTACTTGACAGTACAAAAATGTAACATACTAAATTAGATCAAACTAAATCAAACCATGTATTGGATTACAACTCTCGCATAATAGGGGACATGAAAGAATTATTCTTTGAAGCTACTTGACAGTACAAAAATGTAACATACTAAATTAGATCAAACTAAATCAAACATGTATTGGGATTACAACTCTCGCATAATAGGGGACATGAAAGAATTATTCTTTGAAGCTACTTGACAGACAAAAATGTAACATACTAAATTAGATCAAACTAAATCAAACCATGTATTGGGATTACACTCTCGCATAATAGGGGACATGAAAGAATTATTCTTTGAAGCTACTTGACAGTACAAAAATGTAACATACTAAATTAGATCAAACTAAATCAAACCATGTATTGGGATTACAACTCTCGCATAATAGGGACATGAAAGAATTATTCTTTGAAGCTACTTGACAGTACAAAAATGTAACATACTAAATTAGATCAAACTAAATCAAACCATGTATTGGGATTACAACTCTCGCATAATAGGGGACATGAAAGAATTATTCTTTGAAGCTACTTGACAGCACAAAAATGTAACATACTAAATTAGATCAAACTAAATCAAACCATGTATTGGGATTACAACTCTCGCATAATAGGGGACATGAAAGAATTATTCTTTGAAGCTACTTGACAGTACAAAAATGTAACATACTAAATTAGATCAAACTAAATCAAACCATGTATTGGGATTACAACTCTCGCATAATAGGGGACATGAAAGAATTATTCTTTGAAGCTACTTGACAGTACAAAAATGTAACATACTAAATTAGATCAAACTAAATCAAACCATGTATTGGGATTACAACTCTCGCATAATAGGGGACATGAAAGAATTATTCTTTGAAGCTACTTGACAGTACAAAAATGTAACATACTAAATTAGATCAAACTAAATCAACCATGTATTGGGATTACAACTCTCGCATAATAGGGGACATGAAAGAATTATTCTTTGAAGCTACTTGACAGTACAAAAATGTAACATACTAAATTAGATCAACTAAATCAAACCATGTATTGGGATTACAACTCTCGCATAATAGGGGACATGAAAGAATTATTCTTTGAAGCTACTTGACAGTACAAAAATGTAACATACTAAATTAGATCAAACTAAATCAAACCATGTATTGGGATTACAACTCTCGCATAATAGGGGACATGAAAGAATTATTCTTTGAAGCTACTTGACAGTACAAAAATGTAACATACTAAATTAGATCAAACTAAATCAAACCATGTATTGGGATTACAACTCTCGCATAATAGGGGACATGAAAGAATTATTCTTTGAAGCTACTTGAAGTACAAAAATGTAACATACTAAATTAGATCAAACTAAATCAAACCATATTGGGATTACAACTCTCGCATAATAGGGGACATGAAAGAATTATTCTTTGAAGCTACTTGACAGTACAAAAATGTAACATACTAAATTAGATCAAACTAAATCAAACCATGTATTGGGATTACAACTCTCGCATAATAGGGGACATGAAAGAATTATTCTTTGAAGCTACTTGACAGTACAAAAATGTAACATACTAAATTAGATCAAACTAAATCAAACCATGTATTGGGATTACAACTCTCGCATAATAGGGGACATGAAAGAATTATTCTTTGAAGCTACTTGACAGTACAAAAATGTAACATACTAAATTAGATCAAACTAAATCAAACCATGTATTGGGATTACAACTCTCGCATATAGGGGACATGAAAGAATTATTCTTTGAAGCTACTTGACAGTACAAAAATGTAACATACTAAATTAGATCAAACTAAATCAAACATGTATTGGGATTACAACTCTCGCATAATAGGGGACATGAAAGAATTAATTCTTTGAAGCTACTTGACAGTACAAAAATGTAACATACTAATTAGATCAAACTAAATCAAACCATGTATTGGGATTACAACTCTCGCATAATAGGGGACATGAAAGAATTATTCTTTGAAGCTACTTGACAGTACAAAAATGTAACATACTAAATTAGATCAAACTAAATCAAACCATGTATTGGGATTACAACTCTCGCATAATAGGGACATGAAAGAATTATTCTTTGAAGCTACTTGACAGTACAAAATGTAACATACTAAATTAGATCAAACTAAATCAAACCATGTATTGGGATTACAACTCTCGCATAATAGGGGACATGAAAGAATTATTCTTTGAAGCTACTTGACAGTACAAAAATGTAACATACTAAATTAGATCAAACTAAATCAAACCATGTATTGGATTACAAACTCTCGCATAATAGGGGACATGAAAGAATTATTCTTTGAAGCTACTTGACAGTACAAAAATGTAACATACTAAATTAGATCAAACTAAATCAAACCATGTATTGGGATTACAACTCTCGCATAATAGGGGACATGAAAGAATTATTCTTTGAAGCTACTTGACAGTACAAAAATGTAACATACTAAATTAGATCAAACTAAATCAAACCATGTATTGGGATTACAACTCTCGCATAATAGGGGACATGAAAGAATTATTCTTTGAAGCTACTTGACAGTACAAAATGTAACATACTAAATTAGATCAAACTAAATCAAACCATGTATTGGGATTACAACTCTCGCATAATAGGGGACATGAAAGAATTATTCTTTGAAGCTACTTGACAGTACAAAAATGTAACATACTAAATTAGATCAAACTAAATCAAACCATGTATTGGGATTACAACTCTCGCATAATAGGGGACATGAAAGAATTATTCTTTGAAGCTACTTGACAGTACAAAAATGTAACATACTAAATTAGATCAAACTAAATCAAACCATGTATTGGGATTACAACTCTCGCATAATAGGGGACATGAAAGAATTATTCTTTGAAGCTACTTGACAGTACAAAATGTAACATACTAAATTAGATCAAACTAATCAAACCATGTATTGGGATTACAACTCTCGCATAATAGGGGACATGAAAGAATTATTCTTTGAAGCTACTTGACAGCACAAAAATGTAACATACTAAATTAGATCAAACTAAATCAACCATGTATTGGGATTACAACTCTCGCATAATAGGGGACATGAAAGAATTATTCTTTGAAGCTACTTGACAGTACAAAAATGTAACATACTAAATTAGATCAAACTATCAAACCATGTATTGGGATTACAACTCTCGCATAATAGGGGACATGAAAGAATTATTCTTGAAGCTACTTGACAGCACAAAAATGTACATACTAAAATTAGATCAAACTAAATCAAACCATGTATTGGGATTACAACTCTCGCATAATAGGGGACATGAAAGAATTATTCTTTTGAAGCTACTTGACAGTACAAAAATGTAACATACTAAATTAGATCAAACTAAATCAAACCATGTATTGGGATTACAACTCTCGCATAATAGGGGACATGAAAGAATTATTCTTTGAAGCTACTTGACAGTACAAAAATGTAACATACTAAATTAGATCAAACTAAATCAAACCATGTATTGGGATTACAACTCTCGCATAATAGGGGACATGAAAGAATTATTCTTTGAAGCTACTTGACAGTACAAAAATGTAACATACTAAATTAGATCAAACTAAATCAAACCATGTATTGGGATTACAACTCTCGCATAATAGGGGACATGAAAGAATTATTCTTTGAAGCTACTTGACAGTACAAAAATGTAACATACTAAATTAGATCAAACTAATCAAACCATGTATTGGGATTACAACTCTCGCATAAATAGGGGACATGAAAGAATTATTCTTTGAAGCTTACTTGACAGTACAAAAAAATGTAACATACTAAATTAGATCAAACTAAATCAAACCATGTATTGGGATTACAACTCTCGCATAATAGGGGACATGAAAGAATTATTCTTTGAAGCTACTTGACAGTACAAAAATGTAACATACTAATTAGATCAAACTAAATCAAACCATGTATTGGGATTACAACTCTCGCATAATAGGGGACATGAAAGAATTATTCTTTGAAGCTACTTGACAGTACAAAAATGTAACATACTAAATTAGATCAAACTAAATCAAACCATGTATTGGGATTACAACTCTCGCATAATAGGGGACATGAAAGAATTATTCTTTGAAAGCTACTTGACAGTAACAAAAATGTAACATACTAAATTAGATCAAACTAAATCAAACCATGTATTGGGATTACAACTCTCGCATAATAGGGGACATGAAAGAATTATTCTTTGAAGCTACTTGACAGTACAAAAATGTAACATACTAAATTAGATCAAACTAAATCAAACCATGTATTGGGATTACAACTCTCGCATAATAGGGGACATGAAAGAATTATTCTTTGAAGCTACTTGACAGTACAAAAATGTAACATACTAAATTAGATCAAACTAAATCAAAAACCATGTATTGGGATTACAACTCTCGCATAATAGGGGACATGAAAGAATTATTCTTTGAAGCTACTTGACAGTACAAAATGTAACATACTAAATTAGATCAAACTAAATCAACCATGTATTGGATTACAACTCTCGCATAATAGGGGACATGAAAGAATTATTCTTTGAAGCTACTTGACAGTACAAAAATGTAACATACTAAATTAGATCAAACTAAATCAAACCAT
Organism: Doryteuthis pealeii; assembly: GCA_023376005.1. NCBI lineage: Eukaryota > Metazoa > Mollusca > Cephalopoda > Myopsida > Loliginidae > Doryteuthis > Doryteuthis pealeii. Next base: position 77,011,739 of record CM042141.1, on the reverse strand, counting down.
ATGTTGGGATTACAACTCTCGCATAATAGGGGACATGAAAGGTAATTATCTCCCGGGTCTGTCAATAGCCATTTGTTGGATTTTATGCCACGTCAACATTTGGGTTATTTTATGCTAATGACGTTTTTTGTTTTTGTTTCAGTCTTGTTGGGCATTGTGATAATACCTTCGTTGCACACTGTCGATGACCCCACATTGTAATGTTCTGTGCTGGCCGATTCAAAGGGTATGAGTTAGAGACAGGTTTACAAGTTTGATAACAGGATGTTAATGGAGGAGGAAGGTGTGACATTTATTGCAGTTTGTCGTGAAGCAGAGGACACTAAGGTCTATGTTGTCAGCTGGCAAGAAACTTGTCTTAACTATAAGTCGATTGCTGGCTTCACTGATGTGGTTCCCTGCCTATTTTCTATCTCCTGCTACTGGGATGACCTCTCACTCCAATGGCTGGTCTGTAACTGCTAAAGGGGCTTGACCCGGCTGAATATATACAAATTCTACCTCTACACACCACTATGGATTGGACCACCCAGAAACGCATACTCACTTTTCTTCTCAGACATTGAGACTGCAATTTCTCCTAAAATTATAGCCATTAAGACTTGTTCAGGACTGCACACAACATTCTTGTGCAGGTCCCATCTAGCTTATTCTCAAAGCGCTTTGTTAGGGTCCAGGTGGTGCAGCCATACAGCAGTACTGATATAACCACAGCCTGGAAGAATTGTTGATCGAGCTTGTCAATGAGATCGGATTTCCATTTTAATGATAATTTGTTTGTGGCTGCCCATGCCTTTCCTATACGTGTATTAACATCGCTTTCTGTGGATGAGATATTACTACCTAGGTATGTCAACTGTTCCACTGGCTTAAGAGGCTTACCGTCAAGTTTTTATATTAGTATAATTTGCTATATTTATAAATAAAGAGTGCTCAATATCAATGATCGAGTATATCTAAGTTAGGGTAGTGTAGACAAAGTCAACAACACTTGGTAACTGCCAGTTTCTCACCTATGCAATTATCAAACCGTTTATATACAAGGTGTGTCATAAAAGTATCGAGATTGAAGATGTATTTACCAAGATAGAAATGAAAAATGAATGGAACGTTTAATTTTTTCAAAATAAAAGGGGTGTCAAAATATACAAAAAATCTTGATACATTTTTGACACACCTTGTATACAAAAGAAAGATTCTGTCTGTTATTTTGTACAATAATTGAGAACACGTCCTTTAATAAAGGAAAAATTGGTGGAGGCCAACAAAGGCCAAAGTTCAATAAAATCCACACTATTTTTGTTCGAGAGGGCGACAAAAAAGTTTTTACCTTTCATTTTCCATGAGTAAAAGTTAGATAAAAATATAATAAGGATATAGATATAAATAAGGATATATTAAAAAAGTAATTAAAAAAATAACTAAAGAATAAAACAAACTAATAAAGCATAAAACATAATAAAAGACAAATAAAAGAAAAAAATACAAATAAGAACGGTAACAGAAATTTAAAAAATTAAAAACAAGAATATATAAAGAATAAAAAATAATAAAACCAACATATGTATAGTAAAATAATCTTTATTAATCTATATATAAATATAGAGAGATTTATTTTTTACTTTTTAAATCCCAGGCAACACCGGGTAGCTCTGCTAGTATTCTATAAAATTTAAAAAGTAATTGAGAAAATTCAATTAGAATATACAGATATGGGAGTGTGATTGTGCGTGCAACCCTGCAATTTCAAAATACAGAGCAACATACCATGGCATTATTTTTCCACAGTGTAAATTGGAGTTATCTCCCTTACAACTATAAGTCAGCCATTTTTTGAGCATGTTTCTCTTTAAATGGCTTTTAAACAGAAATATTCCTAGAAATGAATGGATTAGACGTTTTAGAATATTTTTTTTAATGGATGATTATTTTCTATGAGTAATTTATAGTTACATAAGTTTTTGTTTATGAAAATACAAAAACATTTTTCACACTCAAAATTGCTGAGGTATGGAATAAACTGCCTGCATCTGCCGAAACAGTGCATCTTTCAAAACCTTCATGCTTCCTGTAATTCAACAAAACTATATTTGATACCCCCCTCCACACACATATGCAAATATACATGTATATTGTTACTGTACACTATTCATGTTCCTGACATTAGCACATTATTTTTGGTACTATGCATGAGACTTTGAGGAGTTGTGGTGCACCTGAGTACTGTATGCAATAAATTTCATTATTATTATTATGAATGATTTCCTTTAATATATATCTGATAAGGAAAACATTTAAACAATTACAAACTTTTTTGTATTACAGTTGTACCTTGAATTTCGAGTTTATTTCGTTCTGTTTGTAACTCAATCTCCAAGTATATCAAATCAATTTTCCCCAATGAAATAAACTGAATCTTAATCTTTTTGTTATGTTTTTTTTTAAATAATAGAATAGAATATAATAAATTATGTGCTCTAATTTGTTTTAAAGTCTATTTGTCAATAATATTTTTCTTTGACGAAATAAATTTGGAAACTTAATTGTTTTGTGTTAACTTATTAACATAAGCATATCTGAAGCTTGCTTGTACCTCAAATCTTAGTTTCCAACACAAGGCAAAAAATCAACTGAGTGAAAGCTCATAACTAGGAAAACTCGTAAGTTAGAGTACTCATTAGTCAAGGATTAGATTTTTCAAACTGTTGTCCTCATCTTTATTGTTATATACACAAATGTATCTTAGAATATTTTTTACTGTGAACAATATAGCATTTAGTATCTGTCAAAATTTCTGAGAAGAGGAGTTATCATTTATAATATTTAAACAACTTGGATTGTTGTCCTCATCTTAGTTGTTTATATTACCAACGTTTTGGCTGTTGTATCCTCCAGCTTTATTCAACTGTCTTTTGTTAATTAAAGGATTAATTTTTTTAAATGACTGAGAGTCTTAGTGTCCTGGGTATGATGTTAAACTGCATCTAATGGTGAAGTTCCAATTCTGGAACTCTGGGGAGAGTGGAGTACCACTTCATCACAATTACTCCCAGGTCCACCCTAACCCAGAGTGCTAGTACCTGTTAGGGTCCTATCTATGGGTCCAATATGAAAAATGAGTTTTAAAAAAATGTGTCTAAAAAAGATTATGTTTAAAAAGAAAAAATGTTCAAAACCCATTAAGAATGAATCAAACAGAATTTCTTTGGTATAGAATAATCCAAAAAGGGTTGACATGCCGTAAAATCCAACCAAGCAACCTGCCTAAGGTTATTTTATACCTAGAGGTTTGGGAATCATATTCAATGTACTTCATATTAATATTTTTTATGTTGTTGTTTCTTAAAATATTGTTTTTTGTTTTTGCATATGGTCCTATGAAATATGAATAGTTCTTAAACAGATCTATTTGACACATAGATGGAATCCTAACAGGTACTACCACTCCAAATAGGGTTTTCCCCATGGCACAGTAGCTAACCTGCTTGATTGTGACATTGTAAGGAGTTCAAAGTCCAATCATGATATTATATTCACTTTCAGACTAATATCCTTGGAAAAGGTAAGAATCTCTTAGCCCCCCCCGCTATGGGTTAAATAGTACTACAACTGTTCTTTACAAGGATGGTTTTGGCATTAATTAACCCATGAAGGTTGTTATGCCATTAAACAAAGAAATCAAACTATCACTCCGGATCAGAGTATACATGGAAGTAATGGCAAAGAAGGGTTTGAAAATTAGTCAATTTAATAGATTATGAAATGATATTGATTTTTCTGTATAATATCAGCTGTTGCTGCAACCAATAAGGGAGTATTTTGAAGCAGACATTGGAAGATAGGTTTGGTTTGTTTTATGGCATATCAGCCCCAGTGGGTCATTTAAAAGTTTTAAAATAAATTAATTCTTAATGGATACTCAATTTTTTTTATAAACTCATCTTTTTCTATTTAACCTATAGATGGGACCCTAACAGGTACTACCAATTCGGGTCAGAGTGGACCTGGGAGCAATGGTGATGAAGGGTTGCTCCACATTCCCCAAACCTCAAGAACTGGAACCTCACCATCAGATAAAGTTTAACATAATTCCCAGGACATGAAGACCCTCAGCCAATGCCTTCTAGCACCAATATAATAAAAAGGGTTGGGGTTTGCCATAAGAGCAATAGGGTTAGGGCAATCATGTAGGTGCTAGGACTTGACATAACCAGCCGATTGATTGAAGGAGGCCTCTCCGACTGCCCGTCTAGCCTAAGTAAGTGTCTGAGTCAAGTATTGCTTGTCATGGACTGCTCATCCTCCACGATTACATCCTTAGCATCACGGGACGGCACCCACGACCAACAGGTGGCCCCATTTGGGGGTGGAAGTCTTACCCCTCAGCAGAGGTACAGTTGGTATATTCTAAACCTCCAGCCGACAGGCGATGGAAGCTAGGTATTTGAGTAAGACATTTTTTTTCACTGACAAATTGCTCCAACATATTTTGGGTTGAATGTCATTAAAAAAATTCTAGACTAAATAATGAAACTAGATTCTCTAGATAACATATTTGTTTTTCTTAATATACTGAATAAATACTGTTAGCTACCAAATTTAGGCTTGTCTAACAAATACTTAAGTGAATGTTAATTCTATTTGAATAAGTCAGCGGTGGGTGTTAATTTTTGATTGTCTTCACTTTAAAATTTGTTTACCCTAGCTCTTTCGGGTAACTTTATTCCCAACCAAATCATTAAAGTAGTCATTTGTTAAGCTTAGATTAATTTGGTACAATTAGAGCACCTAGTTAGAATCAAACTCACTACCAATGGTCTGCTAGTCTCCTTTACACTATCAGTCATTTACTAATCTTAGCTTAATTTAGCACAAGTGGAGCACCCAGTGAGAATCAAACTCACTACCAATGGTCTGCTAGTCTCCCTTTATCACTCAGTCATTACTAATTTAGTTAATTTAGCACAAGTGGAGCACCCAGTGAGAATCAAACTCACTACCAATGGTCTGCTAGTCTCCCTTACACTATCAGTCATTTACTAATCTTAGCTTAATTTAGCACAAGTGGAGCACCCAGTGAGAATCAAACTCACTACCAATGGTCTGCTAGTCTCCCTTACACTATCAGTCATTTACTAATCTTAGCTTAATTTAGCACAAGTGGAGCACCAGTGAGAATCAAACTCACTACCAATGGTCTGCTAACCTAGCTGGTTAACCATTGTATCCTGCAACACACCCAAATATTCCATTAAAATATGATGATACTGAGTATTAATTGTTTCACGATTTTATTAAGTCACAACATGTTAGATATGATGTAGAGTTAGAGAATTCTCCAGATTGTGTTGCCTGAATGTGAGGTACCAATTAAAAAATGGTTCTCCAGTGGTAAGATCAATAAAAATACCAAACAGTACAGAGAGATGACTGTTTATTGCTTTATGCCTGATAATTAAGGTAAGAATAAATGTAGATTTATAGATAAATGCAAAGAAAATGTATGGATAAAAATCATTTATTGAAATGCGACATGTGTTTCGACAAAGAGTTTTCCTTGTATACATTGTATTCTATTTAGTATTATTCTAAATACAAAAATAAATATAAAAAATTATTTATTAAATTAATTTATCAAATATCAAAACATCCTGCTCTGAAGATGACTGCTTTTTTGTATACTTAAATTTCATGTTTTCTTATAATTATTATTCTATTTTATTTTGTATTTAAAATAATACTAAATAGGATACAATGTATACAAGGACAAACTTTTGGTCGAAACACATGTTGGCATTTCAATAAATAATTTTTATCCATCCAACATGTTTTTTCCATTTATCTTTCAACATAATCATCAGATTCACTTCATTTTTCTCATATTTATAGATAACTATGAATGCACAAACTGTCAAATACAGAGTAAGAGACCTGTCAGTTTTGTCTTATTTTTTTCAAAGATATTATAATGATATAAATCTTTGAAAATATTCTTTACTAACTGGGAGTGAAGGTCTGCCAACAGCTAGAAGTGTAAAAAAAAAAAAAAAAAAAAATGGAACTGGCAAACCTGGTTCAATTCCTGGGTGGGGAAGTATTTGTCCACTTATTCCTTTTGGAAAGGCATGAATCCACACTTCCCTCTAGCTATGGATAAATAGAACATTTAAAACCCTTTCAGTCTTGTATAATGTAATCTATCATAGGCATTCAGTAATATGTGAAGTCAGGGTTCATTCATTGATGTTAGTACCGAGTGACAATAGATGATCATAATATTGGTGTTCTTTAATCTTCCGTTTGTCATCATCTTGCAAACATCATCTGGTTAAAAATGACAGCGTCCAAATCATCCAAGATGAAATGCAGAAATGTAAATCCTGATTACCTGGTGTCGCTTATCTGCTGAATTCTTATTTCTCATGAGTGTTGTCACCTCAGCTAAATAATTGACCATTCTGTTTTTATTATAAAGAAAAAAAAGGACATGCTACACAGAAAAAATATGATAAGAAAAAAAGAGAGTAGAAAGAGAGAAGAAAGAAAGAAGAGTAAGAGAGAAAGAAAAAAAGAAGAAGAGAGAAGAGAGTAAGAGAGTAAGAGAGAACAAGAAAGAAAGAGAGAGTAAGAAAGAAGAAAGAGAGTAAGAGAGAAAGAAAGAAAGAGAGTAAGAGAGAAAGAAGAAAGAGAGTAAGAGAGAAGTAGAGAGAGAGTAAGAGAGTAAGAGAGAGTAAGAAAGAAAGAGAGGTAAGAGAGTAAGAGGAGAAAGAAGAGAGTAAGAGAGTAAGAGAGAGCAAGAAGAAAGAAAAGAGTAGAGAGAGTAGAAAGAAAGAAAGAAAAAGAAAGAGAGAAAGAAAGAGTAAGAAAGAAAGAAAGAGAGTAAGAAAGAGAGAAGAGTAAGAAGAGAAAGAAAGAAAAAGAGTAAGAGAGAAAGAAAGAAAGAGAGTAAGAGAGAGTAAGAAAGAAGAAGAGAGTAAGAGAAGAGTAAGAAAGAAAGAGAGTAAGAAGAGACAAGAAAGAAAGAGAGAGTAAGAAAAGAGAGTAAGAGAGAGGTAAGAAAGAGAGTAAGAAAGAGAGTAAGAGAGAGTAAGAAGAGAGTAAGTAGAGAGTAAGAAAGAGAGTAAGAGAGAGTAAGAAAGAGAGTAAGAAGAGAAAGTAAGAAAGAGAGTAAGAAAGAGAGTAAGAGAGAGTAAGAAAGAGAGAGAGTAAGAAGAGAGTAAGAAGAGAGAGAGTAAGAAAGAGAGAAAGAAAGAGAAAGAAGAAAGAAAGAGTAAGAAAGAAAGAAAGAGAGTAAGAAAAGAGAGAAAGAGAAGAGAGAGTAAAAGAGAGAAGAAAGAGAGAAGAGAGAAAGAGAGAGTAAGAGAGAGTAAGAAAGAAAGAGAAGTAAGAGAGAGCAAGAAAGAAGTAAGAGAGTAAGAAAGAGAGTAAGTAAGAAAGAGAGTAAGAGAGAGTAGAGAGAGAAGAGAAAGAAAGAAAGAAAGAAAGAGAAGAAGAGAAGAAAGAAAAGAAAGAGAGTAAGAAGAGAGAAGAAAGAAAAAGAGTAAGGAAAGAAAGAAAAGAAGAGTAAGAAGAGTAAGAGAAAGAGAGTAAAGAGAGAGAAGAAAGAAAGAAGAGCAGAGAAAAGAAAGAAAGAAAGAAAGAGTAAGAGAGAGTAAGAAAGAAAGAGAGAGAGTAAGAAAGAAAGAAAGAGTAAGAAAAGAGAGAGAGTAAGAAAGAAGAGAAGAAGAAAGAAAGAGAGTAAGAGAGAGAGAAAGAAAGAAAGAAGAGAGAGTAGAAAGAAAGAGAGTAAGAAGAGAAGAAAGAGAAGAGTAAGAAAGAAAGAAAGAGAGTAAGAAAGAAAGACAAGAGAGAGTAAGAAAGAAGAAAGAGAGAGAGAAGAAAGAAAGAGAGTAAGAGAGAGTAAGAAAGAAAGAAAGAGAGTAAGAGAGAGTAAGAAAGAAGAGAGTAAGAGAGAGTAAGAAAGAAAGAGAGTAAGAGAGAGTAAGAAAGAAAGAGAAGAGAGAGCAAGAAAGAAGAGAGTAAGAGAGAGTAAGAAAGAAAGAGAGAGGAAAGAAAGAAAGAAAGAGAAAGAGAGTAAGAAAGAAAGAAAGAGAGTAAGAAAGAAAGTAAGAGAAAGAATGCAAAAAATAACACTAATATGTTTCAATCTATGATGAAAAGAAAGAAAAAAAAGAGTGAGAAAGAGTTAAATCAAGATTATTATACTTTTTACATATTGAACTATTTCCCAATAGCTCTTACATAAACATATCAAATGTTGTAATAATTAAGTTATCATACTGTGGTATATCCACAGATCCTGCTAGTAGAAAATTATCCCCTTTAGAGGATGGGCATGTCTATTGTGTACCTCATGAGGAGTCACATAACCATCAGAAATCCATTCTCATCTCTTTTGCCTCTGTTCTTGGAACATTAGAGACATATCTCAGACCCTAGCAGGAAATGGTAAAGCCATATAGCTATTTTACTTTCCCTCATCAAGTAAGCCATTTTTTCCATTTTTGTACCCCTTTCACAAACTGCTGTGCATGGAACAACATGTGCATAATTTCTAGGTAGGACACATTTTTGTTGGTTGGTTGATTGGTTTTATGGCATATTGACCATTTCCAGGTCATTTAATGCTGAATCAATTCATTCTGATATCAGGTTACTTACAGTACCTGCTGTTGCTTAAATGGTCACCTATCTAAGTATTGAACAGGTTCGTCACTGCTTAACTTTGGTGATCTAGCGGAACTGGTACTTTCAGTGTGACTTGACTGTAATAAGAAAAGATGGATTCATACCTTTCCCAAAAGTATTATTTTTAGATTCTTTCAGGATTTTAACTTAAGGTGCCGATTCCATTTCCTACAATGATAGCCATTATGTTAAGTTTATTTTCCTGACGTCCCAACAGGCAGGATTGACACAAGGACATTTTAACGTGGGGAGCCATGCACAAACCAAAGCTCATGCAGTGGCCAGTGCAAAAAGTGCATGATCCCTTCGGCATTCCCCTTTTGGGGCACCTCAAGCACTGGACAAAAACTTTTCCCTGCCCCTTTTAAACGAGGGGCTGTTGCTGCAAGAGGGATGGCCCTCTGAGACCACATGATTAATTTTACCATCATTTATAGGCTCAGTAACTGAAGCTCCCAAACCAGATAAGTATTTTGTATTAAGCTTTGTACAGTAATGAACCTCTTACTTGGCTCTTCAATATACTGACCTTATACCATACTTGGCATAAGTCAGTAAGTATTTTTGTGACTTTCCGCCAGGCCGGATTGACACAAAGGCTTTAATATGAGAGGCCATGCACAAACCGAAGCTCGTGCAAAAAGGGGCACGATCCCCTTGGCATTCCATTTTTTGGGGCACCTTAAGCACTAGACAATAAACTTGGCCTTGCCCCTTTTAGATGAGGGGGCAGGTGCTGCCTACAGGAATGGTCCCCTGAGATTACACAATTAATTTTATTATCACTTACAGGCTCAAACCAGATAAGTATTTTATATAAAGCTTTGCACTGTAATTAACCTCTTACTTGGTTCTCCATTTATGCTGGCCATGTACCATACTTGGCATGAGTCAATAAATATCTCTGCATTAAATATAAAAAGGTCAGAATTTTCCTGTTTGGTGAATGGGGAGGTAGTGCATATCACACTGACTGGTGATGGTAGAATCTTTGATGTCAGAAAGAGA